>CM055979.1:20237500-20745000 GCA_029531755.1 Holothuria leucospilota | reverse complement strand
CATCGCTGATCTTTCCGATGTTCATTTGCAAGCCCTCTGTTAGCTTCACCTTTCCTCTTTGGATGATCTGTCTGGCACATTTGTCAAGGCCGAACTCCATGCTGATGTCAGTGCTGAAGATGCGTACTGTATTGATCAGTGCCTCAATTTCTTTTTCGTTTTTGCCATACAACTTCAGGTCATCCATGTAGAGTAGGTGGTTGATCTTCTGCTCGCTTTGCAGCTTATAACCCTGACGGCTGTTCCTGAGTATGTAGCTTAGTGGGTTGAGTGCTAGACAGAAGAGCAACGGTGATAGAGCATCTCCTTGGAATATCCCGCACTCTATTTTAATGTCGGCCAGATGGTTTCCTCTGCACGTGAGAGCAGTCGACCAGTTCTCCATTGATTTTTCGACAAGGTTGCATATCATTGGGTCGACTTGGTGCATCTTCATGGTCTCCAGTATCCATGGGTGGGGAACTGAGTCGTACGCTTTCCTGTAATCAATCCAGGCCACGGCTAGATTTGTCCTTCTCTGTCTGGAGTCTTCACAGAGGATCTTGTCGATGAGCAACTGGTCCTTAGTCCCCCGGCATCCCGGACGAGCTCCTTTCTGTTCATTTGCTAAGAGCCCGTTCTGTTGTAGGTGGTTCGATATTGTATCTGCCAGAATGCCGGAGAAGATCTTCCACATGGTAGGCAGGCATGTGATTGGCCTGTAGTTGCTTGGCTGAGTTCCTTTCTGGGGGTCCTTCTGGATTAATACTGTTCTTCCAGTTGTGAGCCAAGCTGGGAGCTTCATTGGGTCTTGGAGAAGATCTTGCATTTGCTCTGCTAGCCTGCCATGGATGTTCGTTAAGTGTTTCAGCCAGTAACCTTGTACTTGGTCTGGACCAGGTGCCTTCCAGTTTGCCATTTTCTTTGCCTTGGAGCGTACGTCATTCTCGGAGATGGTTGTAGATGCTTGCTCTGGGACTTCCTGATGCTCTTTCTTGAATGTCTGTATCCACCTTGCCTCTGTGTTATATGTTTTGGGAGTGCCCCAAATACCTTTCCAGAACTCATGAGACTGGTCAGCGTCTGGTATATCGGCATGGTCAGGACTGTCGCCCTTGAGATGCTTGTAAACCCTGCCAGGTTGTGTCTTGAACATTCTGTTGATCTTGTATTGTTCAGCTCTTGCATTGTATCGCTTCAACCTGTGTGACAGGGCTATCAACCTTTGTTTTGCATCTTCAAGGGCTGCCTTTACACCTCTCTCCTTGATCCAGTACCGGTTTTCAAGGGCCTCGTCTAATTTATGCTGACCAGTTCTGCTGGCCTCCAGTCTGCTGACCTCCTTCCTTGTTTGTCTGATTTTGCTTTCTAATCTTCTCTTCCAGGGTGGGGTTTGATTTCCTCCTCTAGGCTTCTTGGGATCCCCCATCTTCCGTGTTATGATCTTTGCAGCTGCGTACACCAACAGATTTGTCTGTGTAATGTCGGTCGTCTGTATATGTTTGATGGCTTCATTTGCCTCCGCAGTGAGCTGGCGTAGTTCTGTCATGTTTTGCTTGGGTGTCAGGACAGGTTCACGTGGCCTTTCTCGTGATGCCAGCATTTCCTCTACTATTTCCTTGGCTAAGCCATGGTCTGGATTGGTACAGCGGAGTTCTACTTCATTTCGCCCTGGTGACTGAGCTCCTGGTGTGTGGCTGATAGTTTCTGTCACATTTTCGGGTGGTGGTTGAGCTTCTGAGGCTGGAGAGTGTGATGATACCCCTCGCTGTATTTCTTCTAACTGGACCGCAGTGAACGTGCTGGAGGAGGTGATTGACCTGCGTTGATCCATGAGCCTCTGTTCTGTTATTTCATAATCAGTGTTTCTGTCATGCCATATTTGGTGCATTCGTTTTCGGTACCCCCTTCTATCAGGCTCGCTGAGGTAGTAGCATCTCATGACCTCTCTGTCTTCTTCTAGGGTCCACTTCTTTCGTCTCTTTGTTGTGGATTTGTCCACAGTAGCCCACTTTTCACCAGCACACCCTGAGGACGCAGCGGCTGGCGCAGACCTTGTTGACCCGGGCGACGTCTGAGCCGGTATGATACGTTGATGATTGTTGATCTCCATATGTGATGGGTTGGGGTGACCTGCATTGTGAAAGACCCCTCTTCGTCTCTCCCTCGTTGATGTTGAGACCGCAGAAGACGTCTGAAGTCCTTTTTGTTTGTGCGGCAATGGCGAGGCTTGAACCCGGAACGCTGGAACGTGAGTCAGTGTCGATGACCACTAGGCTGTGATTATTATTATTATTATTATTATTATTATTATTATTATTATTATTATTATTATTATTATTATTATTATTATTATTATTATTATTATTATTATTATTATTATTATTATTATTATTATTATTATTATTATTATTATTATTATTATTATTATTATTATTATTATTATTATTATTATTATTATTATTAATATTATTATTATTATTATTATTATTATATTATTATTATTATTATTATTATTATTATTATTATTATTATTATTATTATTATTATTATTATTATTATTATTATTATTATTATTATTATTATTATTATTATTATTATTATTATTATTATTATTATTATTATTATTATTATTATTATTATTATTATTATTATTATTATTATTATTATTATTATTATTATCAGCATGGATTATGACTTAAGGCGACACTTCGTGCTAATTCAACTACATTAAGGCGACACCTGGAATTAAGGCGACACATAACTGTCGCCTTAAAGGAATAGGTACCATTTAGGAAAATAATTTTATTGTCGCAAATAGGCTTAAATTGTTCATTTTGGTCTAATAAGTATGTCTACCAAATTTGGTTAGGGTGGGGTTAGGGGTAGGGTTAGGGTTAGGGTTAGAAAATTTGAATTTTTAGTGTACAAGTCAATGTAACTGTCGCCCTAAGGTAGTATCCACGCTTATTATTATTATTATTATTATTATTATTATTATTATTATTATTACTATTATTATTACTATTATTACTGCTTGTACACCCTTAGTATCCTTTGTAGAACTAGAACACAGCAGGTGTAGCCTACTGCTGTTAGTTCTGCCCATGCACGGGTGGAGAATCATGAGTTACCTCGTCTATCGTGCATTAGTTGTTTGAGTCACATTGCGCGGAGCTGTCTCAATAATGCCAAATTCAAATAAAATAATGTCAGATTCTATATTTACTGCCAAATAAAACTTTGTACTGTCAAACGAAATTTTTACTGCCAAATTTACCCGAATTTGGCAGTGAAAACTGTCAGTTGGCAACCCTGTGTACGTACGTCGTACTTTTCGGTCAATCCCTGCCTCGAGGAATAGACGTAGTTGGCAAAATGCTTTCACACAATGCATCATGGGATGGGGCAAAGGTCTAGTGAACCACTTACCGTAGCGAACAAGTTGTTACTGTATTGCTGACCTTGTGACCCCACCGGAAGTACTGAATTACCCAACTGGCATATTGCACTGCACGGCCAAGCCGGCTGCGTAGCAACAGTTTCAAGCAAACAAAAGGGTGGGCTTGTGAAGACTGACTACATCGTGGTACATACGCGATTCAAAACGAAAGTTACATTCGCAGTAGCCTTGTGAAACGATGTAGCCTACACGGCTGAGAATGGTTTTGAGCTGTGTATTTATGAGGTTTAAATACGATGACGACAGCGTTTTAAGCAAATTCTGATGAAATTCAAGGTAAAACGTTTTGGCAGATTTTTATTTTTTTAAATAATGATTCTTTTTTCAAATAATGAGAGTTTTCGGCGGCACGTTTCAGCGCATGCGGGCGGTGGACGGTGTTTTATGACTTTTGTTCCCTCGGCCTAAACGAACGTACCGAAGGCACACACAGTGAGATTTCTTATGTTCCATCCTTCAATAGAGGTTTAAGCCTAATCAGCCAATCACGATTACAGACGGATCACACTTACTTACGATAACTTGGAAGTTGGAACGAAACTAGCTGAAGTTGCGCTGTGTATAAATCCCCCATCCTTCGTTTTGACAAAGCACAACGTGATACACGAAAAGTTCATCACATTTGTTTAATAATACCCACACCATGTTATGCCTAATTGCGTAATAACTTGGCCCAGTAAGTACAGCGCTCTCAAAGTGCCATACTGCATGTTATGATAGTAAGATAATTTATCTGATCAAGTTGCCATCCTTTCTCTTAGAAGTCGACATGGCGGGATAATTCATCCTAATTTAGAAAGTCGACATAGTAAGATAATCTCGCCTAGTCGATTTCTTAAATTATAGTGTCGGCATGGTAAGATAAATTATCTCGCCAAGTCGACTTTCTAAATTAGGATATCGACATGGTTAGAAAAATTATCTTACTATGTCGACATCCTTTGCTTAGGAAGTCAACATGGCGGGATACTTTATCTTACCATGCCGACATCCTAATTTAGAAAATCGCCATGGTGAGATAATTTATTTGACCATGTCGACTTCCTAATTAAAAAAGTCGACATGGTGAGATATTTAAAAAAAAAGTGGTTGGTAACAAGTGGCCTAGCCAAACATTTCAAAAAAGAGGCATAACGTTCCGCCGAAGGGGCAAACCAACATGCAGGATTGAGCAGGGCCCAATGCGCCGTAGCAGCGAAAAACGTTCCCCTGTGGGTGTGGGGTCCAGGGCCCCGATGGGGTCGATCGACAACGCACGGTGAGAGACCAGGGGATGAATTCGGAAGCTGTGGGGTACTTACCAAATTGTGGCCATTCAATAATGAAACATTTAACTATCTTCAAATAGCACTGGATGCGTAACAGACCAAAAACATACGTTAAGTGACTCGCAGTTTGAAAATTTTATGGAAGAGACGGGGTGGCTACAGTACGATGATTGTGATCTGCGACAGGGGTTCGCAGACCAGACAGTTGATTTAGTTTTGTTCTCAATGAGTACAGATTTTTCTACGTGTTTCATTAATTTTGCTGCTAGTCACACGATGTCCAATTACACATCAAACTGTTTTGAAAAATCACTTAAGTTAATGATAACCAGCTACATCAAGTATACCTCTATTTTAGCCTACAGAAGATGATTTGTCATGGAATGGTGTCGTATAGAGATTCTCTTCAACCCCTTTCCAACACTTCGCCGTCCTTCCCGCAGTCCCGAACCGGGTCACCAGAGGTCAAAAAGCAAAATTTCCCAAGAATTCCCAAGATAGTCATCAGGAGTCACCAGAGGTCAAACAGCAAAATATCCCAAGTATTCCCAAGATCGTCATCTGGGGTCACCAAAGGTCAAAAAGCGAAATTTCCCAAGAAGTTTTAGGATCCAAGATCCATTGGAGTTGAATCCCTTTCAAGACACTTCAGATTTTCTTTTTTGTTATATTTGGTGGGGTTCAAAGGTCATGTGATGTCAGCAGAGGTCAAATTGTTAAAACATCGAAAATGATGTGATCATGAAAGATAAATTTGAGGGATAAACCTCAGTGCAACAAAGCATCCCCATTCGGCAAGGAATCACTAATCCTTTGGGCTTTCTGGTTGTCAAGCGCAACACTGCCCAAAATGGCCGAATATCCAAATGCTTTCAAAAATTTGCCCGAAAAATAAAAAGCATCATGGTCACGGTAAAATTTTCATGAAAACTCGAAAAGATTACAAAACTTCGTGACCCCTTCTGGCAGCTTATCAAAATACAATTCTTCCTCAGCCTCACGTCATAGTCTTGCGCAACACATTGCCCGAAATGGTAGAATATTCGGGCGAAAGCTGCGAAAAAGTTCTGGGATGTTTCAATTGCCAGATTACATGGACAGACGGGAGGGGGGGGACAGGTGTATACAGTGCCCAAAATGTTGCCCCACATAATCAATCAAAAGCCATCTTGTGACGCGTCATATTTCTTAATGACAATACCACCAATAGTCACCAGAAGGCTGAAAGTCGAGACGTATTCGGACAGTCTGTGTGATCACCAGTGGCGGAGCTATAGGGAATTTGGTCAGACTGGGCCAGAGTGGGCGAGAATGGCCTGTAGGGGCGCTTCGAAGTAGGCATACACCCTATGCCTCACTCACGATCTAGGTGATAGCTTTCAACATTTTCTTTGAGATTTCCCCACCTGGTAGAAAACTGCTTTTCCATTCCTCCACACCCCAGGTATTTCTATTAAAACATGTTTCCATTTTCAGTCCCTTCCTTTCACATTCTAGTATAAAGGCGGCCATTTTAATACACTTAATGGTCATGTTTTTGTGAGGTCCAGATTCAGGATTTTACGTAAAAACAGACTTACTTTGTGAAGATAAAGATTAAGTCTGCTAGAGCCACAGGCAAGAAACCTAAAGGGGCAAATTTAGGAATTAGTAGTTGTTAGATGTAGGCTACATTTTTTGGCATCTGGAAATCAAGGTATAAGAACACAAAGAACCATACGTTTTCATGAAATCGTTATCATTATCTGTATCATTATGTGGTTATGTTTTGCAACATCCAATTAAGTGCATTGTTGGAAATGGCCAAGACGGAAGGTCTGCATGGCCCTCTACACTCTAAAAATGTCCTAGTCAAATTTGAATAGAATCTAATCAACAGGGGGCAAGAACCGGAATCTTGTCAAATCTTTGACTAGATTCGGCTCATAAATGAAACCAATGGTTTCATTTTTGAACCATTTCTACTCACTTTTGAAACAAATCTTGTCAAATATTTGACAAGATTCCGGTTCGTGTCCCAATTGACTAGATGTGTTTTAGAGTGTAGATTACCTCCATGAAAAATGAAAGTAAACTTTATTAGATATGATTACGTGGCATTTAAGAATCAAGAAAATACAGAAAGAAACATTTCTATGGCATTATCATACAGTGTCATATGACCACTCTGCATTTACAGAGTAAGCGAGAAGGTTATCATGCCCATGTACCCTTGAAAATGGTCACACTCTACAAAACATCTAGTCAATTGGGGCATGAACCGGAGTCTTGTCAAATATATGACAAGATTTATTTCAAAATTGACTAGAAATGGTTCAAAAATGAAACCATTGGTTTCATTTATGAGCCGAATCTAGTCAAAGATTTGACAAGATTCCGGTTCGTGCCCCTATTGATTAGATTCTATTCAAATTTGACTAGGACATTTTTAGAGTGCACTTGCATGAGAACAAAATGGAAGCTGCTCATCAGATATGAGTCTAAGCCATTTCCACTAGCACAAGTTTTATTTTATTTTAACCAAAAAGGCTCTTTCAAATGTTTTGTGAAACAGTTTGTGGGAGAGTTTTGGGATCTGCATAGACTATATTTATCAGTTTATTAAACATGTTGACCATGTTCGGCAATCCTGGGGGATGGGGGATATATCCCCTCATGTAATTGGATGGCCCCCATGAAATCAACCCGGCAAAACCGGAAATCAGAATCAATTATAATACCTTTTTCTAGACTTTTTACAATAGGTCTATTTATTTTTTAGGAAATACTTCTGAGAGTTGTCATAGCGTCACTTTGCAAAGACTGGAAAAGGCCGTTTCCGGTGATCTGGGGTAATTTTTGGCCAAATTTTTCTACCCTCCGCACCAACAGGTGGTGGCGCTCCGCTTAGATAGTGCCACTGACTATCCCCCCCCCCTCCCCGACTTTCAAAGACGGATCGTCGCACATGATGTTGTTCACAAAACATTCAAAATTTTATTTGTTACAACTGTTTGTTTGTCATGGGGCTATACTCATGATTTCTTTTGCCGTTTGATTACCTGTACGTTAACATAATAAATGTCATACATCTAAATTGTCCCATTTTGAATAAAACTTACAGGTATCGTGAAGATTTTATTTTATTTTCAATTTTGTATTCCCTTGCCTAAGGCAAAGGGAATCTATGCGACTATATGCCAAACATTTGGTCACGTTTTTTTTATTTGATGCTTACGGTTTGTGAGGATCAAGTATGCCGAAACCGTTGTTATGGACTTAGGTCGTTTGTTGGCTAGAAATTAATTTGCGCACTTCTTTGTTTGGATGCATGTAATTATGTATATACAGGCTACCCGTGTAGCCTTGCGCGGGAAACGTGCGAAAATTGAGTTAGTAATTTGTATGAGCCAATTCGTCTCATGCAATTCCCCACTCAGGTAGATTCGGCCAGGTAAGCCTCTGAGTCTGAGCTAAACAGGCTGCTCCAACACATGGGATCCTTGTAAAGTTCGATGAGACTTATATTAAAATAGGTAGCCGGTATGCGATTCGATGTCATCCTCCCTCGAAGTTGAGAAATCTTGGGACTTTCACCGGTTACTGAAGTTTTTCGAATTTTAAAAGTTATATTCATCATAATCTCATGTTGCAAGTAGTAAAATAGTTTGTATAATGTGCATACCAGCTCATTTTCCAATGATTAGCTTATTTTACATTACCATTTCACTCATCCAATGGCGGTGGTACATTTAATCTGGTAATTTTCTGCTCATTTTGCAATTTGCTCATTTTTTTTTTATTGAAATGAAAATTTTATTGCAAACGAAAGCTCAAAATATCGACTGCTTTGATTCTCCTTATGAGCCTGGGAAACGCCATTTCCGGCTGTCTGAGGGGTTGAGATTTTCAAAATTTTCTGTACGCTCCGCGCCAACCAATGGTGGCGCTCCGCTTAGATAGCCTTTCGGGCAGGATTACATATTTCGGGCAGATAATCCTCTGCCCCCCCCCCCCAACTGAAAAGCTCCCGTACGCCTATGATTAAAAACTAGGCCTACTTTACAAGTTCATTGAGTTTAGCTAATCATTGGCTATTTTATGTTAAGCCACATAAGCGTACGAGGCGGGGGCAACATACGTATGCCCTCCCAATTCGGGCAAAAGCAGTGGATCCATTCGGGCAAATGAGACAGCCAAGAACAGCGGTGTAGATTTCTTTTCAACTTGGGGGGGGGGGGGATGGGGTGAACTATCGCAAATGTGGAAAATGTGCACGGCGAGCGCGAAGCGCGAGCCCATGACGGGTGGGGTCCAGGGGCCCGCCTTAAGGGGTCCAGGGGCAAAGCCCCGGTGGGGGTCCATTGGGCGAAGCCCCCTTAAGCTTCTGGGTTTTAATGTCTCCGAAGTGACAGGAAGACTGTTTTAAGGTGTTAATTTCAGTGGTAATGTTCTTTGGTAGCCTATTGGTATATTCATACATTTAGGAAATGCTCATGAGCACAAAACTCATTGATAAGCTGCACTGGATTGAAATTGTACAAGAGCAACAATGTCCTGTTAAGCTTAAAAAGGCAGGGGTCAACATACAGGGTCATCCCAGACGATTGGATTTTGAATTCGGAGATCATTACAAGACCTGCAGGTTGGCTAGAGATCGGTGTCGTCGCCAGGTTTTTTGTGATTGCGGGCACCATAGATGATGTCATAATAATACCTCAGTTCCCCCAAGTCTGCGTAAATTACACCTTTATTTTTCATGCGTTCCTGCATTTGCATGCAACTAGTTTTGATCTTTCGTTTGTCACTACATAAAGGTCTCGTCCTGGGGAATGGGTTCCCCCTCCCTTTAAGAATTTTTTTTTTACTAATTTAAGGTCTTTTAGATGCAAAATGGTGCTATCTTTGGGATTTTTTTGGAACTGATCATATATGGCCGGAAAATGTCCATAATTTAGTGAATGCTAATTTTTGGTAAGGTAAAAGAGGAGAATATGTTGTCTATTAAGAGACAGATACGTTGTCAACAAATTTCCTGAAGCCCCCTCCCTTCTGTCTATTTTACTGTCTTCTATTTCGGGAAAGTTTTTACACAAAAATATGTGCGTGGAGTCTACAGAAACATTCTTGAGTTATTACGAAATATGTCCTTTTCTTCATTGTGCATTATGAAAGGGCATCTAAGGCTAGCAGATACCTGTATAGGACCTCCTGGAAGCTCTGCATTAACCATCTTAATTGGGGCGAAGGGTGGGGGGGGGGGCAATGACATAATACGTAAGCGTATAATAATGCGTATAGAGTACGACGCCGAACACTTTACAACTATCGTATTTTTACTATTTTTGAACTAAAATCCGGACGAACAGCTGCCAGCAAAATGAGAGGGAGGGAGAGTATAGGTGCAGGGACAGAGGGAGTTGATATTAGACCTCCCTGATATAGGTGTAGCAAAGGGGGTGAAGGACTAATAAGAGCGTTACAGAGTGCTGTTTTCGTCATAAGTGTATTAACAATCACCATCTACACCGATAATGGCTCAGCGTGAACTGGCAAAGCTCTGGTAAAATTTTTTTTTAAAAATGTATAACGGCAGATACGTACTTTCAACCTTTTACACCATGCTACATATTAGATTGTAAGATCCCGTATTGATGCGAGGTCCCCACAGATGTTTGGAGATGTATCTCTGTTCTTCGAAAAGTGTTGTGATCAGAACAGTTTCGTGTATTATTACCTTAATACTGGTCATGACATGAAGTGTAAACAGTGACGAATAATATTTCCATTACAAAACTTGCATTCAGACTCAACATCGAGACACTTTCAATTGCCCAACAAACCTACATGCCACTGCCATAAGCCAGTCTTTTACCTATTAATTCGTAAACTTTAAACTTGTTGCTGCTGAGCTTCTCCGAAAGTTGCTATCGGAAGATATTGATAATATCAATGACACTGACGTAAGGTTGGAAGCGCGCGGAGCGCGCGAAAATTTTGATAGATTGCCAACGATTTGCTAAAATTTTGATAGTCTGAGAAAAATTTGTGATAGAAAGTGAAGCGAGATTGAAAAAATTTCTTACGAATGATGATGAAGAATAAAATATACTTCCATGATCATACACGTATCTGTAGACTGAAACATTGGAGGGGGGGGTGATTACATGGGTCATCCCCCTAGCCAAATGTTGGGGGATTTATCCCCCATCCCCCCGGAATTTAAGCCCATGGCCAAGAAAATGAATTATGCCCTTTTGCAACCGACAAAGCGGTATCAAAATTCGGACAACTTGGTCCAAAATTCTAAATTCGGGCAAAAGCCCGTACGCCTATGTTAACATAACATAACAGGTTAAAGGGCAAAGGAGGGCTAAGGCCCCATAAGATGCCCTGAAGTCCAAACAACTTAACTAAAAACAAACAACCAGCACCAAACGAGCCCAGCACAATTAGATTCTACCACAGTTATGGAAGAACTTGTCAATGTTAACCTTAAAGCAGTGCACAGATGTGGAGTTAACTACCCACTCAGGCAGACAGTTCCACTCGTTAACAACTCTATGAGAGAAGCTGAACTTCCTAAGTCGAGCCTTGCAAAACACTTAATTAGCTTCTAACAATGGCCTCGAACCCGAGAATTACTTTGAACCTTTAAATAACTGGAAGACCCGGCCCGGCCCTCCTTTTTTGAAAATGCAAAAAAAAAGGGGGAACAAAGAGAGAAAAAACGGAAAGGAGAAGAGATAGAGAGAAGGACAGAGAGTGGAGTGATACAGAATGAAGCTGCAATTAGAACCTCGAAGCATGGGAGTCATAGCGCACAGCAGATCAGTGTGAACGTCGACTTGGACAGTTCCCACGCATGCTATCTTACTACACATGATTGGATACAATCAATAAGATACAATACCGATTCAATGCCATCAGCCAATCGAAAAATACCTTACGAGACAGTGCGCATCAGTTGGGATGGGCTGCTATCAAGCCTGGCAAGTGCCATTTCCGGCCATCTGGGATGTATTAAAACCTCAAGTTTTCTTGGAACTCTCCGCGCCAACCTATGGTGGTTCTCCGCTTAGATAGTAAACGCAGTGGCGTACACGGGGGGGGGGGCACTGGGCCATGCCCCCCTCACTGATGCCGATTATTTTTTTAGTTCCTAAAAATACGTAAATTTTATAACACAAATTTTACTTCAAAAAGTAGCATATGCGGCACCAGATTGCATGTAAGGACACCTAATTTTTCAAAAATTTTCAACGGGGAGGGGGTGTCCCCTCCCCTTTGTCCCCTCCCCAGGCCGACGATCACACAACATACTGCATGCCCCCGTGAGAGAAATCCTGGGTACGCCACTGAGTAAAAGGGGATTCAAACTTGGACAAAAAAGTCCCACCAGCTGAGCTTATCCGTCTTCACAGAAATGTGTAATAAAATAATATCAAACTTTACATTTTGTTCACAAAATTGCACTTCTTGATGGCTGCTATCAAGCCTGGAAAGTGCCATTTCCGGCCATCTGGGATGTATTAAAATCTCAAATTTTCTTGGTACGCTCGGCGCCAACCAATGGTGGCGCTCCGCTTAGATAGTAAATGGGAGCCCTCACAAAAATCTCCAGCCCCCAGAGCCCCAAACAAAAAATCCTAGCTACGCCACTGCAAGAGAATTAAGATGGAAAATCATGCGAGTTACAAGGCCTTAAAAGTGTCTTTTCCGGCTATCTGGGATGTGTTTTTACCCAAATTTTCTGGCTGCCAAAGTCTCGTGCATTTTGGGTTATTTTCACTTTCTCACTGAGTCCACGCAGAACAAGAAATTAGTCAGAGGGGAACATGCACGTGATAAAGCGTACATTTACGCCCACATGCCAGTGCAAGGTACCTGGGTCCTGGCATCAAGTCGAACTAAGATATGGGTCACAAATTTCTCAAGGAAGTCCCTCAATAGGGCCAAATTAGAACATGACTACAAATTATCTGATTAGACGCCTTGAACAAGATGCATTGTGGTAAGGCACTGTACCTATGATAACTGTCTTCAAGTTCTGTTAATAACTTGTGGAAAAGTTAATGTGTTGAGAGTTGAGACATGGAATTATATGAAGCTGAAAATGCAAAAATAAAACATGGGAAGTGCTATTTCCGGCGATCTGGGAGGTCGATCTATTTTGTCAAAATTTTCTTGTACGCTCCGCGCCAAGATGGTGGCGCTCCGGGAAATTTGGGAAAAAAGGGAACCCATAGGCCTATAGCTAGGCTATGCGATTGCCATGGTGGGCCTTGAAATACTAATTTGGATAGTGAAATTTTCAGCATTTCAGCATTTTTCTCAAGTAAACCAACTTTCATTTACGGTTTGAAAATCTCAGGGTGGCAGTTCCCCCTTTCCCCTCCCCTCGCAGGCTACGGCCCTGATCCCTCCCAATCAGGGCCGCAAGCTACGGCCCTGATTATAATGGTAAATTGTGTCTCTGGATAATTTTGTAATTACAATTACAATTACAATTACCTGATACATATTTGTACTGTTCAGCGTACCCAACCGAAAGTGTTTTGTTGACCTTTTCTATTGCGGAAATGGAAATTTTACCCAATTCACGAGTTGTCCCCCATATTTGCGTATCACCCACTAACAAAAGAATGCTGGTTTAAAGGTCACTGCACTTTTTTCACAACGTGCACCGTACCGTACCGTGCTCAACTCAAAACTCGAAAAGCGACAAAGCTAATAATAGTTAGCACAATAAATGCTGCGCTTAGGTTTAGAAATACAATACTTTCTGATGAATTTCACGTGATGTATTGTTAGTGAATGTTATGGCTTCCGCCCGAAAAAATGGAGTAGGCTACTTCAAATAGATTTACTCGGATTTTTCAAAGAATGCAAGATTCTTAAATTTGTCGAATGTGACAAGGCTAGGCCATATACAGAGACAACAGAGTACAGTAATAATATCGCCTATTTTTGTGTGAGATTAACCAAAGTTAGACTTGACAGATTTTCTAAACCAGACGAATACGATACAACTTGTGAACTGGAGGCTAACCGGCAAAACTGATGGAAAGGAAAATATGGGTTATCTTTGTCGGCATACTTTGTTGGCATTTTCAACAAGTATATTGTATCAATGTGAATGAGACCTTTACCGCTGCAGAAGCAGAGGCTTTAGGTAAGTTAACTGTAACGTTACCCGCAAGTTTTTTGTTTCATTTTGAAGCCTAGAATGCCAGGGTAGCCTAGCCTAGGGTACCTAGGCCTAGGCCTAGTTCTGACGTACACTAAAGCTTCTCAAATACTAGGTCAGCAGACTGCGGACTAGGGTAGCCTAGCCTTGAACGTTACTTTTGTAGGGGTAGGCTAGCCTATACAGAAACATGCATGGACATCAGTAGCATGGACGGTGGGACCGAAGTTCGTTCACCGTAGCCACTGAATCCACAGGCGAATCTGTCAAAAAATATAGTAGGTTAAGGTAGCACATGGTTCCCAGTTTTAGACATTTTATGTTAAGAAATATGTTGTATGTACAAAATCAGATTTTGCCCTGGAATTTGTAGAGTGTAGGCCTAACTCGGAATTTGAATGATTTCATGAGACTGTCTCTGACCTCAGGAATTTCTCTCCAGAGGCCCTCACAATTTCGTTCGCACATTTTCCCTTTTTGTAGAAAATCAGTTAAATATCCATTCGCTTTGTCAAATTTCCCATGTAAGAAAAGGTCTTGCATCAAATTCAGGGTCCCCTGAGTTTTTGAGAGTGTGAGGTGGTATTAGTCCAGGGGGGTAATATGGTGCCAACTTTGGCACCATTTTTTTACAGTGTTGATGTCATTTACCTTGATTTTTCAAAAGCCTTTGATAAAGTTCCATTAGGTAGACTTATGGTTAAACTGCATAGGTTAGGCATCAAGGGCAGTTGTGCTGACTGGATAAATTCATGGCTCAATGGTAGATCTCAGAGAGTTGTTGTTAATGGTAATTTCTCTTCTTGGAAAGAAGTCACAAGTGGAGTTCCACAGGGTTCTGTTCTTGGCCCGCTTCTTTTCTTAATTTTCATCAATGATATTGATAGCTCTCTCACATCTAGTATTAGTAAGTTCGCTGATGATACTAAGCCCTATAGGAAGGTTAGTGATAAGGATGCATGCCTCATTACTGCAAAAAGACTTGGATAGGTTATTTTCATGGTCTCAGACTTGGCAAATGTCTTTTAATGCAGATAAGTGCAAAGTCCTTCACTTTGGTCCTAAAAATTTCAGCTATGATTATAACATGAATGGTAGTATTCTGAGTGATGTGACTTTTGAGAAGGATCTGGGTGTAGTTATTACAGGTGATTTAAAGCCATCTAGACAGTGTGCAGCAGCTGCTGCTGCTAGGGCTAATAGGGTGCTTGGATTGATCAAGAGGAATTTCAGTAGTTTTAGTAAAGAAATTGTACTAAATCTGCAGTTGGTAAGACCCCACCTCGACTACGCAGCCCAGGCTTGGAGTCCCTTCTATGAAAAGGACAAGCTTCATTTAGAGCAAGTTCAGAGGAGAGCCACTCGCCTTATACCCGAGGTGAGACACCTACCTTATCATGTTAGACTTAAGCATCTTGGGCTTACCACCCTGGAGTTGAGAAGGATTAGGGGGGACATGCATCAGGTGTACAAATTTCTCTCTGAAAGGAATTCTTTGTCCTCTTGCAATTATTTAAAGGTTCAATGTAATTGTAAGAAGCTAGTTAAGAATTTTGCAAGGCTCGACATTAGGAAGTTCAGCTTTTCTCATAGAGTTGTTAACGAGTGGAATAGTCTGCCTGAGTGGGTAGTTAACTCCACATCTGTGCACTGCTTTAAGGTTAACATTGACTGTAAGTTCTTCCATAAGTGTGGTAGAATCTAATTGTGCTGGGCTCGTTTGATGTTGGTTGGTTCTTTGTTTTCAGTTATGGTTGTATGGACTTCAGGGCATCTTATGGGGCCTTAGCCCTCCCTTGCCCTTTAACCTGTTATGTTATGTTATGTTATGTTATGTTGGTACCAACAGTGAGGGATAACTATCAACACTTCTATAGGTAGAAGAGTACAGGTAGTAATTACAGCATATTTCTGTGAGGTGGTGGGCAAAAATTGTGAGGTGGCCGCCTCACAAAAACAATGCCAGGGGAAACCCTGAAATCATTACAGTGTTACAGTCACATCTTGTGAAATCACGAAAACATAAGATCGTTTGGAAAGTAGGCCTATCAAGTGCACCCATCCCTCAAAGAATGCTTTCAAATCACCATAGTTTTGCTCTATGTTGGACACGGGTACCATCTGTGAAACTTTTTATGAAGGCTTAAGTGTGATTCCAGCAACCTAACTTACATACTGGGTCAGTTTTTCGGTTATTCTCCCAGAAATATTGTACACTCAACATTGGTATGGTCCTGTTGGAGTTTTTATTTTCAGATTTTTCTTCTTTCCAGAAAGTTTATCATCAGTGGAGGGGTTTGGAAGAAGGGAAAACCTCCCATTTGCTGACTTTTTGTTAATTCAATGTGTAGCTTACATGTATGCAGAGCTGCTATTCATGAATCAAAACTTTGAACTCTAAATAATATTTTAAAATTAGACACAAGGGTCAAAACGATACTTTTTGAAGTAAAGTTTTACAGGGTTAGAAACTGTGCCCCTGGAGGCTCAGCGGATTGACTGGCTACCCTACATGGCCTATGGAAGAGAAACCTGTACTTATTCCACCACTTCAATGACTGAATTACATGCATTTTGATATTAGATTTATCTTGACCACTATTAAACCACAATGGTATAAAACCACAAGTTTAAGCATTTTATATAAAGGGGATATGCAGTCCCCCCCCCCCCCCCATTAGTGTACCCTTTGATCCTTATTCAATCATGTGACAATATTTTTGTTACTCACTTGTAAAATTCATGCAGAATAACTCCTTGGTTTACCTTAAAGGGAAAATGCAGTCACCCCAACTTGAAGTAGTGTAGTAGACTGTCCTGTTTCATGATTGGCTCTTGAGAGTCATGTGACAATATTTTTTCTCTTCAAATGTGAAATTTACTAGAAGTAACTGATTGGTTTACCTTGAATATGCAATATTAAAGTCCTAAAATATTATGAAAGATACTTTGAAGAGAAATAAGAAGACAATTGTGAGATTTAGCTGTTGATTCAAAATAAGTTTGGGGCGACTGCTCTTGCCCTTTAAATATTCAACGAATTTATAGAGAAACATATGACAAATAGGCTTACTTGTGAGCATACTGTAGTAACAAGAGATATGTAAGATTTAGCAGATTTTTGAAAATAAACTTGGGTGACTGTTTTCTTCAAAATGCTGCAAAATGTTATGTGAGTGATAAACATGAACTTCATGTAGTCATTGACCTATTCTGCTGTACCACTGAAGAATACACAAATCAAAGCATAATACAGTGCATACAAACTGAGCTGGTATTTCTAATTTAGTTGAGCGAGGGGTGTCCATGTGCATGTAGTGTAACAGAGCCCTTCAGTTCATATTCATGCATGGTTAAACTAGCCTATAAGTTGGACACTTGTAGAAATAGAGTTTCAAGTGTTTACAGTGTGCTCTGTTGTATTGTACAGTCTAAGTACAGTTGTATGTACTGTCGGTACACACACAAGTCACTACTGACAAATAACATATTGTGTTGCCTTACTAGAACATTCTGTGGCAAAAGTTCCAATACCACATGTGCAGTACTGTGTCAAACTGTGGAACTATGGTGGGGTGTGAAGAGTATATAGTTTCTGTGACTTTTTGCATGACAATGTGTGGCATACCTGTACCTACAAACTGACACATATTTCCAAAGTGCCATACATTGACCTGCATTTCCACAGCTTGGACACAAGGCAATGTGTGGAAAACCATGAAAACCACGTTTTGACACATTTTAAAATGTGGCAAACTGGGGTAAAGTAGGTTAAGTGTGGAAATGTGTAGACAGGTGTGGTGCTGAGTAAAGCCAATAATTTGATTTCTTTCACTGGCCTTCCTGGTCACACTTTGCCCTGGTTTGCCACATGTGTCAACTTGACACGATCAGCTTTCCCACTTTGACCCAGATTTTCAGGTGTGACAAACATGCAAGGAAAAGAGTAGGGTATCAGATTGGTTCCAATACCACATGTGTCACCACTCATGACCTCACTTTCTTCCTTGCATTTTCTTACCCCCTGCCACATGTGATTATGTGTGTTCACATGTGGCATGTTACCTTTTTTTTTTTTTTTTTTTCCTGTAAGGGTTATAACCATTAAAATAATCTACAAAATTTTGTAAAGTCATACTGACATACAGTAGCACTGTACACTGGAGGCAGGATGGGCAGTACATATAGCAGAAATGTATGACGTAAAGTAGGAAGGATCGGAGGGAGGGATAAAGGGCCTTCAAGTCAAAATTTACTGTGCCAAAAATGTACAGTGCACATGTCAAAGGCAGCATAATCTCCAAAAGGTGGTAGGGGACTATCCGTAACTCTCCCCAGAATTTCGACCAATGGAAGGGGGATACAGTATATAGGCCTACAATAATAGACAACTTAAACTGCAATGTAAACTGAAGGGACTTTTAAGCATTACTGTACCATACTGTACATTAGGTGAATGACAGGGTTAGAGTCTGAAGACCAACCTCTCTCCCTCAATCACTGAAGTTAATCTCAAACAAACTTGGGCGTGGATGATTAGCCAATTGTTTGCTTGACTGCCTCAGTTGAGAAGGACATGCCGCATACAAACCCCAGCTCTGATTTCAGTCATTGTTAAATTTGCATTGCAAATTGTTAATGGCATTATGCAAGAAACTTGAGCAGTTAGCTGCATGGCCAAGCAAACAAATCAATTAACACATCCAAAAGGAAGCAAGCACGATTTGTCTGTCCTAAAAGTGCAACTTTTTCAGTGTACTTTTTGCACACTCATTGTAGATAACTCAACTTCCTATGGGGTGCAGTTGTATTACTAATCCCACCTTGCAACTCTGACGTTAACCCCATCTTACTAACGTTCATCCTCCTCAACCACATCTCCCTGTACCATCAAATCAACCTGCTGAAGGCCTAGCTAGAGGTTCTCAAATGGTAACTGCATGGGGCCAAGGGCTACTTTTACATGAGCTCACAACATTGCAAAAGTTGTAGCCTTAGGTTTGTGTTCATAAATTTTGGGCTCCCCAAATGTTCTGCTGGTCCTTAAAGGGGAATTTTCATGATCCCAGACAGTTCCAATTCTCCCAACTATGCATCTTCTAGCTCCTCCCATAACTGTATGAGGCTCTTCCTTGTGCAAGAATAAACCTGTTTTATTGCTTAAGACCATGTCCTGGTGAGCATACAAGGCTATAAAATGTAATAAAAGTACTCTCTCTGCCTTGTGTGGAATGTGAGCTACTCTGCATCTTTCAAATTTTCAAACTTTGATGTCAATCAAAGAGCAGTCACCAACTGAGAATTTTCATATACATACACTAAAAATATACTTTGGGGTGATGACAGTCTGTCTTTAAGTTCAGCATGCCACATCGATGTAACAGAAATCGCTGACCTCTTTCCATCCTCATGGCGGGACTAATTTGGGCCTCATTCCAGGTTCTGATATTACACTTTTCTGTTAAAACCGCAAATGAGTCATAAGAGGGAAGAAAATTTCTGAGGTATATTTTTGGTGTAAGAAGCAACCAAAGTTCTAGGCAGACAATTTACCTTCACAAAAGTATAAAATTAAACAAATTTGATGCAGAAATGACAAAATAAGCCTTTCAAGAAGAAGAGAACAAACAGGACTGTGTGTGTAATGGCAGAATCTAGTATAGAGTAAAACAAAGTGGGCTACAGTGTAAGCATAGAGGCCCAAGGCCTGTTCAAAGACTAGGCTGGTTTAGGTCTAGGCTTAGAAAGTTCTAGTCAATGGTAGCACAGCCCACTGTTAAAATTAAAGTAGCCAGAGGCTAATGGCTAGTTAGCATTGTTATTTAGCTCAAGTCTAACATTAGCACCATAGCATGAAAATGATTCCTCTGGCCCCTGGAGTTGGAGTACCCACTACCAAGGGATCGAGTCAACAGACTTTCAAAAGTGGGGGATATGACCTTGAGCTGACCTAGGCCTAGGACTACTTCCAGCATGCATCACAGACCTAGGGCCTGTTTGAGTCTAGACTGGGAGGGATGCTGCAGGGGCTACTGTATATACGTAATTACTTTAAAGGGGCTTATTAATTTGGTTCACAAAATTCATAATTTTTTCACACCTGTTGAAATTTACTCACATAGCCTAGATGGTAAAGGTCAAACTAAGAGATTCTGCACATCTGACATAGTTCTAGCCTACAACTGATGTTGCAGTGACAGGGTAGGCCTAGTCTAACATTCATTAAATCAAAATCATCATTACAAAAAAATTGGAGGCTACATGATGTGGTGTAATCTGCGATATTTTCCACCTTTTTAATGCATTATTAGCCTAAATCATAAATGGCTGTTCCATCATTTTTGATGAGTTTGATTTCATTGATCAGCTAGCCTATTGGGCCTAGGGCTAGGCCTACAGGTAAAGTTAGGCCTTCGATCTGTATCTTACTGCAAACTATGGGATCATACATGGCTTCTATGTTTGTTAGGGTTCTGGGAAAAAGTGTGTGTTTGGGGGGGGGGGAGGGTCAATCACCTCCACTTTCAAAAGTGGGGGAAGGCCAATTTCCCCTCATCCTCAACCTAGTATAGTTAGGGAACACAAGTTCGTTCACCCCCGAAGTTCGTTCATTATCCATAATTCAATGAATAATGGATGAAATGATTGGGAAATTGCACACAATATCAAGCATTAACTGATTAACAATCGTAGTAAAACAAATTCCAACCAGATGTTTCCAATTTGCGCGAATACAACATTTTTCTGACATTCAAAAATTACCTAGGCAACTCACCTAACAAGCCTAACAGACCGCGTGTTTTTGGTCTAGCGGTAGAGCATCCGCCTCTCACGCTGAAGGCCCGGGTTCGATTCCCAGGTCGAGTCACACCAAAGACTCTAAAATGGAACCTGTAGTGCCGTTGTGCGTGATGCTCCGCATAAGCATAGGGAAAACAAGCCACAACTGAGCCACAACTGGAACTTGAAAAAGGCTGTGGCCGGCTCGACTTGAACCAATAGGTTGGAAACTGTGCCATACTGTAAAACTCCATCTAACTAACCTAACAAGCCTAACCTACATAACATAACAGGTTAAAGGGCAAAAGAGGGCTATAAAGGCCCTCCTACATAGCCAGCTACCCCTTGTATCTGACACAGCTTTGTTGATGTAGGTTATTGGGGTATTCTGTTACTAGCAGAACTGAAGCAAGTCCTTAGATGTTGTGGCTGTGTGTCCTGCAGTTATATGCTTGCTGGACTCAAAGATTTTGAAGCTCGACATCTTTTCCTTCTCTGCTGTTTCTCATATATTTTTTTCAGGAGGGGGTGAGGACAATCCAAATCAGACTTTCCTCAAGTAAGAAAGTTCTAATGAACAAATTATGCACACTAAAATGCCAGAGGATTGTGTCTGTAGGGAAGGGCCTGGGAACAAGCCTGTTGCCAAGGGAGGGGGAAGGGGATATACCCCTAGAAAATATTACTTCCTGTAGAAAAGAAAAACTTACCATTGCCTTAATATATGTAACTATATCTCACCCCCCAAAATTTTCAGCACCCTCAAGCTATCTCAACCCCCCCCCCCAACCTTCAGTACCATGTCTGGCTATGGGCTTGCCTTGGAAGCTCTAGAAAGGTTCCCCGTAATGTACTTTCACATGTATATATGAGCTGCTTCATTTGATCTGATTGCCCTTGTGTTGGTGCATGATATGGTGCAGACAGCTGACAATATTCATTGCTTTGTGGATGCACTACTTTATTTGAAGGAAACTTAAAAGAATCACTCCAGATAAAAAATTACTTTAGCTTGGTGCCATATCCTAATTCATAAAGTGGCTTTTTTTAATCATGTGACAATGTGTTCATTACTGAATTATAATCATTAATGCAGGGGAACATCTCCCTTTATCATTTTTACGTTCATAATCATTAAAGATGAAGTTTGCAAGGGGAATAATATTGAGCAGATAGGTTTATAAGATTAGCTGTCTTTTAGAAGGGTTGGAATTCAAGTAGAGTACTGCTTATTGATTCCTTGCCGAAGGCAGGCAAGGAATCTATGCGAAGGTGATGTCGTGTATGTGTGTGTGCACTCACAGACACCTCCTTAGCGGGTACATAAGCAGCTGGCGAGACCTGCTCTTGCACGTCTTTCCTAGCTCATGCACGGCTCGTAACTGGCATAGCTGCCCAAAAATTCGGCCACTGCAATGAGAAGTCTCGCGCGGCTGCACGTGCCTGCCTTGGCAAGCAGCCCGCCCTCCAGACAGGTACGTCTGCTGGGTTAGTTGGAGGTCAGCCAGGCTAATGGGGAAATCCTGTGAATTCTTTACCGGGTCCTTTCCTAGTACCCCGTAAGGCAATGAACGTGCGTATGAGTGTGTATGCATGTGTGTGTGATGCTTAGCTTGTAAACACAATATCTCAAGGTAGCAATGACAGACACTTTTCATATTTGATATTTCGATTTTTCATGTTGAGAGGAAGAACTCTATGGTTTTTGGTGGAGGTCAAAGGTCATTTGAAGTCACCAGAGGTCAAAAACTGAAAAGCTTGCAAACATGATATCTCAAGATAGCAATGACCTACACTTCATATTTGGTATATATTTTTCATGTCTACCTGTAGAAATAGCCCTATTGTTTTTGGTAAGGGTCAAAGGTTATTTAAGGTCACTGGAGGTTAAACTGCGAAAACCTTGTAAATGGCTTGTAAACACAATATCTCAAGATAGCAATAACCGACACTTTTCATATTTGATATATAGATTGGTTATGTTGAGAAGAAAATTGTTTTTGGCGGTCAAAGGTCATGTGAGGTCAACAGAGGTCAAATTGAAAACCTTGTAAACAGGATATCTCAAGGTAGCAGTGACCAGCACTTTTCATATTTGTTGTATAGATTTGTCATGTTGAGAGAAGAACCCTATTGTTTTTGGTGGAGGTCGAAGGCCATTTGAGGTCACCAGAGGTCAAAGACGGAAAATCTTGTAATCGTGATATTTCAAAAGAGGAGTGACGGACACTTCATCATGAGAAGTTGAAGCACAAGCAGGAGTTGAATCAACATTTCATGTGCGATTGCACTTTTAAGTGATGACTAACCACATCTGCAGTTGCAGAAGAGTAGAAACAGGCTGTTCTCTTTCACAAGCTGTATTCCCCAAGATTGCTAATAGAGAAGGACCTATGACGTAATTCTTTGTTAATGTGTTCCATGAGGGTATGTATGGATTAGCACAATAGGACTTTTGTTTTATCAGACCTAAGGAAAAAAGGAGCAGCTGTGGTCAGTTCACTGCGGAGGGAGGATGAGCAATGAATTGAAAGGGAATTCGTGGTCATTCAAGTAAGATTAATTAGATCCAAATGGAAAAGGGTGACCGGAATTCTCACAGACAATCTGAATTCGCAACAAAATTTGAATTTGCAACGATCAGAACTTTATGTGGTCTGAATTTGGCATGATATTTGGTATAGAAATTTGTCATGTTGAGAGGAAGAACCCTATTGTTTTTGACAAGTTAAGGGTCATCTGAGGTTAAATTGCAAAAACCTTGTAAATGGCTTGTAATCATATCTCAAGGTAGTAATGACAGACACTTTTCATATGTGCTATATAGATTTGTCATGTTGAGTGGAAGAACCTTAAGTATTGTTTTCGGTGAAAGTCAAAGGTCATTTGAGGTCACCAGAGTTAAAAGACCAAAAAGCTTGTAATCACGATATCTCAAGGTAGGAAGGAAGGACACTTTTCATATTTAGTACATAGATTTGTCATGATGTAAGGAAAAACCCTATTGTTTTGGTAGAGGTCAAAGGCTACAGTATCTGGAGTTACCGGGGTCAAACACTTAAAAATTTGGTAACACAATATCTCGAGGTAGGAAGCTTGGATAGATTTCATACTTACGGTAGTATGTGGATGCATTATGGTGAGAAGAAGCCAGATTGTTTTTGGTGGAAGTCAAAGGTCATCTGGGGTCACCAGGGGTCAAACACTGAAAACCTTGTTAACATGATATCTCCAGATAGGAAGCTTGGATAGATTTCATCGTGGTATGTGGATACCCTATGGTTCGAGGAAGAACCCCTAAGTTGTTTTGAGTGGAGGTCAAAGGTCATCTGGGTCAAACAGCAAAATTTCCCAAGAATTCGGAAGATCTTGGTCAATATGCAAGACCTATTGGAGGACAGATCCCTTTCAACACACTTCCTTTTTTCTTTTTGTTATATTTGGTGGGGTTCAAAGGTCATGTGAGGACAGCAGAGGTCAATTGTTAAAACATCGTAAAATGATGTAGTCAAGAATAATACTGAGGGATAAACCTCAGTGCAACAGAGCATCCCCATTCGGCAAGGAATCACTAAGCTTTTGGGCTTTCTGGTTCCTTTCTTGAAAGCTTTGTTGTACATTATAATGTAATGAAGCACATTGAATCAAACTACTGTATAGTGAGCACATTACTAAAGTGGTGAGTTATCTAAACCTCATCTTTGTAAGCTTATGTGAAACAGCCCTAGGTCAGACAGTAAGCTGTGGTTCCAGTGTTGCCACTTTTACCCGATCTAGTTTCTGTGTAAGGTAACCCGCCATATTTGGCATCCAATGTGTTCAAAACAGCCAAATGCTAATTCAATGGCATTAACACTCCCATGAAAGCATAATTGCTCAAAAATTATGAATGCATTGTATGTGTGTGTGAAGGTTAGCTATTGTACACAATATTCAAGAAGGGAGACACCAGTTCTCATACTTGGTATGTTGATTCCCCATATTGAGTGGAAGAATCATTTTTTTCTGTGGGTTTCAAAGGTCTTTTGTATTTTTATGCATTTTCTTTTCCTTTTAGATTAGCTTGTTTGGGCGTTTTACTGTACTACCTTTTGCTTAATGCTCTACTATAAAGCACTTTGAGGTGTTTGATGTAAGGTGTTAAAGAAAAATAAGTTATTATTATAAATCCTGAAAAACTGGATGCCTCAAGATATAGGAAGCATCATGAATACTTTTCATACTAAGCATTTAGATGGCCCATATCAAGTAGAAAAGTCCTTTTGCTTTTGATAGTGCCCAGTCTAAGGTCATCTAAGGTCACGACAGGTCAAATTCAGTAAACATTGTTAACATGATATCTGATAGGAAGAATGGATACTTTCCATAAATTTGGCATGTAGATGCATCAAGTTTTCAAGCAGGATATCTCAAGACAGGAAGCATGTACACTGATTAGAAAAAACCTTAGTTCTTTTGGAGGTCAAAGGTTATCTGAGGTCACTAAAGGTCAAAATATAAAAACTTGGTATCAGAGGATAGCTGTTGTTAGAAAACATAGGAACCAGTCTTACACGTGGTATATATGGGTGATTCCGTAAATTTATAAGGGAGTCAGTAGATTTGGTGTCCCACTTTACTAAGTGATATATTTCATCTTCAAATTGGCAATGCATTAAAGCATAAAGGAGAGGGAGACAGTCTCAGTCACAAGCTTTAGTGGTGCCTCATATATCCTACAAAGAACTAAACATATCAATAACTGGTGATGATATTATATGCCAAAAACTGATTTTATCCCCAATTTAAATGGTACACCAGGGGCGTGACATTTACAAATTTAGTGAAGCATTTTCTGTTAATATAATGATCTGTATAAAACCCCAAAATCTTAAATAAGTTCAATGTATTTTTAGGAAGCAACTGTGTAGTACTTTGGAATATATACATCTCTACTAATTCTGTATGATGGAATAACACTGTGAACAGAGTACAAATTCCCAGTGTAAAACCAGTGTAAAATTTTGGTGTCCCACTGCAAATTTTTAATTTGTCATTTTACTACAATTTTACTGGAAATAATTTAAAGTATCCTGATTTATTTCGAAGTACTATGTAAAGTTAGTGAAAACATGCCAAGTTTGCTCCATTCACACAGATGTGTATAGTTAAGTTTTGAGAACAAAATTTCACTTAATAAATTGGGACACCGCGGGACACAAATGGTGTCCCGCTTTTAAGGAGTATGTATATTTTCCACACGCTCAACCCAATATCCCCATTTTATGCATTTCCATTTCATTGAAGATCATAAACATACCATCTAAAAGGAAGCACACCTTTTTCTAGAGGACTAAAGTTATGTTTGTAGTATTATATAGAAATTCTGTGTTTGGTGTCCCATTTACACTGGGAAAAACGAGCCTATTTTGAGCGGTAACTATTGTTACGAAGAACTCTTTTCAAACTTTTCACATGATTTGCACCTTTCCTGTTCCCAAACATAATATGAAAAGAAAAAATTTCTACTTAGATTTTTAACTATGGAATTGGAAATTTTACCCAAATGTCACAAGTTGACCCCCCCTGTTTACGGAATCACCCATATGTAATATTTCCATAACTGGGAACAAGGACCCTACCTATTAATACTGCTGTTGTGCTTGCGTAAAAGTTCTTAGGGTATCATTAGAGTTCAAACTCTGAATGCCCTGGAGGCATGATATCCCAAGGTAGGCATCAAAGATACTTGTCTTACTTTTGTTCATGCATTGCATTGATCAAAAGCTTTTCAGGATGATGCGTCCAGTACACATACTACAGTACATTGTTGAGACTATAGTTCTGGTGAAAGCTAAGTCTAGTGAAATGAATTCATCAAAAATGTATTGCATTTTTGCATTCTGGTTAATAATGGACTAGTAAATGCATTCGTTTATACTGCTGTTGAGAACTTTTGAGCTTGAATTATGTTTTTTACCATGCAGTTTTCTTGGGAAACAATAATATGCATTTTTAAGGAAAATAGGTACAGGTAGTAAATGTGAAAATTAAAGACCAAATAACACCAAACTGTGATTGTTGTTTGTTTTTAAAAATGTTTCCAGCCAATTACACAATCTTAAAAAAATGCCAAATTTAGTGTTAAAATGCCAGTAATAAATATGGCAACTCAGCGTAGAGTTTTTCTTGCTTTTGTAGTTTCTGTAAGACCTTTCCTGCACTTTTTCCTAGTGTTTGCTTCAGCCATACAAAGAATATGGTCGATTTCCCACCAATGAAACCAGATGATGAAGAAGAAGAGCTGCTTATCAGCACCAACTGCTAGCTTTCTACCAGAAATCAAAATGTACCTATGAGCATGAACTAATGAATGGTGAATTATATCTGGTCCCAGAAACTTAAAACTTGCCCATTAAGTTTACTTTTAACCCCTCCTCCAGTAACAACAACAACAACAACAACAACAACAACAAACCTGTCTTCTGCAACTTTTAGACAAGGTTTAGCTGTCGGTTGTAAGTTTTAATTGTTCAAGGCCATATTCTGCCAAGTATACTAGCCTACTGTGTGTGATTTTAATGCTAATATGTGACCTGTATTAGGCTACACTTCATCACATTTAACTGACCTGCACATATCATAATTTACTAATCAGAATGAATCTGTTGTTTGAAATGATATCAGTGAAAGCACAGTCATCAGTTGTGAATAGAGGATTTAACTGCAGCTCCTAAATATTCATTGAGGTAGCCCGTTTAAATTCCTAGATGGACGTGTCTTAATTCTTTCAAGTAAAAGCGGCCCAATTAAGAGGTACTGTAACAAAGCAATTACACTGCATATAATGTGATAATTTTGCATGGGCATTGTTCTAGTTTTGCTACTCTTTAAGTGTTACAGTCAAGTCTGCAGAAACAACATATAATTTAAGTACTGTATGTATTTAGGCTTATCAGGGCTGCCTTTTTTTTGTTTTCAAGATTGCAACACAGAGTACAGTACCAGCTAATTTTCATTATTACAAGATGCCTGCTCTGCACACAGTACTCTTGATATGTTTAATTCCCCCCAACCCACTGTTATTGGTTATTTTTTAACAACACATTACTTTCTCCCAATCAGGGCCCCATTTCATAAAGAGTTACGCTCAATCTTAAGTTTGATTTCAGTAGGACTGTTACCAGGCCTTGACAAAACTCACTCAAGAATGCACAATTATAGTGGGTAACATTTTGCTCCTGGCCACGTTTTCTTACACTAATGGTAAGTGAATTCTTGTTACCGCTTGTCAAATCGCAAGCTGGCTGAAAATTTTTGTGGAGGCTTGACTATTATAATGTAGATCAAACTTAAGATCAATCATAACTCTTATGAAACAGGGCCCAGGACTCACTTTCCCTATCCCTTAACAGAAATATACTTAGTAGCAGAGTTTTTAAGGCCATTTTTTAAGGCCAGCTAGTATAATTAAATTGAGCATATGTCACCATTCCTCCCATGCAGTGTTTCCTCTAAGAAATCATCCATTGGGTCAATATACCCAATATGAGAAAATTTGACTCACTAGAAATTTCAGTGCCATGCATTCACAGTCTGCATCAACTTTAGGAACAAATGAAACCCTCTTTTCTTTTTTTACCATGAACATCAGTGTGTCAAATGAAAAAGTCATTGCTTCAAAATTGCGTCATACCGGCTTAGCAGAAACACTGCTCGTGTGCATGTATTTAATTTGAGAAGTAATCATTAAATAAATCAAGGACAAATTACCTGAATACTTTCGTCATCTTTCATCTTAATTTGGATCTTAATAAGGTGCCACTGTACATACCCCAAGTGTTCGCTGCAGCGATTGGGGCAGTGTTACATAACGTTAACATATTTTCATGAATAATGATGCCAGTTGCAAAGAAACTGATCAGTTTTTCAACTACCTGGAATGAGTGCTCAGTCCTATGTTCAGTACGTAATGGAAAAAATACTTTCCTACCTTTTTTCCTGCAACACAGATTATGTACATAGATTGCATCCAGCAAAAGTTCCACCCATTTCGTGGAAGAACTAAAAGTGAATAGGTTCACACCCAGGATAATTTCATTTAAACGGATTTGAAAACAGTTAAGCTGTGAATATCAATAAAAGAAAGTCATACAGGAAATGAAAACTAGCCCATACTCCAAATTAAAGTTTAGGAAAATAGAGAGGAACAGATCAAAATAAATAACTCTTTGAGTTTCTAGATCTCTCTGACATGATTTTTTTGAGAAGCCCTTCCTTTGAGTAGCGATAATTCTGCTTGTTTATATGACTTTCAATGTTCTTTAATAGATCATTGCCAAGGTTTTGTCAAAAACAGAGGAACAAAAAGCATTTTCTGATTTCCTTCTGCCTACAGTATCAACTTAAAAAGTCATAGGGTGGGTTAATCAGGGAGATAAGGTGTTCCTTTAGAACGATCTTGTTAACACCATAACACTAAACCCAGTTATCAAGTTACAAACAAGTCCAACGACCTCCACTTTTGTTGACGGGGGAAGTATACATAGCATCGATCATTTTATAGTGCACTCTCTCTGCTTAATATGATTGCTTGGGGGGAAAAGCTTGGAGAACTATTCCATTTTTTTGAAGGGGGAAATTTGTACTTTCCTGCTTGACAAGTTGTACGGTAGGCATTTTGTCAGTTTGGGTGATGACACCATTGCAAGCATTATCCATAAAGTAAAGGTATAGATACTGTACTTGGAACTTGTAGGATTGATATCAAGTATGGATTATAAACTTGTTGTGGTTTGGATATTTTCCAGTTTCACAAATTGTGTTAATTGTCAGTATGAAGTGGGGTTACAGCAAGCAGGTAAGTAAAATATTGAAAAACTATTATTTTTGTTGTTTCTATCTGAATAAGGGTAGTTGCTAAGCTGTGAGATTTTGACAATTATTTCTCATCTTGTAATCCTTCTACAAATCAATTTGTCTAATTCTGCAAAGACTATAAGAATAGGTGACGAGGAGCCAATGGAACTGTAAGAAATTTACCTGCACAGCTGTATCTATTATGTACAGGAAAGATGGAAGAATGGTAGGGTGAGTAGTAGTTCTGACCATAGACATCCTATAAATATAGATAGAGGATCACATGACCAAAGCAGTCGTCACCATTCAAAAACATTTAGGCTTACCAAGATGGCTGCCAAGCTAATGTTGTTTGCATAACTTGATGATGAATCTGTCACATTTCAGACAAAATACAAACATGAATGAAAAACATCAAAATGCTTCACACTGTTCATTGATTTAAAGGGAGAATGCAGTCACCCCAATAAAGAATTGTGTAGTGTACAGTACTATCCTATTTCCTGAATGGATCTTGAGAATCATGTGACAGTATTTTTCTCACTCAATTGTAAAATTTACAAGGTGCAACTGCTTAGTTTACCTTGAATATGCAATATTTATGTCCTAAAATATCATGAAAGAAACTTGGAAGAGAAACAAGAACAAATTTATGACATTTAGCTATTGTTTCAAAATAAGTTTGGGGCGACTGCTTTTGACCTTTAACCAAGCTGCCCCCTGTGGGCTGGGGGTTGTAGAATATGCCCACGGTATTTCCTACCTGTCGTAAGAGGTGACTAAAGGGAAGGACTTGCACCGTATTTAAACTTTGCTTGACACTATATAACACATTTGTGTTGGTGTGTCGTTAAATTTTATCTAACAATTTAACCAAGCCTTTCATTTTTAGGCCTATTTGAAAATTTCCGAAGTTTCTCTCATCAATACCTAGCAACTTGAGCAAGTCCAAACTTGACACAGAAGACATTTGATGCAGGGACAATCACTTAGGTTTAGATGGGCAAGGTTTATCACACTTGTAGGGGCAATTACTCAGGTTTGGGTGGGCAAGGTTCATCATACTTGCAGGGGCAATCTTTCAAGTTTGGATGGGTGAGGTTTAGCATGCTGCTAGGGGCAGGCAATCACTCAGTGTTGGATGGGCAAGGTTAATTACTCTTGGAGGGTCAACCACTTAGGTATGGTTGCTTGGAGGGGGGCTGTAGGGTTTTGACCATGTAGAGATTGATTGCAAAATTTAAAGTTTGTCCATAAATCCTAAAACTTTTTTTGATGTTCCCTTATGTATCCATTACAACATCAGGGTTCTGCCCAGGATGATTTGAGTGCTGGCAGGACTATCTAAGCGGAGCACCACCATCGGTTGGCGCGGAGCGTACAAGAAAAATTTTGGAATTTACAGACCCCCAGATGGCCGGAAACGGCACTTCCCGAGTGTTTTAAGCTGTCTGTATACGGCCTTGAAAAAGGGATCTCATGTTGTTAAAATTTCTCAAATTATCAAAAAAAAAAAAAAAAAAATCTGTGAAAAATTGTAATATATCAGATGCAGAAAATACAAGATGTCACCTTTTATCGTTATTACTTCAAAGTTTGCTCTAGCTTTTTTTTCATTTGAAGCAATTTCATGCCATACATAGCGCTGAGGCCAAGTTTGGGCAATATCTCCAAAATTACTTTTACCATAATAATTTTCTTGTGAGTTTATACAGTTATAAGAATTCAAAAGCATGATGTACTGTATGCTTGCGAAAAAATATGAAATTATTTGCCTTGTATTGTTTCCTTTCTTCTTTTTGCTGTCCATATTTATATTTTCTTCTTTTATGGCATTCGGTTTTAACACTGAACTAATGTATACTGTGGTTGCCTTTGGATCAACTAATTGGAATCATGCATGGCATAGTACTGATATGAGGGTCCTTTTTGTGGGGGAATGGGTGGGGTAGGGGCCACGACTCTTTTCATACTCCTCTCATGGCTTTGGACACATCTTTAATTAAGAGTGGGGTAGGTTGCAGCAACTCTATTGCATTTGAATGGACTTGGAGACATGAGTTTGTTCCACGTAACAGTTATATATATGGTAATAAAATTAAAATGTCATGAAAGTCATTTTCACAAGAAAAAAAGCCATCCTGTCTGTATATCACCCCTTCTATGTTAAACAACCTTTTCTGGAACACATTACATATTTTTAAGCACTTTGGAACGAAATTTTATAAAAGTTCTTGGCAATGTACTGTAGCTCAACTTGTAAGGGGACTCCTACAAATTACACGTGTAGGGCTAGGTTCTCAGTATAAACGTACTACACGTTAGGCAACGGCCAATGTGCTAAGACACTATGAAGAAAGACACCCGGTAGAGAAAACCTGTTTGACTAGAGCTTGCGATTATCATGCGAATTGTTGTTTTGGGGTCTTTTGCACATGTCAGGAAAATGTTTTTGGCATTTTTAATGATTTGGGCTATTTTTTATTCTTCTGACGATCAAATATGCTACCTGTGCTTTACACAGTACAAAGTGTATGGACAGGACTGTAGCTTGCTTTAGGGGTCGAACCAGTGTTCAGGACTGAAATCCTTTCCTTTTTGGATTCAAATAGAATTTTTTTCCATAATTAACCATGTGCCAAAACTCTCTAAAATAATATCAATTTAAGTTATTTTTGAAGTCAATTCAAATTGATACGGTCAACACTTTTATCGAGGTCTGATGGTTTCACTTACTGTCCAAGCTTCAGTTTGGAGCCTTGGACTGTAGCCAATCACAATCATTCTTTTACGATTGCATCTATGTATTGGCAAAACAAAACGTAATTCGTTGATTACGGCCTGTAATTATACACTTTCTTACCGATATTTCTTGTCACTTTTTCAAGAGTCTCCCACAAATTAATTCTTGTTACGAGAGTTTTTCCCACCACTTAGATTTCGGAGGATATTTTTGGCCAATTTAGAACTTGGGTGCAAATTCAAGTTGTTTAAAGGCAATTGCAAAAGCATGGGAAATGTCTCAGGAGTTCAGTATGGTTTCATTGTCAACATGAAAACGTTCTCCATGTGTAAGGGAAAGATCTAGTCCGTGCCTTCCAAGTAATTTTCAAGGGAGAAAAGGTAAGAGGCGGTAGTTTCAAGGCGAGGTAGTCGCAAAAAAAGCAGCAAGGCAGCCGTCTCGTAAATTAAGTAGGCTACCAGGGGAAACACTGATATTAATTGGTATGGTGTAAATTGTGCTTTGTGCATTTATGATTTATGCAATTACAATACCTGAAAAGTAGCCCAGTGAGGTAGCTGTGCATGACAGTTTGTTACACTCGTATGTGCTAGCTGAGGTATGGCCATGGTACAGTATAAGCACCATTGATTTACGCAAAGTATTGAACATATGTACGTACGGATATTTAGTATGTGTATGCTTTGCGTACTGCTGTAAGAAACTATTACTCATGATAGCCTACACACTTATGTATGCCAAGCACTTGCTTTGATGGTCTGTTTTACCGTTCCTTTTGTTAGCGAATGTGGCTATGATTCTGAGTGTAAACTAAGAAGAAACACAATAGGCAAGGGGAATGGCAGCATCATTTTACTCCTTATAGTTCTCATTCGCTAAGTGGAGGGCCTACCAAGAGTTTGCAATATTCATGGCAGTAGCGTGACGGGCTTTTAAATCATTAAGTTTCAATCCCGAACATTGGAATAAGGATTCCCAGACACCCGGCGCATAGGATTTTGTAAGCCCTGCTTAGGTTCGTGGTCGTACGTACTTCAGTAAAAAAAAACATACTTTTGGCATGCTGGTTGCCTGTACATCGCTTCTTTTAATAATTGAAATACAGCGCGACGATCAAGCATCGAGTCATTGCTCTAGAATGCAAAATTATAGTATTTTTCACGAGGTGTGTTTTGGATATTATGGACGATTATGAACTGGATTTCATTCAGTCTTAAATTATGACCAACAAACAGTTTCTTTTCAGTCGATCCTTCGACCACATGGCTATTTTATTTGGTTTCTTATACCTAAGGAATAAGTGCCGGTCGGAAAAGTTAGTGTGGCAGATTGTGGCGGTCGACAATGCTGCGTCCTGGTCGGGCCCGACCGGCGCTGACCGGCAGCGGCAGATCACTGCAACATCTGTGAATTTTACTGTTTGCTGTCCATCTTTCCTGTGTATGACTTTTAAAATGCAAAGTTGACCAATGATGAAGGCAGTGGTCATTGGGTTTTATGTATCTTCTACAGACTGTGGTTTCAATTAGTAACTGTCCACTGCAGGCCCCCACAGTGCACAGAGGATAATTGCAATTAATCACTAAATGAGATTAAACATTACATGTTTTCGCTACATGTTCACACTTTGATGGCAGGGCTTATCATGCCAAGGCTTAGAGCAGTTCTTGCATGGGTCCTCTAACCCCCCTCCCCCTTCTCTTGTAGGTATGCCTGTACACTCCAATTAATTTAGTTGTCCTTGAGGAGATCCCAAATTAATTGACTCCCTTCTGCTAGCTGTGTCACACCTACAACTGTATATCCCATCTGAGGAGAACTGCTTGTAGTATCAACCAGAACCAGGGAGTTGCTGGCAACTCCCAGTTGTTATAGCTGAGTGTAGTACGTGCTATTTTTATTGGAAACTGTGGATTTGCTGTATTGCAAGTCCACTCCTCCAAGTGTAAGCCTACACACACTTGTTAGCCAAAATCAGAGATGATTACTGTCAAACTTTCTAAATTTACTTGTGTCATTTATTTGTTGTAATGCCGTACTTGTAAATGGTGTAAATAATTAGAAGGATGTTGTTTTTTATTTATATTGTATTCAAATAAACTTGCTTTTTTTTATTCCAAATTATTTAAAAATGTTTAAATTTATTTTTAAATATAAGTTCATGGCCGTACAGCCCGGACGCGGGGGGGCAACCACCCCCCTCCCCCCAATGTCAGAAACCTGACTAAATCAGGTAGATACTTTGTCTCTGTTGGGCAGAAATTTGGATAGATATGTTAGGTCTGGAGTCGGGCCAAAATCACCGCCCTCCCTGAGAAAAACAGTCCCGTATGGCAATGTATAAGTTCAAGGTTTACCTAACTCACTGATGTTAGGAGAAGTGGCTACATTGACCTTAAGGTCAATTCAGACCAAACACTGAGATTTCTCATTCTCCTCATACTGAAAATAGTCCAGTCTGTACTTAAAATAATTAAAGAATGTGTGACATGTCTGCATCAGAATGATCTGTTTTAATGATTTGTGTCAGGTTCATTTCACAATGTTGTGTGATTCAAATCAAGGCAAGAGTATCCAGGAAAGAATACAAGCTAGATAACTTCCTACGCAGACTACATGGCAGTCCAAATCTTGTTTCGTCAGAAATTTATAATTGGCTAATTTGTGCCATTTCTGCCCACGTCTTTTCTAATAAATTGTTTTCAAATCTCAGAGGCAAATTAGAGGGTATTAAATATGGCAATTGGCTCAACAATTTAAGTACAAATTAAATGGTTTTTGAAAATAAACCAAATTTAGGTAAATTTCATTTCTCTTTGAGGTAGAGGAAATTGTGAGATACACTGTAACTTTCATGCAAATCCTTTTAATCTCTGTGAACTCTTTAGGATCATAAAATCATGATAAACACAATTGTTTGGACAACAATTAGTGTAGGCATTCATGAGGAGTCTACTGTGCATGAAGTTAAGGGGCACAAAAAGGCATACCACATGATGTGATGAGATCAGTCTCCTTTTATATGGTAATATGGAATTTCTCACTTCATCTTTACCCCTCCCCATTCTGGTTTTACCCCACCCCCCCCCTTCCCTAGATCCTCTTTCCATCTGTCCATGATCATGGCTCCTCTCCCCCTTCCCTCAGTTTCTTCACCCTAGCATTTTTCCATCTCCCCTATTCCATATTGTGTTCACCAAAATAAAAGACAGTATACTTTAGACATAAATTACAGTTGTTGGCTTGAACGAATGGATATGATGACCCATTCTCTCTGACCTGGCACCTATTGATCCCTCTCTCTGTCCTCAGTTTCTCCACCCTTTCCCTATCCCTAGTTGTGTCCACCACAATGAAAGACTATACAGTACATATATTACAGATGGACTGCATGGTTATATTGTACAGTATGAATGACCCATTTTAATAGTTCTGACCTTTAATTGCTTTGATCAAAGACTCCCTGTAATATTGCAGTTTTTCCAGGTAGAATATTTGTAATGATGACAAGAAAAGGAAACTATTGACCATTATTAACTTTTTGATATTGTGTTAATATCATGCACTGTGTGGAAGCAGGACTGTTCAAGCACTTTTGTTAAAATGTCATTGATTTAGTTCCCACTATACTGGAAATTTAATGTTATTTTTACCAAGGATGTGTGAAGAATGGGCTGAAAAAATTTGCCAGGATTTTGAGTGACTGTGCATAGTTTGAATCTCTGTGTGGAGTTCTTGCTTCATATTAGGTGGAATGTGCAGGTGAATGATGCCCCACGCTACTGGGACTTACTTCAGATTCAGCCGGGGATGAAATACACTGGCTACACTTTCATATATTACGTCCTTACTCAATTCCCTGATATGCCCCAGTAAGGGGGGAGGTGAAGTCCCTGCTGTGCCCCAGGAGTGGGGCATGGTTACAGTTGACAAGTGCATAACATAAAGTGCAAGGCAAAAATGATTTATTTTTACAATAAAACCAAGCAGGGCTGTATACAATCTAAAAAACATCCTGGTTAAATTTAACCAGGATCGGAGTCAATAGTTTTCCATACATTTCCTGGTTAAAATTACTGGGAAATCTGAGTCAAAATTGACATTTTCCTTGCTAAATTAATGACTGGCTAGAAATCCTGATAAGAATTTAACATTTTCTTGGTTAAATTTAACCAAGATTTCGTTTTTACTTTTAACCAGGAAATGTATGGAAAACTACTGACCCCTTTCCTGGTTAAATTAACCAGGATTTAACCAGGATGTTTTAGAGTGTACTATTGCATTAATTATACCCATATGTACAGCACTTCTAATGAGCTGTGCATGTCAAGAGTGGATACAGAGCGGGGCTTAGGGCCCAAACTGCCACTCCCTCGAAATTTTTTTGCAGATTTTGTGGATTTTTCGACCGCTACAAGTTTCCTTGAAAGTGAGCAAGCTATCTGAAACTTCAAGTGTAAAATGCTGTTGTGGTATTCCCATTAATAAACACCACACGAAAAGATCACAAAAGAATGAGTTGCAAGTCTTATCTAAAATATTATAAGACTTAATCACATGTGGTATAACAGAGGAATAATTGGAGCATACAGTGGTAGGACAGTGATGATATGTTATGAGTAATCGTTTATACTTAAAAAGAGTCAGTCTGTACTCCCTAATCGTGTGGAAATACAAATCCATTATCAGCATAACTTACAGTCTGAGCGTCAACTTGTTTTAAAGTTTCACAAAGTGCCTACTTTCAGTAGTGAGTATAAACTCTGTGTAAGCAAGGCATGGTAGCTGCAGTACAGTATTTACTAACGTTAAATCATTGGCAGAATATGAACTCATAGTGTGTACAATGCCTTACCAACAGTGCAGTAGGAGTGCACTTTCTTTTTGCAACAGAATTAATCATGGATGGTTGATCCACAATTAAACAGATATGTCCAGCTCTCAGTATAAGAGAGGTGACACATGATAGAGCTCAGTTAAGGAAGCCAAGCCTTATATTGAACAGGTGCCAATCTATTTTAACCTCATGGTCCCCGAGATTTAAAATCTGGTTGGCATCATGAATATCTGACCAGGGGATTTCTATATCTCAGGGCAGGAAGCTTGGGTAGATTCCATACTTAGTGTGTGGATGCCCCATGGTGAAGGAAAGAACCCTATTGCTTTTGGTGGAGGTCAGATGTCATTTGGGGTCAACAGGGTCAAACTCTTCAAACCTTGTTAACATGATATCTTGAGTTATGAAGCTTGGGTAAATTTTCATACTTAGTATGTGAATGCCCCATGTTGAAAGAAAGAACGCTATTGTTCTTGGTGGATGTCAAAGGTCACCAGGGGTCAAGCTCTAAAAACTTGTTAGCATGATATCTCAGGTTAGGAAGCATGGATGTACCTCATATTAGTGATGGACTATTGTGGACTATTGGTTAGGGCCTCAGAGTTGCTATCCAAGGATTGCTGGTTTAAGACCTGCAGGGTTCATTACATTGTGTCCTTGGGCAAGATACTTTATCTGAATTGCCTCTCTCCCAGAATTTAATTGAGGTAACTTGTTTTGGCATGGATTATAGCTGCAACCCTATAAATGGAGGGATTGTCTCTTAGATGGGTAACTGCTGATTAGGGGTAATATTTGTTAAAGCACTTTGATACCTCAGTGATAAAGGACAAAAACCGAATATGATTATTACTTCTTAGGCCTAGTATGTGAATACCCCATGGTGAGAGAAGAACCAGTCATGTTTGATGGAGGTAAAGGTCATCTGAGGTCACCAGAGGTCAAAAGCGAAATTCCCAAGAGTTCCCATAGTCAAATATAGACACAAAACTATTTTACCAACACATTAAGATCACATGAGACATTTTGGCATTACTGGGATAACACATGCTTGTATTAATCATCAAAACCAAGTTAGTTAGTTAGTTAGTTAGTTAGTTAGTTAGTTTAGTTAGTTTAGTTAGTTAGTTTAGTTAGTTAGTTAGTTAGTTAGTTAGTTAGTTAGTTAGTTAGTTAGTTAGTTAGTTAGTTAGTTAGTTAGTTAGTTAGTTAGTTAGTTAGTTAGTTAGTTAGTTAGTTAGTTAGTTAGTTAGTTAGTTAGTTAGTTAGTTAGTTAGTTAGTTAGTTAGTTAGTTAGTTAGTTAGTTAGTTAGTTAGTTAGTTAGTTAGTTAGTTAGTTAGTTAGTTAGTTAGTTAGTTAGTTAGTTAGTTAGTTAGTTAGTTAGTTAGTTAGTTAGTTAGTTAGTTAGTTAGTTAGTTAGTTAGTTAGTTAGTTAGTTAGTTAGTTAGTTAGTTAGTTAGTTAGTTAGTTAGTTAGTTAGTTAGTTAGTTAGTTAGTTAGTTAGTTAGTTAGTTAGTTAGTTAGTTAGTTAGTTAGTTAGTTAGTTAGTTAGTTAGTTAGTTAGTTAGTTAGTTAGTTAGTTAGTTAGTTAGTTAGTTAGTTAGTTAGTTAGTTAGTTAGTTAGTTAGTTAGTTAGTTAGTTAGTTAGTTAGTTAGTTAGTTAGTTAGTTAGTTAGTTAGTTAGTTAGTTAGTTAGTTAGTTAGTTAGTTAGTTAGTTAGTTAGTTAGTTTCCAACCAATTGGTTCAAGTCGAGACGACCTGATGGACTTTTTTCCAGTTGTGGCCCACTGGCTAATGTTTGCCCTACTCCATTGCTTATGCTGAGCACCAAGCACAAAGGCAGTAGGTTCCATTTTTAAAGTCTTGGTATGGCCTGGCCAGGAAATCGATGTATGCCCTTACAAAAAAATTGTGTGGCAAAAGTTCCAATACCACACGTGAAATACTGTGTCGAACTGTGCAAAACTATGATGGGGTGTGAAGAGGCGTGAAATTTCTGTGAATTTTTGCATGACAATGTGTGTCATTAATTAACAGTTGACACACTTTTCCAAAGTGCCATGCATTGATCAGCATTTTCACAGTTTGGACATGAGGCAATGTGTGGAAAACCGAGAATCACGCTTTGACATATGTAACAGGAGGCAAACTGGGGTTACGTAGGCAAAGTGTGGAGATGTGTGGAGAAGCGTGGTGCTGAGTAAAGTAAGTTCAATAGTTCGATTTCGTTCACTGGCCTCGTTTTGCCACACTTTGCCCTAGTTTACCACGTCTCAACTTGACACAGCCTTCCCCCCTTTGACCCAGATTTCAAAGCGCGACAATCATGCAGGGAAAAACGTGGTCCTGTGTGTCAGATTGGTTCCAATACCACATGTGTCAACACGCATAACCACACTTTTTTCCTTATGTATTTTCATATGCTCTGCCACACGTGATTACGTGTGTTCACATGTGGCATGCCACACTTTTTTTGTAAGGGTGTAAACTCCTGATTGCAGTTCATTTTGTTTGCAAAGTACAGTGTTTCATGTGACATGACACCATTGGGATTGCAAAGCACGTGTGCAGTATATAAGCATATTTACAGCACACGTGCACAGCATGACCATAGATATTACTGTGATACAATGGACACTCGACGGGCAAAATGTCTAACAAACAAAGAGACGCACGATCATGTGACATCAGTGAAACACCTCTATAGGGTCATATAATGTTGGTCTTATCTTATGATTTCATTTGGGATGTGGCTTAAGGATCTCAAAATTCAGGCTATTTTCCAGTATAAATGGGTTTTTCTTTTTGAACTGGTAGAATTAATTGTAAAAATCAATAACATTGTATTTCTCAATACACAACTTCCAAGTAAACAGTTGCTTTAGCCAGTGAAATTCCTAGTCAAAGTTGGCATTTTGTGGCAACTTGGCAAGTGGAAAAAAATGAAACTATATCTAACCCAGTTGCTGTGGGCTACCATTTACTCATTTGAGGTTTCAAAAAACATTGAGTGGCAGAGGAATGTATCTTTAAGCCTACCCCATTGGTCGTTACTGATGTGGTCATGACTTTCAGTTTTGTTTTCTTATTTGTTTTCCTATTTTTTTTCTCCACCCTTCGGTTATAATTCCATGAAATATCAATTTCAGTGTACACATTGAAGCAGACACAGGGAAAATATAAACACTGGCATAAAGTACTTTGTACCTTCACATTTCGTACTTTTGCCTTCAGTTTGCCAGTGCAGGTGGAAATAGTATTTATTTACATTAAGATGTTAGGAGATCATACCTGTAGGAGCAGTGTTTGTTTTGCTTGAGCTTAAATCAGTCAAGTTTCACACTAGTGGGTCAAATGCAAAAAAAGACAATCTGATTTTAAAGTGTGATGCTTTGGGGTATCAATCTGTGATTGTGATGTAACTGAACTCAAAAAAGTTTTTGGCACTCAATGCAACACCTGGTGGTTACTGTAATGGCTATCTTGTAAATCTGTTTTTTGAAGACATTTCTCAAATCCCTTAAAATATGTGGCCACAACTGAAAAGTGATTTAATGGTCAATTGGAATTATCTATAAAGTTGTAACCTGTCATTGCTAAAACCGTTAGTCACCCATAGGGCATTTGTAGGGATTAGTTGAAATGTGGGTGGTTGTCATTGTGATATACATGCACTACTCAGAAACTTTAATAGTATGACCTGAATAGGGTCATGTAAAACCAACAGCTTTGATTGTTGGATATGTCCAGTTTTGTTATACCGATTTGCACCTTCTTTTGTGGCTTGGCGTATAAATTTGTGATATACAGTGTGATATACATGGATTTCAACACGATTGCTAGAAACATACATACTTTATCTGCTACACAGTTATTTTGACTATTTTATGAAGTGGAATTAACCATTTCACAGATTTCACCAACTTACCATGTTTCAATATGGATTAACAGCCAATGGGACAGCATTTATCTTGAAGGGTGATAAACCGTTGACCTTCTTTTTATTTTGTCAAATATTAAATGTGATCCTGCTAAACTAGTTCCATACTTGAATGCCACTACTTGGACCAACTCTGGCATAATGGACGTGACCAAATTTTTGCAAATCTCCACATGTTTAACATACTGATCTCCATGCTGAAACCATATCCTAAATCCACCCCGTGGCCCCTTGCTTTATACACCTGTATAGATTAGCGTTGGAACAGTTGTTGGTACTCACCATTGGTATCGCCGATATTCCCAATTTTCATCCTGTGTTGGCATCAGCAAAATTTGCTGTTATTACCGTTCTGATATTTATTGTCAATTATATGTCATGAAAATGGTATGCTTTTTGAGTATTTTTTAATACGAGATTCAATATTTTAGACCTCGTCAACATGAAGGGACAAGTCATCCTGGTTCCCCATAGCCTATGGTTAGTTGCAGAATGCTATTTATCAAATATCTGTATCTGCTAATATTGAGAACTGAAATATCAGTACATCAAGGATGTCACTACGCTGGGCGGCACTGGGTGGCCCCTCCCAGGACTAGTGAGTTGCGCCCACCACTCATGTTAAAATAAACACATTCCCACCCAGCACTCTTTCTCAATAATGGTACTATAATTTTATGATTTTTGAAAGAAATTTGGATGTAACATTAATCTCAGAATGAGACAGCCAGTTGGAACATTAATTTAGAGTGCAGAAAAATATCCACACCTTCTCTAAATCCGAGGACAGTGATCACTGAAGGGTCGCAGTCAAGAATTATCTGGCACTAAGTTTGGCCTGGTGACAACCCTGCAGTATATTATATGTATGCTACTTGCAATATCAGTATAGATGGGGAAATTATGGTGTTACTCACAAATGACCTGAAGTTGCAAGTTGGTAATTGCCCTACTTTGAGAAAGAATTAAGAAACCAGCAGGGGGATGGGGAGGAGGAGAATTAAGGGAGAAGAGTATGAGAGGATGGGATAAGGGCTAAGGGGGGAGAAGAGAAGCAGGGGAGAGGGGTTGTTGTCAGGATTGCAAACCAAGGTGGAACTTAAGACGTCTGACATAATATTCGGATTACTGTAACCAAATGATGAGCATTGCACACCTGGTAGGCCTATGTTTTTAACATTTTCCCTGGAACCTAGTTGATATGAATTGCCCAGGTCCACCTAACAGTGCTGTCAGAAGGTACTTAAGATGGGGGTTGGGAAAGTGGGGGGTGAACTATTCAACTCTAGAAATTTAGCAAAATTTTAAGGTAATTTGAACATTTTTAGACAAGCGACCCTGAAACTAAGAATTATTGTGGGAGGGGATGCAGCCCCCCCCCCACCTGGTTCTGACAACCCTACCTAATGTTACTTTCTCCATCCTGACGATGTAAGGAGCCATCAAGAAGGCTTGATATGGGTAGATGTATACTGTTCATTTGATGCAAGTACATCAAGGTTCAATATGCTATATATGACCTTTAATTCCTGTCAATTGGGCCAATACAGGAACCCTCTAAACTGTATGTGCTTTGATCTAGTTTGTTTTCTTAGAGATTACAAAAACACATTTCAAAACATCGTTCACATCTCGTAGACTAATACCAGAAAGCGTCTTTTAGCTTTTTCATATGTAATCATCCTGTTTTCTCAAGAACAGTTGGTTCACTTAACACATGAAGTGTACTACATTATGAGCATTGTCAGGTTATACCTGTGGTAGCCAGGGGATATGAAGTCAACAATATTTTTCTTCCTGTTTGATTCTTTACGGAAGGGGTAAGGAATATATGCAATTATGTACATGTCAGCCTGTATCAGGGTTTGTGTATGTGTGTGTGCATGTGTGTGTTTGATGCTTAGCTTGTAAAACACTTATCTCTAGATAGAAATGAGGTGTATACTTTCCATACTTGGTATAGAGATTTTGCATATTGAAATGAAGCTTGATTTTGTTTCTGGTTAAGGTCAAAGGTCATTCTTTTGCAGTCATCAGAGATTAAAACTCAGTCAAGGGCCTTGTAAACCCAATATTTCAAGATAGGAATCATGATGGATACTTTTCACACTTGGCATATGAATATTTTATGTTGAGAAAAAAGATCCTTTTTTTTTTTTTTTGATGGAGATCAGAGGTCATGTTAGGTCACCACAGGTCAAACATGGAAAACCTTGTAAACAATATCGGAGGAAGGAAGCATGAATGCTTTTCACACTTGGTATGTAAGTGGAACTTTGGGCTTTATGGTGTTTAAGGGGTGGGTACCTCATAGTGCATCAGATCATAATGCTTCTTATAGAATTAAAGATCAAGTAGTTATTGGATGCATCCAGCTCTTGTTACCATGAAAACATGGCCTGTCCCTTAGCAGTTACTTCCATCTTACTTGAAAATACCAGGTACCATTTTTGCAAACAACCTCAATATTGTCCTCGGATCTCAACTATCATTCTTGATGTTTCAGAATTATGTAACAAAGAGGTCTTAAATATTCTGTAGGAGTTAAACAATTCAATGAAGAAAATGGTTACACCTCTTTGTTCTGGTGCCTCTATAACCCAACAAGCCTGTATGAAGGTTAGTGTTAGGATAAGGGTTGGGGTCTAACCTAACTCTTTCCTAACACTGACCTCAATGTAGAATTGTCAGAATATAGAGACGTCGGAACAGAGAGCAGTACCCCCAAAATATTGTCATGTGATTGTAAGGAGCCATTATGTAAATGAAGTAGAATACCAGGGTTTATCTATTTAAACTGAAGTGAATGCTTTTGCCTTTACAGTAAACAAGTGTCAGCTAAGGAAAAATTCCCGTGCACTATACAGACTAAGAGTAACAGTGATCATCACATGGATAATACTTAACGGGGTAGTATGAAAGAAGGAAGTACTTACATGGTTTCACTCATCATTTAAATGTGACTGTTTGTTCGTACGTGCCACCACGTTACCTTTCCAGCCACAAATCCTTTCCTCTAGGGAAATGTTTGCTCTTGTTCTGGTTCATTGAATGCTGAATTCACAGAACATTCAATTTCTATTGAAGTTATAATCACCATGGTTACTGGAGGCTAAGATTGAAATATATGGTATAGTTTTAGTAGCATAGTACGACACTGGCAGTTAGGGTTAAATTAAGGGCCAGGAAAGGTTATTTTTTGTGGTGTTATTCTGCCCTGAGATGGTTGGGCTTATTTCATCCCGACTATACATGCCTAATTGGTCGGGCGCCAGTCTTCACATCTTTTCTAGGCTTCATTGGTTCCATACAATAGAAGTGAACAGAGCTAGCTGGGCAGTCAATCCTATGGTCAGTGAGGAGAAAATCATATTTAGAAGCAAGACGTCAAGTTTCCAGAATGGAAAAGTGTTATATGGGAAGTTTGCTTAGAATAAGCTAATATGTTGCTTTTCAGACTTTCCTTGCCCCCAGTACATTGTATATTACTGTATGTACGTATTGCAATCTGTTTTGAGTTTTCACTGCTTTCGTGTGGTTCTTCATATTTGTTCATATAAATGTATACTTGTGTACATGGAAGTGAAATAAACAAACAAACATAGCTAGGGTAACTTCTGCCCCTTATCTCCTAGGCCAATTATTTGCCATTAACGGTGAAAACTGTAATTTTGAAATATTTCTGGTACATACTCTTTAAATTCTGATGGGGAAGGGATCGAGGTAATGTAAAAGGGTGGAGGCCCTCAGCAAGGGGGAAATTTCATCTTCCCCTCTGGCTATGCCCCTGATTATAGGTCAAAAGGGTATAGATGAGGACCCTTTAACCATTTAAACTTGGGGGTGTTGCATCTTCGCAAACATATGAAGGAGCCCCAGTATCATATGTTTACAATATCTAGTTCAGATAATAGCTTCAAATGTTTATTCCATTCTGAATGGTCTGTAGTTACTTGTGCAGATCCATGAAATTTGATCATGAATGCAAGCTTCGACAAATCCCCCGCCCGACAGTCCGGGACAAGTAAAAAGTTACTCAGGCAAGTGCAATGTTCAATATCATAGCCCACTGGGCAAGTATCCTTGCGAAGCCTCCTCCACAAAGGAGTTTAAAGGCATATTAAAAGTGACAAGTAGATATTCATGCGGACAAGTAGACTAAGAGAACAGCTTGCCCGATGGACAAGTAATGAAAAAAGAATTTGTCAAAGCCTGATGAATGTAATGTAGCATAGATGAGGTCAGATTATTTTAGCCTTAAAATTACACATGGTAGAGTACTAAGCAGAATATGGCTTAAAGCAAACTGTAAGCTTCTTTACCCTTTGTCTGGGATTTTCAGATGAAATTTCCGTTAAAATAGGAGGGGCCAGGAGTAGCTTAGTTGGAAGACTTAACTATCTGGAATGAGACAATTGGCCCTTCAAATCTTTTGCTAAATATTCTTCTTACTTCTAGCAGTGTAGTTTTAATTGTAAAACTCCTTTTCTGGTGAATGAAAGTTTTGCAGATCTATGTATCAATGTGAGGACTGAGTAGCAGCTGTCAAAGAAAAATGCAGATTGCATAAAACATTTGGACAACAAGAGATATACAAGCATTGTGCATTTTTGGTTTCGATGAAAGAGAAACCTATGCAGTCATGATGGCGTATGTGTGTATGTATGTGTGTATGTGTGTGTGTGTGTGTTTGTGACGCTTAGCTTGTGTGCGCGATATCTCAAGAAGAGAAACTCCGACAGTTTTCAAACTTGATACATAGATGCCCCATATTAAGAGGAAGAACCCTATCGTTTTTGGTGGAGGTCAAAGGTCATCTGGGGTCACAGGGGGTCAAAACCTGAAAACCTTGTTTGCACGATATCTCAAGGTAGGAAGCTTGGATGAATTTCATACTTAGTGTGTAGATGTGTTATGGTAAGGGGAAGAACCCTATTGTTTTGGTGGAGGTCAAAGGTCATCTGGGGTCACTGGGGGTCAAAACCTGAAAACCTTGTGTGCATGATATCTCAAGGTAGGAAGCTTGGATGAATTTCATACTTAGTGTGTAGATGTGTTATGGTAAGAGGAAGAACCCTATTGTTTTTGGTGGAGGTCAAAGGTCATCTGGGGTCACTGGGGTCAAAACCTGAAAACCTTGTGTGCACGATATCTCAAGGTAGGAAGCTTGGATGAATTTCATACTTAGTGTGTAGATGTGTTATGGTAAGAGGAAGAACCCTATTGTTTTTGGTGGAGGTCAAAGGTCATCTGGGGTCACCAGGGGTCAAAACCTGAAAACCTTGTTAACATTATATCTCAAGATAGGAAGCTTGAATGAATTTCATACTTAGTGTGTAGATGTGTTATGGTAAGAGAAAAGACCCTATCATTTTTGGTGGAGGTCAAAGGTCATCTGGGGTTACTGGGGGTCAAAACCTGAAAACCTTGTGTGCACGATATCTCAAGGTAGGAAGCTTGGATAAATTTCATACTTAGTGTGTAGATGTGTTATAGTAAGAGGAAGAACCCTATCGTTTTTGGTGGAGGTCAAAGGTCATCTGGGGTCACCGGGGGTCAAAACCTGAAAACCTTGTGTGCACGATATCTCAAGGTAGGAAGCTTGGATGAATTTCATACTTAGTGTGTCGATGTGTTATGGTAAGAGGAAGAACCCTATCATTTTTGGTGGAGGTCAAAGGTCATTTGGGGTCACCGGGGGTCAAAACCTGAAAACCTTGTGTGCAGGATATCTCAAGGTAGGAAGCTTGGATGAATTTCATACTTAGTGTGTAGATGTGTTATGGTAAGAGGAAGAACCCTATTGTTTTTGGTGGAGGTCAAAGGTCATCTGGGGTCACCGGGGGTCAAACCCTGAAAACCTTGTTAACATAATATCTCAAGATAGGAAGCTTGGATGAATTTCATACTTAGTGTGTAGAAGTGTTATGGTAAGAGGGAGAACCGTATTGTTTTTGATGGAGGTCAAAGGTCATCTGGGGTCACCGGGGGTCAAAACCTGAAAACCTTGTTAACACGATATCTCAAGGTAGGAAGCTTGGATGAATTTCATACTTAGAATGTAGATGCATTATGGTACGAGGAAGAACCCTATTGTTTTTGGTTGAGGTCAAAGGTCATCTGGGGTCATTGGGGGTCAAACCCTGAAAACCTTGTTAACATGATATCTCAAGATAGGAAGCTTGGATAGATTTCATATGTGGTATGTGGATGCGTTTTGGTAAGAAGATGAACCTATCACTTTTTGGTGGAGGTCAGAGGTCGTCTGACATCACTGGGGTCACACACTGCAAACCTTTTTAACACGATATCGCCAGGTAGGAAGCTTGGATAGATTTCATACTCAGTATGTGGATGCGTTGTAGTGAAAATATGAATGCTTTCGTTTTTAGTGGAGGTCAAAGGTCATCTGGGGTCACAGGGGTCGAAAAGCAAAATTTTAAGAATTCCCAAGATCGTCTCATGGGTTCACCAGAAGTCAAAATGCAAATTTTCCCAAGAATTCCCAAGATCAAATATGAACCTAAAATTATTTTTCCAACATGTTAAGATATCACTTGACCAGTGACTGAAAGATATGGGACATCATGGCATTATTTGGAATAGAACATGTATCATCGAAACCTCAATGCATTTTTGCATTCTGGTCATCACTTTTACAGTAACGTTCACCTATGATTGTTCTTCATATTACTGCAACACACAATCCATTGTATGCATCTTTATAACTTCTTGGCACCTGTCCATCTTCAACTGAATGTAGGTCATGGTGTACTGTACATCTTTCAAATTGTCTTCTATAGTAGAATTGTTAAAATGTTACCTATAAATGTGTAATGTTTCCTGGCAAAATGACAATGCAGGATGTTTCACTTCCTTGAATATTCCAAGATATCCTTGGCCTTCCTATCCCATTTAAAGAGCATCTATGCCTCGAGCTTCTTATCTTTAACCCCAGTCCCAGATTATACATTCTGGTTTAATTATCCTAAAATAAAGTCACCAAAATTGTTCAACTTTGAATTTCATCAGCAGGATTAAGAAAAAAAAATAATTATAAGCTAAATGGACAAAACAATTCTCCCAAGGCTTTTTTGATATTCAGTAAGTAAAGCTTGCAAATCCCCCCTCCCTCCGCCCCAATTCCCAAGTAACATTCAGACTAGTGATGTTAAAGTGGAATGTCATGAGTACTATGAGACTCAGGTTGTGAGTTCAAGTACCATTGGACATCTTTTTCAAGAGAAGAACCAGTGGACATGGGGGGTGACCGGGAGGGGGAGTGGGGACATGTCCCCCCAATATGTGCAAAATCGCCTGTTGACTTTGATTTTTCACAAAGGAAATTATTTGAAAATGGGGTCATGCCTCCCCCCACCCCCCAATATTGAGAACAAGTCACCACCTTTGTCAGTGGAAATTGAGTCTGATGAGTACTCATACTGGCAAATGTGTCAAAGTGTAAGAGAACCTGTTTTGGGGAAAATGGGTGAATCTGGAATACATGTAGGTTTATGCTGGATACCATTGTATAACACAGGTAATTTATAGCTCAATATTCCAGCTGTACAACATGTTTAAATATCTACTTCATTGAGTGACTACTAATGACAAGATTTTCAAATGACTTTTCTCATTAGTCTTGAAAAAATTCAAAATGCAGTCGAGTCACTTGTGACTTTTGGGCAGGGATGTGGCTACGGTGGGCGGCGCTGGGCGGTGACACCCAGCACTTGATATTCCCGCCCAGCACTCCAGACAAACACACCTCTCCCCACCCACCACAAATCTGCCTACCAGGACCTTAAACTAGCCCTAAATTTACTCCCTAAAGTAAAATGAGGGAAAAATGAAAAATTAATGGCTGAAAAATGGGGTAGATGCCATGGGGTGAGGTGGGGTGCTTTCCCCAGATCACACAATTACCCGGCACTCAAATTTGGCTAGCTACATCCCTGCTTTTGGGTATGTATGGGTTACTAGGAATGAGCACTAATGGTACCTGTGTTGTGACATACGGGTTCATGGACAAGGCTCTATGATATCCATAATGCTCTTCCTCAAAAGACATACAGGCAAATCTCCAAAAGTCTTGTGTTAGAAACAGCAAGGGTTGAAAACGATGGACGTGTTTGTGGTAATTGGAAGCACCTGTAAGTCTACAGTAGATTACACATACCAATGTTATACAAAATGGTATGTAATAACATTCAACAGTTTTAGTGCAATAGGCCATAACCATTCACCATTCAGTTTTTGAAAAATAATAAAATAGCATAATGTTGTACATTTATCTCATGTTTAGAATTAGTAGCGTAGCCAGAAAAAATTGTTGTGGGGTACTCCTAGGAGTGCTCCACCATTTTCGGGGAGGTGGCTTCTGATTTGGAATAACCATAAACTATACACATTTTTTCAGTCTTGGACCTTCTATTAGGGGGCATGCGTCGGGGGCAAGAGACCTGTGGGGGCTCATGCCCCCCAGTCCCCCCTTGGCTACACCACTGTTTAGCATTTCCCTACCCAAGTCACTGGGTAATCTCTAATGATACAATTTTCAGTTTTTGGCTATTTAATCACACAGAAATCTTCCAGGTCTGACAGGTGGCTAATATAAGCTATGCCGCAGTACACTTGAAAACATTTTGTTCATACGTAGATTGAAATGTATTGCTTATTTTTGTTAATAAACCTCTTAGAAAAAGTGTTCAGCATTCTCCCACTTTCCCCTATTCACTACAAATCTGAAAGTACAAGAATGGATGAAATAGTTGGGTTCGCATCACAATTTATACGACACAAGAAATCCCAGTTGCTACATTTATCTTTGCATAATATGCGAATCAATTTTCTTTTCCAGGATCTGCTTACAGGCACATTTAGGTAAAATTTTACCATCTTAACTGTCAATTTTTAACAACTGGTAAGCAATTACCTATTGATTCAAATACGTATTATCTGTTATTAGGCCTACTGATTAAAAATTTTCCATACAATAAAATATCTTTCATGATGTTTTAGGACGTAAATTGCGTGTTCAAGGTAAATCAAGACAAGCTCGTAGCCAAGGGGGGGGGGGAGGCAGGGGGAAGCCCCCCCGGCAAAATTTTCAGCCCCTAGAAGATAAAAAATGACCATTGTGTTAAATGCATTTGAGCATATCTTGCCCCCTGGAAAGATTTGCCCCCCTCGAATCTGTCTTTTCCCTCCTTCAGTGCCTTGTCTGGCTACGGGCCTGAATCAAGATAAAGTCTACATCTGTGTGGCAAAACCATGTTATACGATTAGAACCCACATGTCTTTTAGTATATTAAATTCAAATTGCCAGGGTGGTTGAATTTGCAAAAGGAATCATTGGCAGTCCAAAGTCTTTTTACAGAGAGGCGGTCACTGAGCATGAAGACACTGTACCAAACATTCCATCTCCGAATACCTCTCACTTTGATTTCCACTTGTTTTCTAGCATATAAGTAGTGGTACTGTGTAGACAGACCATTCATTGTAGGTCAGTGGTTCTCAAATGTGGCTCTTGAGCCTTCTCATGTGGCCTTAAACCAATTTTGTGTTTAAACAAAAAAATCTTTTCCTACAAACTTGAAAAGAAAGCATAATGGGGTTATAGGGAAAAATTCATGTGGAGTTGTTTTTTTAATTCATATTTTGAAGTTACATGATTAAAAAGAGCCATTAAGGCCCATTTCACACTAGGCATGATGCGAAAACATTTGTACTTACTCTTTCAGACTATTCGATATACGACGCCACCCTGAATGCAATGTGATAAAATTGAGTTGGAATAATTTCAGCTCTCACCCACTTGTTGCAGAGTGATATTTCGTGTGACCATGAGGTAGAATTGCTGTCCTATTAGATCACTTGACTATATCGGTCAAGTGACTTGAACAGCAAGAGTAAATGTCTTCAGTGATTCAGTATATATACTAAATCCAAGATATGCTGTTATTTACAACAAAAAAATCCCAAAAGCTCCTTTACACTGTCACAGGCATATGAGACAGGGGGCATTTGTACCTCTCCCCCCTCCCCCCCCATTTTTGGACAAACCCCAAATTTGGGCAAAATCTACAGGCAGAAATTTGGGCCAAACTTTTCTAAAAAGGCTCAGAGATTCTTGCAAAAAAAAAAACTTGTGCCCCCACCCCATATCAAAATGTTCCAGTATGCTTATGTGCACTGTGCATAATTTGTGCCATGTTTGAGCCCTGTTGACCGTAGGAATTATGTTCAAACTGTGACAAAGCCTATACATGAAAATATTCCTCAATTAGAAAAGTAGAATTCCGGAAATACAGTCGCAACTTTTCTGAAATGTGATGACTAGTTTTGAAATTTCTAGAAAACTTCCATCATGAAAGTGTTCATCCTTCTTTCGAAGGTTGAATTAAAGAAAGTAGAACAGTCTGGAAATGTAATTTTTCAGGTTAAAAAAAACAAACAGGAGTATTAAGGTTTAGTCTCTGTGATTTGACCCTCCAGAATTTAAAAAAAAAAACCACTGAAGCCGTAATAAGATGCAAATTATATTTTAAACAGAAGGTACATGTTACATTACTTGTGTTATATGGCATTATCCCTGCTGGCGTATTAAGGTGTGGTTTTCTTTCTTCTTTTTTTTTTTTGTGCTTCAAAAGTTGTGTCTGGTTCAGAGATTAGTGTCAGTTATTTAACTGAATAGCCATTCGAGAGAGTGCAGACACATTGCTCCTGCCCAGTGTTGTTCATTGCAGAGTTTCATAGTTGTTCCACAGGTTTGAAAAGCAATCCCTACAACTGAAGCTGTGGGCTTCGATAAGGTACTGTAGGATACCAGGTTAATGAGTAATAAAGCAGTTTTTGCATCATTCCAAATACACATGGGTAATTTGAAATCATAATAATTACACTATACTTGACATTTGCAGATCAGTGAAATATGAAATGTTCAGTGTTGTTGCCAGACTCAATTACACTCTGTAGTGTACTCAGCAGATAAAGCCATTACACACTGTAGTGTACTCAGCAGATGAAGGCATTTGACATTGACAAAAATTTAGCTACATGTGTGCTGTAGTCTTTTGAAGGAGGGGATGGATGTTAACTCAGGAATTTCAGTTGTATGGGAAGAGGAAACTGCTCTTAAAGGGAATAATACCCCTCCCCCCCCTCCCCCCCCAAGTGTATTTTCAAACATCAGCTACATCTCACAAATCTTCTCTCATATCCCCTTCAAGTAAGTTTAATTATGTTTCTGAACAAACATATTGAATACTTAAAGTAAACCAAGGAGGTCTTCTGCTTGAATTTACCAAATAAGTTACAGTAACAAAAATACTGTCACATGATTGAAGGGAGCCATTCCTGACCTGAATAGGATGATGGTGTACTTTGTTATTGAGGTGACTGCATTTTCCCATTAAATTTTGATTTTTTTTTTTTTTTTTTTAAGATGCAGATATTTTTGACAACTATAGGAATTTACCAGTTACTCACAAGATGAGATGCATACAAATGTATCTCCCTGCACAAAGCCAACTGCCCCTCAAAACCTGGATACCCCTTACCCTCTCACCATTGATAGAAAATTGTTTATGGTCATTTTATATTACAGTATGCAGCTAGTACTGTACATTTTAACCCAATGATAAAAGCTAGGCCAAGTGCACCTGTTGTAACAATTAACTGTTAGTAAACTTAGGTGATGTTCAGGACGTTAGCGTGGGGTTAAAAACAGGTCACCTTTAATGTCCCATACTTTCCCTTAAGGTAACATAAATGGTGTAAATTGATTTTATTACATGGTAATTGGAAGTAATCTGATGAAAATTATGATAACTTTGCCAGAACATGGATGAGCAACAGGAACTGATTAAAATCAACTGAAGCCTTTTAATATCTGTAGCTTAAAGATGCATGTTAAACACACTTAACAAATTAAATAGTTGAATGCCTTGTGGTACAATGGAGTTGGAATTGCTACCATAGCAACTCTCTGGTGGTACTTATCTTTGTGAAAGGTTATGTTTCTTTGTTGCACTCTGTATCCCTATAGTTCTGTGAGAAGATGGAACCTTAGGGTTCAAATGGTATCTGCCACCTCTTTACCTTCTGGACAATGACAGATATTATCCAATTGACTATATTTATGAGCCTTATTTGAAATTACCTTTGATATAAGTATTCATAACACTGGGCAAAGCTAAGACAATAATGTTGTTTGACGACCTTAATTTTGCACAGTAATTATCAATGAAACTTCTTCATTAGGTGAGTTTTAATCGAGAGAAATCATTTACTAAAACCCCATTGACTTTGGTCTGTGTGAAATGTGTGTTACTCATACAGTTCGGAAGATAACTGCTTTTGGGGGAAAATCAATTTTTGCCTGATCGTGGTAAAATTTTGCCATGGGTGGCGCTATTTTCAAATTTCTCCCATGATGCGTTGCGATCCTACCGCGCAAATTCAACAGAGAGGAACGATCAAAACAACCTGGAAATTTTCATCGATTCTAGGAAAGAGAAATGCTGGCATATTTAAAAACTTTGTTGCTAAGGAAACAGAAAAGCCGGATTATGTCTGATAGTTCTGATAATGTCTGATAATTTTGAGATATCAAGCAATTTTGGTACATGTTGTCCTAAGCTTAATTTTACTTGATACAGCTGCAAGTTTTTTGCACTGTTTTCCACACAAAGGTGTACAAGCAAATTGTGCCAGCACTTGTGTTTATTAACACGTTGTTGAAAATTCCTTGTGGTTTCGCTCTTTGTGTGTGAACTATTATCTTATATTTAATACACACACTTTTATTAAACAAATCGACGACTGTGAAGAGGTAGACACTGTGTGCTCATAAATATTCATGCTCTGAGTCAGGCAGATTTTCCCCAGATTGGGTGAATTCTCATTTTCACTCAAAAGCGGTTATCTCCCGAACTGTCATACTTGCTTTTGTTGATTTTCATTGAATATTTACCATTCGTGCAATGTTGTGATTGTTTATCTAGCACAGCGTACAGTTTTTGTGAAGATTGACAAAGAATTCTTGCAAAATTCTGCGGGTGTTGATATTACTAGTGCAGCCAATATAGGTGCAGGAGTTATACATTGTGTCTGTCAGGAGGGCATGTCATCTGTTTGGAAGGCTCCTGTCAAGGCCCCTTTTAGCCTGAAATCCAGTAAATCATTAACCTACTACTGTGAAGACTGTGTAGTTTTGAAAATAATTTACAATAGAGAGAGTAACCTACATACCTACTACATTCATAAGGCACTTGCTGTATCTTTCTAGAGTTTTGTCTTCTGTGAGAGTCATTGCCATACACAATGTATTAAAATGGGGAGGGGTAGGGTAGGGGGTTGGCAAGTTGGCTCTTTCAGAGGGGATGATGTTTTAAACAGATAAAACATTTCATATCAAAGGTAAACTACATAGTTATTCTGCATGAACTGAACAATTCAGTAAAAACATTGTCACATGACTCAAACAGATCCATTCATGAATAAGGGTACCGGGGAAGACTAGTTCAAATTGTGGTGACTGCATTGTCCAAATTAAGTATATACAACTCAGTTTTTGGGAAGACTTCAATTACAGGAATCCTTACGGTAGTGAGATGAGACAGTGTTCTTCAATCATATTTGAATCAGTTACTGTCTCATAAAAGAGATTACTATTTTGTATGCCATACATACTGCAGTTTTGCTGTCAAGCTAGAGCAGGAAGTTCATGACACTAGAAACAAATAGCAAGTTTTAGCCATCTCTAGTTGACCACTCTTAATCCAGAATCTATCAGAGAACTTCCTGTTCAGGTATCTTGGGATCAATAAAGTTAAAGGAGTTTGAACCCCTTTAAAGACTGTTTGGTCAATAGAGCAAGTTTGTTTGCAAAAGGGATTAACTGTTGCAATTATAGAGATAAGCTTCACCCGGGAAAAAGCCTTTTTCTCAGGTGATATTGGCTAAAATGTCCTATTCAATTCTAGCAGCATGTGCCTCTATTCCATGTAGCATCTCCTGGGTTAGAGTATGTGGCCAAGCTCTATGGTTATAAAACAGGCCTACATCATCAGCATTTTTATTTCATTTTGGCTATGGATCACTGACAGGTCAATCAATACCAGCATGAAGATTTCAAAGTAAAATTGTGAAATGTGACCTGACGAGTCCGTCTGTACAGTATTGATTTTCATGTCATGTTCCCAAAATAGGTTAAGCAAAGCAGACTCATTTTAAATTACGTTTCTTTTCAAAAGATTGCATTTAAAGCAGTTGTGAAGTCAAGCTTCACTCTCAGCAGGTGAACAGATGAAATTACACCTGAGCTTGTTCTGAATCTTCCAAATGTCCGTGTGAATTATATTCAAGATACTGTATTCATCTTTTGTGAAAACTAGTGTTTTGGATACCTTCATTTGGACTTGGTTATGGTGTAATTCCCTACTTCTAGTGTTAAAGGGGATATGGCATCCCCAAATCAGGTAGTTGCTAGCAACTTCCTGCCCAAACATATTTAAGAATAGTCCGAGAGTTCTAAACACAGTTGATGACGACACTTTGATTGACATTCACTCAAGCAATAGATAGCTTAAAGGCAGTAGGCAGTCGCCCAAAAATTTGCTTTGAAAATCAGCAAATTCTTGCAGATCTCCTCTTATTGCATTGCAAGTACCTCTGAAGATGTTTTGAACATAACTATTACAAACAATAGGTAAAGCAAGGAGAAATTCTTGAATTTCACAATTCACTAACAAAAACATTGTCACATGATCAAAATAGGCCATTCATGAACTAGAGTGATGGGGCATACTAACTCTGATTGGGGTGACTACCTATTGCCTTTAACCAGGCTTCGACAAATTCTTTTTTCACTACTTGTCCATCGGGCAAGCTGTTCTCTTAGTCTACTTACCCGCATGAATATCTACTTGTCCACTTTTAATATGCCTTTAAACTCCTTTGTAGAGGAGACTTCATAAGTACTTGCCCGGCAGGCTATGAGATTGAACAATGCACTTGCCTGAGTAACTTTTTGCTTGTCCCGGACTGTCAGGCGGGGGATTTGTAGAAGCCTGCCTTTAACTCTGGTTGGTCAACGATGACTTGTGCAGTCAGTTGTGTCCCTAATGAAGCTCACACAGCCACTGTGTTAATATATATGACCTCTAGCAATTAAACTCAGTGCAGGCTAGGTACTGTGCTTCTGTCTTGGAGGTGTACTAGACAGCTAGGTGTTCTTTGTTTCAAGTGGAGGGGGGGGGGGGGGGCTAAACAAAAACTTTGTAGGGAGAATTGTACTCTCCGGGGTGAGATTAGAGAGCTCTTAAAGGCATTTTCCAGTGGCTTTTCATTAGGATCCTATGTGAAAGACAAAAATATTCCAGTTCATGCCCTTCAAACCCCGTAGCAATACTCTTTTCCTAACTCGAGATATCGAATGTTAAAGACTGCTTATTTTTGTCCAAAAATACCTCCACTTCTCATCAAGGTCACAGAATGTTATGTAAAGTGGGCACATTGCTTCAGATTTCTTTTGTTTTTCTTTATAATTGAATGTCCTGTTGTCCTTGAAATTTGATACTGCTGGAATGTTTGAATATCTTTCCATGTAGATTTAGCATAAATCTACAACATATGTAGGGCACATTAAACAAAGTTGATAAATATTCCCTACAGCGGTGTCAATATCATAAAGAAATTCAAGGCTTTGTCAAATTATTGTGCCACGATGACATCACAGTTTCCCATGATGCACTTCGTCTTGAGAAAAAAAATTGCATTTCTTTGAAAATGTATTCCAAACGCCACAAGCTATTGAGATGCGGTTTTCACCTCCTAGATGAGAAAAATTTTCTGCATTTTTTGAAGGTATTGATTTTTGTCACTGGCAAATCCCTTTAAAGGCATATTTATAATTGAACCTCTAGTCAGGTTGTGATTAATGCTGTTTTGTGTGATAGGTCAGAAGCCCAGCCACAAATTGTTCCTTTGTATGGCTTGCCATGAGCTGTTACATCACCCCAAACATACTAAGGCACCCTCAGGTAGATCTGCATATTCATAATTGGTGAGCGCAATTTTATCAACGTAATTAATCCAAGTAATAGCTTCAAATATTTAAGCCATTCTGATTGGTCTATGATAGGGTTGGGCGATATTGGCTTTTTACTATCACGAAAATAAAACAAGAAATTATTGCGATAATTCAATAATTACAATAATTTTCCTAAGACAATTTCCATGCGAGTTCCACGCTGATACTGGAATATTCAGGGTTAAGATTAATATATACTCACCAGTTCTAATGACTGTGAATTTGTTTCGTTCTCTCCTCGATGGAAAAATGTGGAGAGAAATGACAAACTTGCATTGATTTTACATCAGTTCTATGTAATAAAAGAATGCCTTCAATAACATAATTATAGTGGAGACAGCAAAGCAAAGAAAGAAAACACGAGGCAAATCATTTCACATTTTTTCCGCAAGAAATTATCGTCTTTTTCAAATTCTTATTATCATATCGTCTCGCAGAACAATTCGCGGTAACGACAATTCTCGATATATCACCCAACCTTAGTCTATGGTGACTTGTGCAGATCAGTGAAATGTGATATATTTGGCCACAGCCTTAACCGGTGCTGTGTGCGAATGGATAAAGATGATGGCATTTGAAGCAATGAAGCTTGACAGGTGGGACTCTGGTTTGGGGTTCGATCCCCCACAGGGTCAAATAAGGTGGGTTTTTATCTAAGACCAATCTATGGTTTTCCCATCTGAACTGGCTTTTAAAAAAAAAAGAAATTGATCTAAATTGTTGAGTTCAAGGTTAGCCACCCGAAGTGAAGTTGTAATCAAGCCATATAGGCTTCTCCCATGTCATTTGTGGTCGCTTAGTGTTGTAAAACAACTGCCCTTCAAGGTCTGAATTATATACTGTAGTGTCACCCTGTATACAGGTCAGATTACACAAAAATCATACACAGTAGTGTACTCAGCAGAGTATGGCCTTGAGCAATTTTAACCCAGGTAAGGCTACTTTAGCTTTGTCTGGGAGGTGCAGTGGACAGAGCAAGGGCAGATCCAGAGGGGGGGCGGGGGGGCGACCGCCCCCCCTTAGGCCGACCGAAAAGAAAATTTAAAAAATGTGATGCAAAAAAAATACTACAAAATACTACAAAATCAGATCTAACTCACACATTTTGTGGTACATTTCCGGCATATAGGGTATAGTGAGGCCCAAGTTTTTTACAATTTTGAAGATTCTTAAATAAGACTCACAGTCATGATAAACATGCTATCATACATGTAAGAAACTCATAGAGCCTCAAAGCTGAGTCCAGGGGTCGTGGAAAGGGAAATTCCCCGTGACCAGTCGCCCAGGGTCTTGATTTTGCTCCTACACACAGACACCCATCACCCTAACATTTCTGGTTCTGAGAAAGCAAAATTCTCAGTTGGTGAATGCGCTCTTTGATTGACATCAAAGGCAAAAGATGCAGAGCAGCTCACATTACCCAGCATGCACAGAGAGTGTTCTGATTACATTTGGCCTTGTATGCCCATCAGGACATAGTCTTAAGCAATAAAACTAGCTTTGTGTCTGCTCAAGAGGAAGGGTTCATGACAGTTTTTGGAGGGGCTAGGAGTACTTAAGTTGGGGAAATTGGAACTGTCTTGGGATGATAAGAAAGGGAGTGGATTCTTCTATAGAAACCCAAATGTTCTAAAATTTCTCAGTAAGAACCAGTTATTTCAATTTTTCTTCAACAAAACCCACATTTTTCGGCGCGCTTCGCGCTTCCCAAAGTTTAAGTTCCGCATCGATCATTCCTTTGGGCATTCCGTTGCTTCTGGCCGGGGTTTTGGGTTGCAGAACCCGTTTGGCATATCCTTTTACCACCCCTTGTTGAGTCTGCATGCAGGTATTACCATCGTAAATCATTTTCCTGCAAGATTTTGGCGCTTCGCGTTCATTTATCACAATCGAAGTTGTATCACCAATGAACATCATAAGCCCCACAATTTCAGTGAATTATTCTAGCCAACGCTAGGTGAAGGCTCATAGTTAGATGTCGGACATCAAGGGGGATTTCATGTGGCATTCTAATACCATGAATAACATTCGTATCGAGATGGGTATATGGCTTGAAACTAAATTGACTAGTACCATAAATTCACTCAAAAATTTACTCTTTCTCTTCATGCAAAATTTCGTTCAAAGTGAAATACAATAACGACCATCTCAGTTGTGAACTGTGAAGAGCTTGGTGTGTTCTGCCTTTCAAATTCCTGCTGAAGCTCCATACTAGTGTTCCCATTTTGTTAATTTCTCGGACATTCGGGGAATTTCACTACAGATCCTATCCAAATTATGCTGGACCACACCAAGCCTGCCATATGACAGTTATGACAGTACCTGCTTTGGTCCCCTCTATGTTCGCAAAGTACTCAAGTCATCACTTGCTCTTGCGGAGCTGAAGAACTATCATCGTAATCATAATCTTAGCCGTATTCCCTTCACTGGTGGCGACCTTCCACGTCTCTGCATTGCAAAAGGAGGCAAAATTCCTACCAGAGGAGGGAAATTTTCGCGCGCTTCGTGCGCATGTGCTCACTTTAAGCTATCTTTGGTAGGCTCAAGGTATGACCCCCTGTGGTTTCCGCAAACTATTATCATATGGCGTCACCACTGACTACAAACGTATAATCTTCTTTAGTTCCCCATATACGATGCCAGTGCCCCCTATCAGAATTCTGGGATACGGGCCTGACTGACAAGAGCTGCAGATAGGACTTGCTGGCTGACTTGAGGTGAAAGGGGGGTCTTTAAGGTAAATTACTTAAGTTAGATCCAAAAATATGCCAACCTGTCTCCATGAGAGATTGATTCTACAGAGCACGTTCAAAGTATTTACTGATAGTCCTTGAATTATTATCTCAAAAGTCGTAAGTCGAAGCTCGCTTTAGGGGTGTTAATACAAATTTTATAACCTTTTGAAGGCTTTATTTTGACAAAATTGATCTCCTTTGTTAAATTAGTTGTACTTTTCATTTTTGCACTACACTGGCATTTTTCATATGATTTTGTAAACAACTTTTGTATAAATTCGAGTAACATCCTCCTCTTTAGTTGGGTTGTTCATAATCGTAAAACTCTGTGCATTGACTGGAAAGCACTCTCACTGCCTTGCAAAGAGCCTCCCAGATCATTAAAAGGTAAAACTGAAGGGATTGCTGCTCATTTCTTCTCGACTCTTGGGGCATTTTAAACTAATTTTCTTTGTTCATATTGTCTTATATTGTGAGAGCTTCCGGTGCTTCGCCCCCTGGACCCCCACCAGGGCTCCGCCCCTGGACCCCACGCAATTACACTCGCGCTTCGGGCTCGTGGTGCACCTTCGGTGCACTTCGTCCGCCCCCACTTACAGCAATTTCTGGATCCGCCCTTGGGACAGAGGTCTTTATTTTTCATTGGCAGCGTGCAGGGCTAGAAGTAAAACTGAGTTTAGAGCATTTTATCTGTCTTAGATAAAGTAATTAACTCTCAGACTTGAGCTTGGGGGATAAAACTAGTAGAAAGAGGGAACAGTTGTGGTACTCTATGAACAGGCTGGAGGTCTCTGCCCTCTGGAAAGGGAGACAACTGGAACCATGCACTTGTCAAGTACTACCTTAATTTTAACTTACAAAGATTCAGTGAAAATAATACAGTATGTTTGAGTATGGTATGGTACGTCTTTATCTGAAGTAATGTGAAGGCTGTACACCAGTGGCATAGCCAGGGAGCTTGTCGGGCATGAGTCACCCCACAAGTCCCTTGCCCCCCATGCCCCCCAAACTGGAAGTTCCAAGACTAAAAAAGGGGTTTATAAGTTATGGTGATTCCACATTTGAAGCCACCATGAAATAGTGGAGCTCCCCAGAAGCACCCCTACACATTTTGTTCTGGCTACTCCTCTGAGTCATACTTTCAAATTGGCAATCCGTTACTTCTTCCCATGGAAAAAACAGCATACCACAACCCTTAGAGTAGGACAGTACTGTGCAGCATGTTAAGTAGTATCCTTCAGGTGCAATAGTGGCCATGAGTATCTCAGAGGCCTTATTATGTCGCAGTGTCCAAAATTTATTGTGTCCCCAGTTTATTGTGTCCTCAATTTATAGACCCTTTTCCACATAGCAGTCACAAAGGATTGTGGGATACAGTTTTGAAGTGGGGGATTTTTCTCAGTGGCATTCTACTGTGGCCAAAAACAACACACACTAAAATCCAATCACACAATCCTTTGTAATTGCTATTTGGTAAAGAGTCTATTGGGATGACTGATTCCTCAAAGAGTTGACATTGTGTTCAATTGAAATGAAATGAAATTTTCTTTTTTAAAAGAGAATAAGCAGTTGCCACAAATTTATTTTGAATCATCAGCTGAATTTAAAAGATCCCTATTTTCATTCTTTCAGTTACCTTTTGTGATGTTTCTGAACATAAATATTAAATAATGAAGAGAAGTTAGGAATTACATTACATGGTGTAAAAAGTAAGAATTAAATATATTGTCACATGATTAAAAAGAGCCATTCATGAATTAGAATAGTGGGTACACTTATTCAAATTGGGGTGACTGCATTTGCCCTTTAAGGGAAAAGGGAACATAAGATTGGGATTGAGTAGGATATTCTAAAGCTTTGTTACAATTATAAAGTTGGACCTTTCAAAGATCCTATAGGTTGAGTGTATTTGGGACAATAAAGTGCAGCTCTAGTGATAGAGTAATACTGTACCACCATGAAGCTATCCCTAATAGCTCCATGGTACCTCACTGTATACAATTTAGTGGCCACTATAGGTAGGTGTCTATGAGGTCCAGCAGTGTCACAGTGTACTAAGCCCCATTTGACAGGGGTAATGCAAGTGCAGGAAAATTTGAAAGGAGATGATCTATAGCAAGGGTGGGAAGGGGGCCAGGGGGCAATCACAATGCAAAAAAAACATTCCCTTTCATTTGCTGTTTGTATTCCTTAGCCACACTGGGTTGTAACTTTCAAGGTCTGTCAGACTCGGTAGCATTTATATCAGGGTTGTATCTATGAAATAATTAGGGAATTAGAAGGGGTTTAAAGAGGAGATTCTAGCTCAGGACACCTGAGTTGAGTTAAAATCAACAGAAAAAACATACTGAAGTAAAAGAAGCAAAATAAAAAAAAAGAAGATATGAATGATGGCAGTGGCAAATTTCATAAAAGTCACAGTGATCTCAGTGCTAGTTGCTGATTGGCCCTGGTCATGTTCAATCATAGCGCGTTCTCACGAACCCACCGATGCCCGGTGTTACATCGTCCTTGAGTTAACGATTCAACCACAATTAAACCCGGTGTTTTTTATCCATGTCCCTACGTGTTGGAAGAGGGTTAACCAAGACATGGCCTCTCGGCACGTGGCGATTTATTAAAGTAAAGCACCAATGGAATACAAGCAAGAGCTTTGCACCAATATAAATGCACCAATGAAATGCAAGCAAGCAAGCAAGACCGTGGAGCTAGCGCTGTGAACAAGTTTGTTATACGAAAACTTGTGGGCATTTCCTGTACGTACGTGTAGCCTACTATAAAAGGCTCACCGCTGACCGAGCAGCAAGAACTCCTGTACACATGAACCAATTCAAAAGTCGTGACTCGTGCGGGGATGTATTTATTGCACAGCCACAGTCTTTACTGTATAAAACATAATACTTCCATGGCATGAAATAATTTGGGATTAGTTTAATATAAAATGAATGTCGGTCTGGATTTTCCTGGAAAATGAGGATCAGTATTCACTTTGTACAATCAGCCGCTAGAAGACTTGCGAGGCAATAGCAGAGGGCCTAAAGCCTAAAGTAAACCAGTTTCAACGGGCCATCCGCCCGAAATTCTTAACGTTATAGAAATAAACACAAGTGTTACAGTTTCGCTGCGTGTTATTTACTACTGTAGCTAACTACCAGAGCACAAGGAATGCGTTCTTCAAATCTTGCAAACGTACCTATATATATTAACGCGCATATAAACAGTTACAAGATGAGTTTCCGTGCAAAATATAACCCGAAAGTTGATGAAACTGTTGATTTGAATGACTGTTGCTTTACTAGTCATTCTCACCTTGCAAGTTAGTAATGCAAGATGTGCCATTTCTATTCACTGTTTTTTAACCTCTCGAGGGTAGGGCGCATATTATTCGAAGAAACAGTTTGCCATTCGTGACCAAAGTGAAGTACAATTTTTCTGCACTGATGCCTATATTTCATTATTTCTTTAACACACTGGGCATAGACGTACGGGGGTCAATATTTCTGGGGGAGGGGGCAGGAATAATTTTGCCCGAATTAGGGGCGTAATTTATGCTTATGACTGCCTCATTTGCCCGAATGGATCCACTGTTTTTGCCCGAATTGGGAGGGCATTTTCCCCCGCCCCCACACTCCCCGCCTCGTACGCCTATGACTCTATGACTCTAAGCCTTACGACTGGGAGGGGGTGTTGGAATGGCGTCCAAGTCACAGTCGTGTTACTTAGTTAGCCTAAGTTTTTCACAACAAACAGGCTCCCGGCCCAACACCCTATAGGCCAGGACCGCCGAGAGCCGATCCGGGCCCGGGTACAAAGCACTTGCACGGGCCCCTCACACCAAAGTCACGGGGTCACATACATAGGGTCTATTCATCATTGGCGTGCGCAGGAATTGCGAGGTGGGGGGGGGGCAAACTGTGATCAGGGAGTTTTTATTTAGAAATAACAGCTCCCTGCTGTGAATTCTTCCGATCGACATGGAGAAAAATATAACTGACTAGACGCAGAATTATGCCTCCTTCTAACAGAGCCGTAGCCAAGAACGCAGAGGGAATGCAGAGAATCTCAGCGCTCCGTGCCACCAACGGTTGGTTTGTCCTAAAATGCCTCCCAGATCGCTGGAAATGGCACTTACTAGGCCTATTTACTGCATATAAAGAGGGGAAACACTAGCAATATTGGAAAGTCTTATGGCCAACTTTGGCAGTTAGAGTTCTAGTTACGAGAAATTTTCCCCTCGGAATGCATGGGTTACTATTATTAGGCATTTGCAGACCTCTTGCAAGTTTTCGTTTAGTTGCAAAATTCTGATAACATTTGTGCATTTTCTAATTGTTAGTTTGTTACTCTCTAGAAAAAACAATTTGCCAGGCCTCCTTACGTCTGTCCCCTTACCTCGGTTGAAAACAATAGCTAGAACACATCTTCGTCTAATAAACATGCACTGATAAATAAATTGGTGCAATCGTCACAATGAAACAGTAACCAGCAGATCTGATATTAACAGTGACGTCGCCTTGTGTTTTGAAGTTCTCGTTTACTCATGAAGATCTTACTTTACGAACTTTCTTCAGTTCAACCCGAAATTGCCAATCACATCATGAAAATCGAGGCTGCGTAAAGAAAGGCCTTACCGGTAAACACTGAAACGAAAGATTAGTTACAGGATGAGCCAGGGGAAAGGCTTAAGTCACTCATTATTTCAAGTTTGACCGCAAACAATGTTCGGTATAATTACTAGATTTGGGAAAGTTTGAACGAGCCAAAAATTTAACGTAGCGAAAAGTTCGTAAAAGCTAACCGATATTTGTCTATCTCATGTCTTCGTTCATGAAGATTTGTCGTGAAGTATATATGAATGTGCACCAGGCTTGCCAGGTTGCGTAAATGGCTATCGACTAAATCATAAATGTATGAAATAATAATAAGTTGTTGTTGTATTTTGATTTCCAAATTCTTCCTTATTTTCGTGTATATATTTTTTCTTGACCTAATTTTTCCGGCCCCAAAATTGCCTCAGGCCCCGGGACATTTGTACCCTCTGTACCCCCCTCTCGGCGGCCCTGCTATAGGCTATAGAATAACTGTAGGTAGACTAAAACAAAGTAGGCCATGATGGTATATTGCAAAACTGATATAGCATAAAATTAACGAAATGGCTCAAATTTCGTGAGTTTGGTTTGAAACCATGTTCTTCCCCAATACGCTATATTTACTCGGATAAGACTATTTCAAAGTATCATCATATGGCAGTCCCGCCCGGTTGCAAAATATAGCCTACCCCTTATATAGGCTATGCCCTTTGCCCCTTGTCACTGGACCGCAAACGGTCTAAGAAAAAGCGTATTCGATAACTCAGGCTTAGTGCATATGCCCTATTCTCCAAACCGTCGGGACATTAAACACCACACTTCTGTACCTACAGCACGTCAGTTCCAATCTGAGTTTTCTTGGGAAATTTATCCGGCGAATCGCCCTTTTTCAACCCATTCCCAACGTAAGGAGTGTTCAATTATGTGGCGTTTGTGCAGCGAACTGCATGTGAACCGCGTACAGTTCGCTCAGTTAAGCTTATATTCATAGGATTTGTGCTATAAATTAGGAGAACGCAGTACACTACCGGTATGCGCTGAGCTCGGTTTCTGGGTTGTGTATCGGGCATGTATCCCGGCCACAATTCCATGCGACAACGAATTATCAAACTCACTTATAAATTTGTAAAAGCTGTAATAAATTATCTTTGTGCCGTTATGCTAGATGTCGATATAGCTGATATCGATATTTCAATTTTCAATAGTAGGCGGCAAAATTTATCTTCGGTCTCTCGGGCCGTAACCGACTATACTTCTGTCTGGTGGGTTTTCTGTATCGCGAACCCAATGAAATTTCGGTTTTGCGGACTTTCGGTCTCGTGGAAAACCCTCTAATAGCCCATCATTAAAGGGACAATGAGAATTTGTTTTCACAATTTTCAGTTCCACAATAATTCTGCACCACAATCGTTCATTGAGTTCTAGCTAACAAAAAATGATCTGTCATGATAGTCTGAAGTTGTAATTAGTCACTGGGTAAGTAGAGACGGTTGTCCAGTTTTGCATACAAACTGATTTTTTTTACCTGAAAAATATTAAGAAATTCTCTTTCAACAGTAATAAACATGCATTATTAACATTTCTTCACTTGAAAAATCTCTTCAATGTCTCTTTTATCTGGGGAACAAACAGTTTAGAAAGAAAAACTGAGGTGTTGGAACGAAAAATTAATTTGCTCTGTCAAACTCTGATTGCCCCTTTTAAATGTGCACTGCTTTTCAATGGCTATAAACGCAGATTTTGTTAATGGTAAGTCGGCCACGCGGGGTAAACCTACCGGGCAGAGTCTGGGAAGACTTTGGGATAGTTTGAAATAACACCCTCCTGTGTACTATTACTTGGGCTCTCATTAAGAATCTGATGTCAGGGATTGATGACTCGGCGAGGCATTGCAGTAGCCGTTACTTAGCTTACACCACTTGAAAAACTTTCATTTTGTAGGCCCAGACATAAGTATTGTAGTCGAGTCGCGCTTCCGAGTCCGAGTACCAGTCCCAGTTCGAGCTCACCTGCCGAGTCCTAGACCGGGGCACTGGCATTCGAATTTGAGACTTTACGTAGCCTTGATTTCTGTCGTGCAATTGACAATTTTGCCACGAAGAAAGCTAGTCAAGTAAAATTTTCTTGAGTGAAACAGAATTGCACAACACAAGGCGACCTCACTGAGAAATTCAGATCTGCTGATCACTGATTCATTTTGACGATTTCACTAATTTATATAAACATATCTTTATCAGTGGTCTACCAAGAGGGGGACTCCGGAGGTTTGAGGGCCCAGTGGTTTTTATTACATGAAAATGTGTTTAGTTTAAACAGATGTAAGGGGTTCGGACAAATTGTTCTTTTGAATTTCTTCTAGAGCGTAACAAACTAATAATCAAAAAATGTACAAATTTTATCAGACTTTGTAACTTGAAGCGGAAAACTTGAAAATAGTCTCCAAATGCTTATTATTCTTTAATGTATTGCCCATGATTTCCGGGGGAAATCTTTTGTGGTCATAAAACTCACTGACAATTTAACTGTCGGTTATACAGGTGTCTGACAATTCATACAGTAAAAGCGGAGTGGCGATAAAAACAACTTACATTGACAATTATGAAAGTGACGAAATGAAATAGAATACATGACTCATTAATTAAGAGGTAAATTGAGATAAAATTCTTAGAACATCATTTCCAGGCACTTACTTTTGGGACCTAGGAAAGCTCGATTTCCGGCAATCTAGGGGGTATTTTATCCCAAAATTTTCTGGCACGCTCCGTGCCAACTGATGGAGGCGCTCCGCTTTTCCCACATTTCTTCACCCTCCAGTCCAAAATTTTGCGGGTGCACTGTGACTTAACTTCGGAATGCCCCCGAACCATGTCTGATTAATGGTAGTGTTGCTACTTGGTAGAACTGATAGCGGTGGATTAAAGGGTTGTTAAACCCTGCCCCAAAACAAAAACTTCCAAACATGTAATGTGGCTTAGCTTGGTTACTTTCAATGTGTATTTGAACCGACTGGGGGGGTGAGGGGCCCGTTATTGTGGTCAACGTATTTCCTGTACTCCTTCTTCAAGTTCTTCATCTTGTACTTAATCTGGTTCACGGTTCGCGTAAACCCGCAATCTTCCATTCTTTTGGCAATAGTTTTATATATCTGGGAGTTCCTCGATGTCCCGTCCATTTTATCGAGGATGGCCTTATCGCCCCAAATGTCTAACAACACATGAACTTCCCCGTCTCCCCAAACATTTCTTTCGCCATTTCCTTCCATTATTTCAATCTTGCAATAGTACGACCCACCGAAATGTTATTGTACAACAAAATACGTGGTTTGTGTGTTGGACACACATGCCTATAGGCTATAAAACGCCAAAGGGTGTATTGCACTAGGCTGATTGGAAAGAAACCTCATCTATCTGTCAACACCTGACCGCCTGAGGCCAAATGTTTATTTACTCTGGGAGGTTTGCCTCGAGCAAGCTCAACTCAATCCACCTTCCTTCGTGGGGCAAGTTAGCCCCGAGTTTGCCTTAGCCCTAGCCCCGTTCACACGCGAAAAACGGTGAGTTGACCTTGCTTTTTAATGAGCTGCCCGGGCAACTCGAGGCAACAGTGGGTTCGTGAGAACGCACCTTCAGAGACAGACTTGCCAACTACAACTGTACTATAATATGCTATTTCTGATGGCCACTTACTGTCAGTTAGCAGGTAAAACTGAGATCCTTGAAATTTTGCTTGGGGACTCATAAAAAAACAGTTGAGGGTCATTGGACTCTTTGGTTTAAAGTCCTAATGAAAACACTTATACATGGAAATCTTCACATTTGCAGTGCAGATTTTTGCCTGCCCGTATTACTCCTGCACCTATATTGGATGCACTCATAATACCAATGTCCGCAAACTTTTGCAAGAATTCTCTGTGAAACTGCGTAAAAACTCTATATACGATCACAACAAACACAAATTATAAATATTCAACTAAAAATCGACTAAAGCAAGTCTGATTAACATACTGTTACAGGCGACCTGAACGTCAATGGGGTTTTAGTGTGTGATTCCTCCCGCAAGCTCACACAATGAAGTCCGATTGACTTACTGTGTAAAAGTGAACATTACAGCTGAAGTTTCATCATGCAATATGAATATTCATATATTGAAACCAATCAACAGTAGAGGGGTAACATCAAATTGGGCTCATGAATACAGCAAAATTGGATGATGTTTGTCATTGTTCTCAGGTGTTAGGCTGTACGTAGAGAGAGGAGCACATATTCGACACCTGCTATGAAGGTAATGCAGAGCTTTGACCGACAAATTCGGATTCAACTTTGAGGAGGGCACTGAAAAATATTTTCAAATCTTTGAAAACTTCAACCGGGAATGATATCAGGCCTGTTGCACAGTTTTGGTGACCATTTTGTTAATTATGCTAATTACAACCAGGGAGCTCTTAGGAAGGAGACACAACAACCAGACCTGACAGACAAAAAGTACTTGAAAATGATCAAATCCCATTCAGGTATCAAAATTTGATTGACAGGTCTCTTTGTAACTATTATCTAGCCTTGTTGACTTTACCCTTCCTAATAAATATCTGCCCCTTTCACACCCAAGTAATCCTGTAACAATTACCTTTGTAAAAACATGCTTTGATCTGAGGTTTGTTACCGACGGGGCTATGCTGTAATCAAGATTTTTTCACGAAACGACTGTCAATGAAAGTTTAAATAGTGTTCTTCCTTTACGTCCTGACGAATTTGATGCGTCATCTGCTACGAACATTGTTCAAGCCTAATTCACTTTTCCCAATTTTGGCCTATTTCCTCATCACTTCAAAACACAGTCGAAATGTAAGTTGTCTTGGAGGTCTTCAGTAAAGCTAACAGAAATGACATTTATTGCGACCAATAACGACAAAAGTGTAAAATTTCATATACTTTTGTGACGGCTGGCAATGAAAAGTTAACTGTTCAATGTAAGGAGTAGAAGTATGCATTGTCATTGTAACAAAAGGTCCCTTAATCCTAGTTGATCCTGTTAATTGTAACAGGAATTTTGAGGATAAAAGCAAGATTACCATCGGGAACAAACATTGCTTCAAAGTGCTATAGAAAGTTGTGTCTCCTTCCTAACAGCTCCCTGTTACAACAAATGCTCAACACTGCCATAGTGCCAACAGCCATGTTTTTTCATCCTGAGTACTGTGAAAAGCAGTATCAATCAAAAATTAAACGTTAGATGATATTGCAAGGCTCTCTCCCATAGCTACTGGACTATTGCAGGCCTGTGTTGAAAGGGGGGGGGGGGGTGGTGAAAAGCAGTGTTGGTCTTTGAAGAATGCTCAACTCTCTCCTTCATAAAAGTGTACCCTGCAGGGGAATGGAAGTGAAGTGAGTGTAAGTATGATTCGAAGCATTTACATGCAATGTTTGAAGTGATATGATATGGGTATCACACGTTAGCAACTTGCTGACATTGTACTTTCAACCTGTTGGTCATGTTAAAAAAACCACACAGGTGCTTATCATACAGATTGAGAGGAAGTCTTCCCCCAATACATTGCCTTGACCTATATCTATTGATACAGTATTCTGCAAGAATTGTGATATTTATTGGATATTGTAGGGCAGGACAGTTTGCAGTAAGATTGGTGGATAACCATACAAAATGCACTAGTAATTATACAAAAAACATATGATTTGACAAAGGATATACATGAAGTTTGCCAGAGGGGGAAAAATATTGCATAAAAACTGGCTCAGTGGAAGATTTCCTTGTTATATCATTAATAGGCATGCAGTGGTGGCCAAGAGGGTGGCATTAACCCCCCTCCCCCCTGCCAATCCTCCAGAGCAAACAAGTGTTAGCTTAGGGGCAAGAAGTTTCCTATCTTTTTCGGGCAATTTTAATGCATTATAATTTCTAGCTTTACAGGGCAGACACCTTCCCCTCTCCTTGTAAAATGTCTGCTCATACACCCAGTATATGGTTGAAAGGTACTTTTGTCTTCCAGTGGGGTAATTGAGGGAACCATTTCCTGTCAATCCCCTCCCCCATGATATTGTCTTCTTAGCAGGGTTGGCACTAGGCAGTGTGATTGCAAGAATCGTGCATGGGCAAATGAATTCCCGCAAATTGTACAAGGATCAACTGATTTTCACTTACCAGAAAATAAAATATACCCATCTTACTTGTGCCCGTGCATTTTCTACAAAGCCGCTAAATCTGAAAGTATTCGCCTGATGAGCGACGAGGTCCGTAACAACAAACCGCAAAGATGGATGTTAGTTTTTTTGAATAAAAGGCAGGTTTCAGATAGGCTAATTAAGGATTACAAATCAAATCTTGTGGATGTAGTTTTCACCACCTATACAGGGGATGTTTAGTACCCACTAGACCCAAGGTTCACCAGATCAAAGGTTCATTAGGCCGAAGATTCGCTTGACCAAAAATCTTCAGGTTAGAGGAAGGGTTGGGATTCAGGTAAGATACAGATTAGGATGAGGATTATCCTTGGATAGGATTAGGGTTTGGAATAGGACTAGGATTAGGGTTAAGATTAAGTTTAGAGTTTGGATCTTCGGTCTATTGAACCTTCGATCTAACCTTAGATCTAGTGAGCTAAATTATAATAGATGACACCACTTGATGAAATTTTAAGTAATTTATCTTGTACAGTGAATTTAACTGAAGAAAAAGGTTTAGTAACAAAGAGTACAATTTAGCATGTCTGGGTCATTCAAAACCCCAAAGTCCAGAGCTTCTGAAGTCACTTCCCCCTCTGGACACCTGCTGCATTATTTCCATTGGATTCCATCAAGGGCCCTTAGGTTGGCCCCTGGACAACAAACATTGGAGCGAAGTAGGATTGCTCACTTTCTTACATGGGCAAGCCTGGTAATAAAATTCAGTAATGGTAGTGAAGGGGCAGGGGAAATAATTTGGGGGAAGGGGGTTGAGGCCTTATGTAATAACACCTTGATCTAGGAGTAGAAAAGGAACATTTTAGTGTCATAAAAGGGAAGAGAAAGTGCTTTATGGATACCATGCATTTAGCACCCACTTTGTTTTAATTTTGAAGGAATGACAGAGAAAGGGGGGGGGCGGGACAGGTGTCATTCTTTTTGGGGCTTTGAAATGCCACCTGAAAGTTTGTGTCACAAAAGTTCAGACACCTTTTTTTCCATTTCAAGAGCTTTATACCCTGTAATGCCAACCCTGAAATTGATAATGACCTCTCTATTGCTATTATGGTTGACAAATAAGTCAACCATAATAGCAAACTAACAACAAACTAACAGCAAACTAACACTTTGAACTACAGGTTAAAGTGTCACAAAATCACTTCAGGAAACCAAAAAGCTTGTGTGGCACACATTTTCAAGGAGACAAATTATTTTCCCATCCAGGAGATTGATTTAGGAAAGAGGTTAAAGTCATATTAAGTAATAAAATTGAGAAAGTGACCTCAAACCTTAGTTGGTATTTTGATATCAAAATCGGATTTATTGCTTTTAGTACAACTTCTAAGTGCAATAATATGATTGACCTTGGAATGTAAATATTGTGTACAGATTTTTTTCCTTGTATAATAATGGAGTGGATTGAGAACTTTCTAAGGTGAAATGAAGAATTATGCTAGCCAGCCACACAATAGAATTTGCCCAAAGCAACTCATCTCCACCCTTCCATTGCCAGTCATGTAGTGTGTGTGGATCTACAAGACTACAACTGGCAGGTTTGAGACCAGCTTTCACTAGTTTAAAGTTCCATGTCTTCAGTCACAAATACACAAACATTTTAGTTTTTCCTGACTGGAGTCTGAAATAGTCAACGGGTTCAAGCAACTTTACTAATTTGGTCCATCAGGTCCCACTGATTGTGCACAAGGCCAGAGAAGGCTAACCAGTCATGTAGTGTGCCTTGGCAATCATGTGACTCCATGCAGGTCAAGAAGGTCCAGTTGAGTTGGGTTATGCAAAGTTTTGTTGTATGTGGCAAGCTTAAAGTTGACTTCATAAAACTTAGTGTTTTAAATGTTTAATGAAAAGAGAAATTTGCCTTTGCATTCATGATGGAATGTGTATGTATATTTGTGTGCATGTGTGTTTGGGTGTGTGTGTGTGTTTGTGACACTTAACTTGTTAACACAGTGTCCTAAGAAGGGAAACTCTGACAGCTCTCAAATTAGGAATATGGATCCCCATGTTGAAAGGAAGAACCCTTCAGTTTTTGGTGGAGGTAAAAGTCATCTGAAGTCACTGGCAGTCGAACTCTGAAACCTTCTTTAATATCTCAGGATGGGATGCATGGATACTCTCTGTACATGGCATGTTGATGAATTATATGTAGAAGAACCTTATCATTTTTGCTGGAGGTCAAAGTAAATCTCAGGTCACTGGTGGTCAAACTGTGAAAACCTTGTTAACACAATATCTCTGTAGGAGAAACAGATACTTTTCTTATATCCCATGTAGGTGCACTATGTGAAGAAGAAGCCTACAGTTTTGGGTGGGGTACAAAGGTTATCTGCGGTTATTGAAGGCCTTGTGTAATAGGTTTATATTCATGCTTTGAAACATGAAAAAGTTTGATAGTTTTATACATAGTTTATGTGTGTGCCAATTCAACATAAAAGTCCTGTTGTTATTGTTGTGGGTGACAGGTCAAACTGTAAACCTCGTAAACATGAAAAATAGCGGTCGAGGACACATACATTGTAGGAGCTGCTGTAGGTGTGTGGTGAAATTAGCTGAAGTCTAGTGAATTGAATTCATGTAAAGCTTAATGCATTTTTTGCATTGAAGTTATATAAGTACTGTTTCATAGAAGTTATCAGTAGAGAGTTAAGTTTAGAACAAAAGAGATATCTTTTGCACTATCATGATGAGAAAGAGGAAATGTAATATGGCTGGATAATTGGGCCAGTTTGTTTAGCATTTATCACGGGGTTGATTGTCAGAGGTGGATTGTATTCCAAACTGAGGTTAAACTGTGGGTTGGATAGCACTTCCATAGTTGGATGGAAATGGTGTATGATTGAGTGAAGATGGGTTTGGTGAAGTCGAGATGAGTTAACTCAAGAATTGTTGTATATTGAGTAGAGACTGAGTTTGGTTGGGTTTAACAAAGGTGAATGGAATATGGACAGTATATTTGGGTGGGGACTGGGATCTGTTTCACTCCTCACCTACCTCTTCCAGACCTTATACTTGGTAGAGACTGGGGGAGGTTTGGTCGTGACTGAGTAAGGGACTTTGGTGGGGTCATGCAGCCAGAAGTGGTAGTAATTTAAGTGAGATCATGAAGTGAAGGGTTTGGTTACAAAAAGCTGGTTGATAAAGGAGGGGGGAGGGGAGGGAAGCCATGGGGGGTTCCAATATTGTCTTGAAAAGTTATGTTACCAATTACCCATACGTTGGCATCACTTGCAGTATTTGTCATAGTAAATTATAAGCAATTTTATGCCTGGGCTCTGAACAAATCCCCTTCCTCATTCAAAAATCAGATTATATGTAATATTTTTTTTTTTTACATATTTGCTTATTTTTTGAGATTCCATGCTGCTTTTGTTTCACAGATGAGGTTTCTTTGCTCTTAGCAAACCGGCATGACATTCGAATTCTGAGAACTCAACATTCACTTGAAGCTAACACAACGATTCTTCTCCCCAGTCAAGAAAATGTAGCGTGGGTAGATTATATTTTTACTAACCAGTCGATATTCTATGCTGACCTTGGAAATGAGAAGGGTCAGAGTCAGATTCTACGGTTGGATCTCTCCTCGCCCTCGTCAAGTCCACAGAGGATAATTACCAAAGGTCTTGATGTTGTCTCTGGGCTTGCTTGTGATTGGAGGAATAATAAAATATATTTCATGGATTTGGAGAGACAAACCATTGAAGTGTGTGAGTTAGATGGCAGCCTAAGGAAGGTCTTGTTTTGGACAGACTTAGTGAAGCCCAGGGATGTGACCCTTGACCCTGATCATGGGTAAGTTCAGAGAGTAATGGTGGTGACACGGCTTAACATACAGTGCCCTTTTTGTTGGCTGAATGTCTTGGTGCCACTTAGCTCAGTGCAGCCTAAACAGGCCTGCAGTAGTTTTATACTGTTTTATCACTAAAACCACTACCCAGCCAATATTTCAATTCTCAGTACTATAATTCTTATCTGATACCAATATTTGATAAAAATATACTGTACACCCCACAGTAGCATCAAACCAAACGCTGTTAATTAGCTCCATGTATGACTTCAAGATTGCAGTAGGTCAAGTACAAATATACAGAAATCTTATGAAGGGTACCACTGCCAGCTAGGTGGCATAACCGTTTGGAAAGTGTGGAGCAACCTGTCAGATGCCATGCTATAATGAAACACAAATTTTTAAATGCATAATTGCATTGTCACCACTAACCGGTGTTTTGTCATAGAGAAGGTACTTGGTGACTACTTACTTTTCAATCAGGAATTGAAGGAAAAGATTCTAGAAAGTCAGGGGAATATGACTTTTCGCAATTTTGACTGTACATGCGCACATCTTGGAAGCTGTGGATAAACAAACACACTGCCGAACTACAACACATGCCAAGAAACTGCCTTTATTTTAGAATATATTCAAATTGTTTCTTTTTAGATCAGAGTAGAAGAATGGTTCTAATACCTGTTGTTTTGTGTCATGAACATTGTCTTCTTGGTGTTAAAATTTGTCACGGTCTTATAATCTGTCCCAAATTATGTGTATTTCACATACAAGTGACAAGTGCAGCTTGTTTAATATCTTTCTTGCAACCCACAATTCCTTGCAGCAAAATTATGAGTGTTTATACTAGGAGGGTGATGCAATCGCATTAAATGAGATCGATATTAAAGCAAGGTATAGGCTCCACAAAAATCAGTATTTTGGATAAAAAAGGCTAAGAATGACAGTTAATTCATTATTACAGTAGCATGGAGGAGCAAACTAGAAATTTGAATTTGCATGGCAAATCCGACGTAGTCTCTCCGAGAGAGAGGTGTGGGAGTTGTTTTTCAATCAGGAGAAAGGAGATGGAACATATGGCATACTGATTAACCGCCAGAGACATTTTAATTTTTACAAGTAAGCTCATAACAACATGAACTTATAGAGTTGTTTTACGTAAACTATCCTGAAACTGTAGGTATAAGCATGATAAAATAGTGGGTACCGAGGACTAAAAGATTATTATTAAAGATATTATTATTCAAGTGAATTGAACTTACTTTTATCAGTTGCTTCACGGACCAGATGAATTAGTGGCCTCGGGGGTCGGAGGCTAAACGAACCCACATGCCGGAGGTTCCTCACCCTTGCTGTAGAGCCACTGTACATCATACCCTAATGATCTAAGTGCTAGTGCACAGTAGGCCTACTTACATATACCGCTGTGTTGTTTAAACAGTGGACGTGAATTCATTCATTTTACATTGGCGGCGGCAGGAATGCCCCCAATTTTCCCTCCAAAACTCAAAGTCGTAACTTTTGGCAATTTAATAAACGTCAACATGCCGATTTATTATCTCAAAATTAAGCATATAGCCTAGTAAGCGTCAAGTTTCCTGACGAAAATCGCCCACGTCTAAATACCTCCTTGCTAAATCAACAGGCTTTCCTCTGCCAGCTTCCCCGCCGGATCCCCCGCCTGCTCCTGCTGGAATTAGCGCTACTCGACTCGCCTCCAGCTGTCCAGTGACACTGATAGCTGGTAATACCTTTCTCAAAGTGCTGAAAAAAATTTCGTCAGTATTCGGACGTGACAGAGAATCACTTCTTAATGATTGGTCATCATTTAAAATTCCCACTTGAGATTGGGTCAATATAAAAATATTCAGACTATCCCGCATGCACGGAACTGCGAGTCGAATAGTTTTTTTTTTCAATATATCAGTCTCGTCTATGCATTATTTTGATATCGTAATTTGTTCTTGTAGATTCCCACTGCTCGTACCTTTCAAGAAGTCATTTGAGCATTAAAATCCTTCAGTTTAAGTGGAGGGGCGACAATAAGAATACGAAAAACTTTGAGATTTGAAAATAAAGGATTATGGTCAACCAAAATTCAAAACGAACACCTCGTCTTGAAAGTAGATTCGTAGGTTGTACATGCATGTTGGGCACTGAGCACAATTAGTCTTGCGTATAAAGCCGCAGTAGCGACTAACCATATCCAAAATACGGATACTGCTCTCATAACTATCTAAGCTAAGCCATAGCCACCACAGATAACTCATGGTCTACGCAAGTCAATACCCTGCGTCAAGAGGTCTAAGCAAGTCATGAACAAACATGCGTTTGTCTGATGTGTCTAGTTAATTATACATGTCAATGGTGTGTTACACAGTACGTGCTATAAAGATAGACCTATAAAAATGTAAGTAAGCCACTACATCTTACGAGATTTTTATAATTCAGTTGGCCAGTGCATGCGAGGCCATATCACGAGTCTCTTCTCCCAACAAGCTATGTTCAACATCTAATTGTGATAATTTTTGTGAAATATATGATCAGTGGAAAAACTTTGCAGAAATTTTCAGATTTCTTTGCTCTGTTGCTGTAAATTTCCAAAATATTTGGGAGTTTTATTCTGTTTGCACCTGAACATTTAGAAGCTGCGTAATCTTGGTGAAAAATCATCAATGGCGACGAGACAAATACAATGTTCTTCCGCTCTGAATTCATCCACTTCATAGAGTTTCCGTAGGATAAGGTTTGCTTTCTTTTGTGCAATGTAAAAAAATGTCTTCTTGGGTGTAGTTCGCCTTCCCAAAAAATGATGGAAATACAATTCCGTACACGTAGCCTGAGAGGCTACGTAATAATGATTCAGCAGGTCCCTTGAAAGAGTGAGTAAAACATTCTTTAAAACTTTTGGAACATAGACCTTTGAAAGAGTTATCTGAATGAAAACTTTGAAAAAATATTGTGAAGGTAAAGTAAGAGCTTTGGTAGGCTGCTTTTTGAATGTAGCTCTGCAATGAATGCAGAGCTGACTAGCAAAGAGGGGGAGCAGATAATTTGTGAAGGGGACAAGATGATTTGTGGAGATGAAAAAAGACCAAAAAATTCTCAGCACTCTGCAGACTCTTGAAATGAGTTTGAATCAAGAATTCCTCAAAAGGACAATAAACCAATAAAATTAATCATCAGAGATTGCATAAAAGCATGTGTAGGCATGCAGATAGGCTCATTGAAATGGTTTGCAAGCAATTATGGAATTTTTGCTGCGTATATATTTTTTTTTATGGCAGCAGGAGTAGGTGGGGGTTGCCTGTTTTACCTTGGCATTATGCATACTGCTAAGAGGGGGGACGGTTCAAGGGGAGGCCTCATTGATATTTTTTTGAGTAATCTAAGTCGTACACATACGCGTAAAAGGACAGAGTACTTCCAGTTGAGGTGGACGACAACTTTTGCCCAAAGTTGAATGCATGCTCACCCAAAATAGCATATATTTTGCCTGAAGTATTGCAAATACTCTGTTCAAATGGGGGAGGGGGATTTATCCCTACCCCCACCTTGTACATCTATGCTGCTATAGAAGTTTGCAATTTTTGTTTAGTTACTGATAGTTTTGGTGAATTAGCAGCATATAACCCTACTGCAGATCATGATCATTTTAAATTAGTTTGTCCATTCTGGAGTAAATCTCAATGTTGACACATTCTTATATCAATTTTGTTACGACCTGTGCTCTTAACTGATGGCAGTTATTTTTATTAGGCCTACAAGAAAAAGTTTTTAAGTTGCAGTCTGCTTCAATCTTTCACCTTATATTGCCTGTGGTATGTGTGTTAATTGCAGGTATATGTTCTGGACAGACTGGAATCCAGAAGCACCAAGAATTGAAAGAGCTGGGATGGATGGTTCCATGCGGATGACGATAGTTGATGAAGGTCTCGACATGCCGTATAGCCTAACCCTGGACTATTCATCAATGAAACTTTATTGGACAGACACCCATCTCAACAATATACAGTGCAGTGACTATTCCGGTTTCTCAAGAAAAGTCATCTCCGTGGAAAATTCTCAACAACTAGTGGCTATATCTGTATTTGGACCAGACCTTTACTGGAGTGATTGGTTCTCTAGCTCTATATGGGCTATAAGGAAAAATGATGGTTCCAAAAAACGTTTACTTGCAAGTTATCTGACAGCACCACTGGATGTGAGGGTCTACACACCAGAGAGACAGCCAGTGTCAAGTGAGTATTAATTTAGTGTTTGGAATTTTTTGTATTGACCAGTACAGTATGATAAAAAATGCAGACTCAGAAAGCAGCCATTTGATGGTGGGAGTTGAGCAGAGCTTACAAAGGGATACTACTTTGTGTAGAAGCCATCTTTAAGCCCTTAAGCATACATACCGACTGCAAGTGCAGCAGTGGCAGAGTTTGGGAATTCAGTCAGAGGGGGTAAGAATTGCCTGTAGGGGGCGCTTTGAAGTAGGTAGATGTCCTATGCCTCAATATGGTAAAAAGCTAAAAAGGGCGCCGACAGGCGATTTGAGTAGCAGGGGGCAAACGACCCCCCTGACTAAATGGACCCTCCACCACTGAAGTGCAGTGTTTGGAAATGTAAGTTCTCGCAGCCATGTTGTGCTTTTACCATAGACAAGAGATTATGTTGCTCCCCCTTAATACCTCTTATTTTCCATATTAGTTCTAGGAATTACCACTGATTTGACCAAGTTCTTTAATAGTACATTACCATTATATCATCGTGACCCCCTCCCCAAACTTTTTTGTTTAAATGTGCAATATAGTCTGTCTAGATGATAACAGTTTGTGAATCTCAGCCGTTGAACTCTCCATTTGCTTTAGTGTCCAATATTGAAGCCCCGTACAAGCTTAAACCAATTCAGCACATTGTATCAGGTACATGTGTCTGAATTTGCCTTTTCATTTATACATACTATGGTTGTTCTGATAAAATAATTAAGACTTTTCTTTACAAGCTGGGTTATGGTTTTTTCAGAACACAGTAAGCTTTTGTGTATGGCAAAAACATTTCAGAATAGAGGTACTTGGTACTTCATTGAATAATTCACAGTTTCACTTCACACAAATGAACAAATGATTAACAACTTTCAATAAAGTGAAACCATAGCGACAGATGGAAAAGTACAATCATTTAATTCTAAGCGTTTTATCAGCAATGCAGACTTGACACTTTGAGGTTTAATCTGCCGCATGGTTCTTAAAGTCATTACACTCATGCATGAATAGTTGTCAAGGTTCTGTTGAAATCCGAAATGTTGTAATCATGTCTTACCTCACACGTGGTTTTCCTGAATAATGGCCTTGAACTGTATACTGTAAGAAAGTCTAATTACAGGGTAACCTTGACATTAAACTAAACCACAGAGTTTTTCAAATTTGTGACTTGAGTGGAGTCATTCCAAGATGTTTGTTTACTTCTGTCAGGGATCAAGTGACTATGTCATGGCGTTTCAGTCCATAGAAACTATTGTGCAGTAGCATACCTAGATGGGAGTGGTATGGGGGCTCTTTAAGCCTTTAAAATACTTACTAGTCTATGAGGGCAAATGTGAGGGGACGGGCACCACAGGTGAGAATACAACGGGTACAAGAATGATTCCTAGGGAAATAAATGAAACAGGCACTTCTGTGTGCACTCCCAGGGATATTGAGGGCCTTATACTCATCAGGGAATAGTATTCAGCATTTCCATTTGTAATGAATGAAAAAAATGTTATGGTCTGTGAAAAATTGGGTGATTGGGCCATTGGAACCCTCACTTGAGTCTTTGCTTGCTATGTGCTGCATATATTCCTTTTCAGCTACAGTATATCCACAAAATGGTCCTGTGTCATGAATAGAAGTAACCTTAAATGTATGAGCCCTGCTCCTCACACACTCACCAGTACTGGCACTAGGTCTCAGAATTAAGGGGAGGGGGAGAATTTCCCCTTTTAAAATATTTGAGCAGATTTTGGTTCAAAGAGGGGGAATGTTGATTAAATTGCAACATAAAAAGTCAACTTTTTCAAAAAAAGTTTCCCCAGTGGGTTGTAGGAAATTCCAGCAAGCAGTTTTAAAACTTGTGGGACTGTAAGTGAGAAAAGTGGGGGAGTCGTGAATCCCATTGCCTTATGCAAATTAACACTGCTCTTCACCCCTTCCCCCACCCTCCAGCCTCCTGGCTATTAGGATACCTAGCTCTGCCTTATGTTGGGAGGTGCCAGGATGTGGTGACATGAATCTTGACACATCATGGTAAAGTCATTCTGTAGGCCAAATGTCCTACTTTTTTACCCCAGTTCACTTGAAAGCCTGTAATTATTATCAGAACGTTTTACTTCAGCAATTACTTGTCTGAAACATGTATCTTATTGCATCTCTGTGCAGGTCCTAACCCATGTGCTTTCAACAATGGATATTGTTCAGGCCTGTGCCTCCTATCACCTAACCAGCCCTTCTACTCTTGTGCCTGTCCAACTGGTATCAAGGCAGACCCAGAGAATGGGACATGTCAGGAATGTGAGTCATTGAGACCCAAGAGAGGATGAATCTCATGCTTCAAGTTTATTACTAAGTAAATTCTTTCATCAATGTTTTGGAACCTACATTCCTAAAAACTTGGGTCTTTGATCCCTAATGTTTTATCATATAGCCATTTCATAACCAGAGACCCTGATGCAGGGTTGTCAGAGCTGAGGCAGGGGAGGGCTGGGGGGACTGGGTGATGTAGGGGAGGGTTACAGCCCCCATCAATAATTTTTAGTGTGAAGGGTTTATTGTCTTAAAACATCCAATTCACCTAAGAAATATCAAAAGTTTGATGGTCCCCCCCCCCACCCAATGTCAGAGATTAATTGTGCAATCCTCCCTTTCCCCAATATTAAAAACCTTCCGATGGCAAAGGTCCGCATTTCGAAGTATCGAGAAGAGAAATAAGAGCAGATTTGAAAGATTTAGCTGCTTTAAGATGAGGACGAAGGGGACAGGGAAGGGGAAGGGGGGAGGACAAACTGTACATTCACATACTTGCCTTGAAATTTTCATTTCTTATTTCTGGTTCCAGATCAATAAGAACTACGTCGGTATAAGTAACCTTCCCAATGTATGGTAGGTTTATTGCTGATACTGGACTATGGGTACTAATATTTCTGATGCATTGGAAATAAGTATATTGTGGTATCGCATATATTTCATTTAGCGTTCTGCAATTTTTCTTGCCGAGCATATTGTCATTCAACACTTTGTTTGTACTGTAGGGGTGGGCTTCCCAGTTCTTAGCAGAAAAATTGCGATTTTAAAATGGGGATCAACTTCTTTCTCTTAGCTGACAATAGAGCCTCTTCAAGCAATTTGTCTTCAGTGGAAGATGCTATGACAGTTGAAAATGCTGATATTTAATCTTTTTACAGTTCCAACTGAGTTTTTACTGTTTGCTCAGAGGGATTCCATACAAATGATATCACTGGACACAGAGGAACACATTGCACAGGTTATATCCGATGATCACATAGAGGGCGCTGTGGCTGTGGATTATGATCCTGTCGATCAATACATATACTGGTCTGATGATGTACAAGGAACAATTCAAAGAATGAAACTAAATGGATCAGGTTAGTGCACTTTAATTACCCCGAGAAATACTGGTGCTAGCGTATGAAAAACTGACCAAGGTGTTCCCCCAGACCCTTGCACCCAAAAGTTTATTGAACTACAAATATTGTAAGAATCATAATGAAATGTACTGCAAGAGTACAATGAACAATAAGCTGTCAATCATTATTATAAGGGAATGCCTCAGTATAGAGGGGTTTCACCGTGTCATGTGATCGTGTGTCTCTTTTGTTTTGAAGGGCAAGATTGCGCGTCTCTAGTGGTTTTGCAGGCCACGCGTCCATTTGTGTCACAGTAGTATCTTTGGTTATGCCGTGCGCGTGTTTTGAAAAACATTTACTACATGTATGTTTTGCCCTTCAGTGCCTGGGAATCTCACTCGCATGACGTCACATGAAATCCCTCAATAGGGAGTCATCCAAATAGGTCACTGAGTTTCGTTATAGTGTGACCTGGGCAAAAATGCGGACATGCAGAACTGAGGAGAACAGTGTTGCAAGTATTAGTACAAGTAGGCCTGTCTTATAAGTCATGGTTGTATGTGTGCATACCAGCTGTTACGAGTACGAGTATATATTTAATAGCATGATATGGATGCTTATCTTCAAAATCTCTCAGTATGAATACAAATTATACTCATGAACAGTGGCGTAGCCAGAAAAATTTGTGTGGGGGTATGGGAGGGCTCCACCATTCCATGGGGGACTTCAATAATCATCGATTACTTATGTATATTTTTTTACTTTTCCAGTAAGGGGGCTTTTTGGGGAAAGAGACCGTGAGGTGCTCAGTCCCCCCACCCCCCCCCCCTTTAGCAATGCCATGGCTCATGAGTGCATGAATACAGGAAAATTTGCCAAAACATGATATGAGTACATTGCCACAGTAAGCCTGAGAATGTGTTGGTATAGAAAAACACCAACCAGCAGTGACATAGCAAAGAGGGAGGCTTTGAGGGTGTGAGCCCCTCCCCCTACAAGTCTCTGGCACCCCAAAGCTCCCAGCTGGAAAAGTCCAAGAGTGAAAAAATGTTTCTAACTATTTGATGATTTCACATTTGAAGCCCCCCTATGAAATGGTGGAGCCCCCAAACAAATTTTCCTGGCTATGCCACTGCCAACGATTTTCTTTGCAGTTCTTTCCTCTCATAACTCTGGACATTTGCTGAAACAGTGGCGGATCCAGGCGGGGGCCCAACAGGCGCACGCCTCGCCTATTGGCCTTCATGCGTGAAAAAAAAGTTGAGGCAAAAAAGAAAATGCTTCAAAATGTGTTAAATATAGCACCAGTTTGCATCTCAGCCCACTTCCAAAAGCAAAACTTTTCCAAAGGGGGAAGGGGTACACCCCCCTTATACCCCTACCCCAGGACTGATCAATCAAACCTTGTTCCCCCTCTATTGAAAATTCCTGGATATGCCTCCATGGCTGAAAGGGTATTATAACATCCTGTGCTTACACTAAAATGTGTTTTCACCTTCACTTCTGTATTAAGAGCTAGTTTTCAATAAGGATAAGGGGAGGAGGAAGGTAGAAAATGGCCAGTCAGATAGTAGAGTTGAACGGTAACCTACATACCTGTCAGTACTGTGTGCATTTAATTACAACTTTGAGCAATAATACACTAGCTTTAGAGGGAAATAATAGCATGTCATAGACAGAAAATAGTCCTTAACATTATTAAAACTCATAGCTTCCTTCCCAAAAATATTCTTTATGTCATGAATTATAAATATTGCATCATTGGAAAGTTTGGGTAAACAAATTATTCATGAGCTGCAAAGCAGTGGATTTTTTTCTGTGAAGGGTGTAACATCTTGAAAATAACTTCACCCAACTACCAATTCTGTTTACCTATCATTCTACATTCAATAAAATCATGATTCCAAAGGTATAATTTTCTTTGGGGGGGGGGGAGAGTAGAAGGAAAGGGTAAAAGAGAAGCTGTTGTCCATGCCCCAACCCTTCTACTTAAACATGTCACTCCATAGAAGTACCAGTCACCTTTGACCCAAATTGTGTCATATTTTAGATCGTGAGATGGTTATACATGGAGGTTTGGAGTACCCAGATGGTATCTCTATTGACTGGGTCTCGAGGACCCTTTACTGGACAGACACTGGCACGGATCAAATTGAGATGTCCAAATTGGATGGTACAGCTCGACGAGTGATCATTGATGAGGGCCTGGATGAGCCAAGGGCCATTGCAGTTGACCCTGAGAGGGGGTATGTATGGTTGAGTTTGATACTAGTGTTTATGTGTTAGCCGGCCATCATATGGTGATAGTTTTGGCATTCCTTATTCACTTAATTGCTTTACAGTAAAATACATTGTATGCAGGCAGAAAAGTAGGTTTTAGTGTGAATATGGTATAGGCAGTGCCATGGGGGTGGAAGGTTGGAGGAGAAATATACCAAAATGTTAGATCTAGGCTCTTCAGTTTTAATACCCTGATTGATCTTCTTTAAGTATGCGTTAAGCAATTTAAGTGTCAGGTGATGGGGCTGTCTTTAGTAACACTATAGGAACTTGGGAAAGTGCATGCATGTCATTGTGTGATCTGTGGTCAATATTCCCCCTCCCTTGGTCTTCCCAGTGGTGTTGTCAGTGAAGTCTGACAGATAGGATGGTGGCCATATTTCATCAAGTATTTACTGGCCCATTCTGCTATGAGCAGCTGTGCAGTACTTTAGCAGTTAGCACTACACTACACAAATGGAAACTGGATGTGTTAAAGTTTTAACTCTCAATTGGAGACACAATATGAAAATTTTCACTTCTTTTGATGTATATATACACCACTGTATGTCTCTAAAAGCCCTTTACTTTTCTTTGTTTGTATAGCTTAATTATTTACTTCCTCTTATTTACACCAAAGGTACCTCTACTGGTCTGATTGGGGTGACCCCTCTCGCATTGAGAGGTCCTCACTAGATGGTACTAATCGTACAACACTCGTCAACATTCCAGGAGGTTGGCCTAATGGTATTGCAATTGACTACAAGGAGGGCCGGATCATGTGGGGAACAGCAAAGTACCGCAAAATTGAAACTGCTAACATGGAGGGAAACAACAGATCAGTAATTGTAGATAACACAAGACACATCTTTGGATTCTCCTTAGGAGGTAAGGGATTGCTCGGACAGAGAGCACGGAGGGACTTGTATGTGAGCACTGCTTGTTTATGCAGGTGATACTTTTTATCATCATTCTCTTGGCAGGAAAGAGACCAGGGGTAGTGCTAGGTACTGTTTGATGTGGGGGGGGGAGCAAGCTTCTCATGGGGAGGGGGAGAGGGGAAGCAACCTGCAGCCCTGCCAAAGTGGAGAGGTTGCAAGAAAGATTTCTTTTATTGAAAAAATATTGAAAAGTTTGGTCTCTGTCTGAGAAAATTTGAAAATTTTGAGCTCTAATTGAATCTGCCCTCGAGAGCAAAATCAAGTAAAATGCTGGGGCGACTGGTCACCACTATATAATCACCATCAAATATTAAATAACCTACACATTAGAGCTCGTTGACTAAATTGGAAAATTTCCCAAATGGTGGAGCCACAGCCCCTTGCTTCCCACCTGGCATCACCCCTGTGTGAGACCACTGATATGGCTCTATGTGACAGGAGAGTAAGTAGACTACCATTAGCTGGAGGTCTGGAGGTAGTAGCAGACATATGACTGCTCTAGTATGCATGATTACCAATCAGTACTTCTCATGGCATCTTATAGTGGAAATCTGGCCAAGCACTCAGTGTCAGTTGTATCTTTATTTGTCCCATATTGTCTCCTTGGTTTCCTAATTCAGACATGGCCACTTTTCACATTTTAAAGTAGGTACATACTTTGTTATAGATTAAAGGCCCTGCAGTCTGGCCCCCGACAGTAAAAAATTCTCCCTACTAAGTTTACTTTCACAGGGTTCCCACGGTCATGGAAAACCTGGAAAAGTCATGAAAATTTGGAAAATTATTTCAAGGCCTGGAAAAGTCTTGAAATTCAAGGAAATTGTCTGAAGTCCTGGAAAAGTCATGGAAATTTTCACAAAATGACATAGTTCCATTCTCACTCGTAATATCAAAATGTACTCTCACTCATAATTTATTCTCTTCTCCTCAAATTTAATACTGCCTGAGTGCCGGAAATTGCGGGAAAAGGTCATTTGGAATTCTTCATTTGGTCCTGGGAAAGTCATGAAAATTGATTCCCCAGAAAGTGTGGGAAACTTGTTTTTAGCCCCTTCTCCCATTTGAAAATCACCTGTCTATTACAAAGTTTCATTTTACCCCTCCCCCTCTTAAATCCATTTCCAGACCAGTCTGTCCCCTCCCTCTCCTCTAACCCCTCTTAAACCCATTTCCAGACAAGTCCGTCCCCTCCCTCTCCTCTAACCCCTCTTAAACCCATTTCCAAACCAGTCCCCCCCCCCAGGAAAAGCTGCAAAGCCTGATACTCCACCATTTAGGGGGAAAAAAACCTTTCACTGTTACTTTGATTGGTTTATTTGTATACTAAGTCCAAAATCATGTTTCCATGAAAATAAAAACTCTGTGATGAACCTGTTTTTCAAACACATGCAAATCTTTTTCTTTCAACAGGTGATTACATATACTGGACAGACTGGAATACAGAAACTATCGAAAGAGCCCACAAGCATACAGGCCAGAACAGAGAGGTAGTAGCTACTTTTCCAGACTTAATGGGGATTAAAGCTGTCACAAAAGATATTAAATTTGGTACGTACACAAACTTTGGTAAAGTCAGTGGGGCCTACGTAGTTGTTTATCTTGCATGGACACACAGCTGTCAGAAGTAGATCAGGGAAAGATCAGGTGGGTAGGGATCAAGAAACTGCAATGAAGCCTGTTACTCTTTGATCTGAATACTGATATTTATTGTTCTAATCGGATCAATTGACCTCTCCAAGTATACTTGTACCTTTCCTAGATATGTATCACATTGACACCCTGTTAAAGGCAGTCTCGGCTAATTTCATACCAAATTAATGGAAAGAGATAAAATTGCATTTAATTCCCAGAAAATCGATTGGACTGATAGTCTGTAAACAAATTTTCAAGTGTGCATCTTCTCTAAGTTTTGTAAAAATATGGTAAAGTGACTGACCAACATTTGTGGTCAGATGATTGTGTAATCAAAGATACCATTCACTAGCAGATTGAAGTCCTGTGGAACCAGCGTTTCGGTGAATTTATGAGGAGCCCTGATGTTACCAGGAATGTTTTAAAGCATGATCTTATCTTAATTACAATTGCATGCCCATTTAACTATCTCATCAATTATGTGGCCATGGTACATATCCTATTTTCTTTTCTCATTTTTGCTCTTTATTCAGTTTCTAACGCATGTGCAAAGAAAAATGGCGGCTGCTCTCATGTGTGTATTTATAACCCTCTTGAAATAAGGTGTCTCTGTCCTGCAAATATGGAACTTCTACAGATGGATGGCAAAACCTGTGTTTATCCAGGACCTTCTCTCATATACTGGGCGGACAATGACATAAGGAAGTTGTCTCTAGAAACCAATAAAGGGTCTATGAATGTCATCATTTCAAATGCTGGATCTGTAGGAGAGACAGATACGGATGCTAGAGAAGGGAGAGTGTACTGGTCTGATCTTGCATCTAAGGTTGGTTGTGATTTGCCTTAAAGGTTTCATTACGAAAATGTTGTCATCGTCTTCTTTTCAGTAATGAAATAAAATTTCTGAATCACTTAAAAATTGATACAGTGGGATTGTTGCTATTTTCAGCGCTGATCTCCATTGCCATGTTGGTAAACATGTTGTATGGACTCTGCCAGAAGAGCTTTTGTTATTTAAACCTCACCTTTCTTTCCTCTACTGAGGAATTATCATGTTATGAACCCTATCACCCAAGTCTACTTTTTGTCACCAAATGAGGATTCTTTTCCACTCAGGTTACAAATAATAACACAACAGTGCCTACCCATTGTCCACTTTTTGCTTTCTTGCATCCTAGCCAATTGTTACATTTTATGCAGATTGCAGGGAAAATTTCCTGTTGTATATCTGTGTGCAATTTTAAGATGCAGAGAGAGCTACATACACTCATCAGGAAGGAATTTGTGTCAAAATAATCTTCTCTTTATTCTTTAGCTGTATTATATGTCATTACTTGGGTCATAGCTGTCCGTCCTTAGGCATTTGCAATGGATATGGGAAGTAGAAGAAATGGCAATTTTAGGGGGACAAATTCCTCCTTAGGTAGCATTATGATACAAACTACAATATCCATAAGTTCTAAACAATAAACTTTCCACTCAATAAATTTGTTTTACACTTCCCACAACTAGCGACCATAGTGTAATAATGCCAAGGGTTTCCATAGACCCTTTTCCAAACAGCAATTACAAAGGATTATGGGATACGTTTTGGTATGGGTCGTTTTTGTCAATGGCATTTTACTGTGGACAAAAACGACGCACACCAAAACTATATCCCACAATCCTTTGTAATTCCTATTTGGAAAAGGGTCTATGCTTGTACTTTGCCACTGAACTAAAAAATATGGAAAGATAATGAATGGAAGACAGTGTCTTCACTAGACTGCCATTTTACTAAGTTAGAAATTGTTGTTTTTCAACTGTTGTTGTGACTTAAAGTTTAAAGATAGCCTGCCATAATTTTTCATTGATCATTATAATAGCTTTGTGTAATATTTATGGGCAGTTTACAAGGGTTTACCAGAATGACAGCATGAGAGTATGGATTTTGGCTTCATTTCAGTGTGTGTGATGTGACTAGCTATGCTCCTTCCATCTTCTTTTAATAGTTCCATTGTACTCTAAAGGAGTTGACTGCTGTAAAGTATCGCTACAGTTTTAAGAAAAAGTGTTATCTGAAACATTATAATGTCATTAAAACATCTTTCTCTCTTGTCCAGACAATAAGCAGAGCTTTTATCAATGGAACTGGTATGGAAATCATTGTTGGTGTAGATGTTGTGGAACCTTCTGGGATTAGTATCGACTGGATGGCACGGAACCTTTACTTTACAGATGCTGGAGCATCTCAAATTGAATTATGTAAATTAGATGGTACCTCAAGAAGAGTCTTGGTAAAGGATCGTTTATCCATACCCAAATCCATTGTAGCCGATCCCAAAAATGGGTGAGTGGTGTAGATGTCTAGCTTAGACAAGGAAATGTGTAAACAGGGACCATGAGCACAGGGGGGCTTTAGCCCTCGCACTTGTGGTGCCGTGGCATTTGTGCCACCATGAACTAGGAACTGGGGTACCTTAATTTTCTTGAACATATTGGGCTGCTTCGATGATTGACACCCCTCCCCCTTCAAAACTGGCTCCATAGTATAATAGTGTTAGTAGTAGATTGAAAGATTTCGAATAATAGACCTTGTCTCACTTCTGCTCTGTATCAGCAAACATTGTTTTCATGTTTGTATAATTGCTTTGATGGACTTTTTTACTTTCTTCTGCATCAAGGTCTGCCACCACACCTGCAGGGTTTAATCCAGTAAGGGCCAGTAAGGGAAAAAAATCTTGATTTTCAATGAGAACCTATTGCAACATTCATCCCATGTACGTAGACATGAGCCAAGATGAACATATAACAAAGTTTAATACTCCTCATGAACCAAGATGACAAAATTAGATAGAAACCAGTCTTGAAGCAATTGTAAATATCGTAAACCTCAATTTTTGCAGTACAGGAAAAAATTGGATTGTATGATTTTTTTCACAGGTGGAAACAATTTCTAGAAGACTGTGACCTTATAGACATTTTTGTAGAAACAGCTCTGTATTCATCTGATTGAGATGAGTATTATGAAATAAAGACATTGGGAGTGGAATAAAAATAGAGACTTTGAACAAACTCTTACGTTCTTGTTTGTGACATAGATTAAGCACTGTACATGATTTAACCACATAGTGCAGGTTGGTAAAAAATGTCCAGATTTAAAGAAGTGCTTTATTATGCAAAAAGTAAATTCAAAATTGTACAATGTAAGTGGTGTTGCCAGAAACAAAAATTGACCATTTTCATCCTGCATCAGTTATAGTGGCCCAGACCTTATAATTAAGGGCTGTTTTCATAGCTTGACAACATTGAATCTGATGTGACCATGAAAGTGTAGGGTTTTTGCATTATTCAAATAAATTGTTACCAGTGGACCACATCATACAGTATATGTATACATGTACCTATGGCTTCACATAGGCCTACATAGATCTTTGAGATTTTTATGGGTACTTTTTGCAATCCAGGGAGCAACGAAAAACTTTTGTGATAGAAATAATAGGCAAACTGGTTGTTTGCAGAGAATGTGGAATTAATTTGAACAGCTAGCTTGTTGGGCTGTACAGACATTGGTATTTTTTAGTCAGTTCATGTATTTAATTGCAATATTCTTTGTCTGACACCAGACTGCCTTCGGTTACTAAAATTCAATGCAATGGGTGGAAGTATGACTCTGCCCCCTCCCCCTCCCCAAAACAAGGACTAAAACCTGACCCTTATAAGTTCCCTCTGTAAAAGATGTCATAAATTTGCAGTAATTTTTCTTAAAACTTGCCCAATTTGTAATTGCACCAGATTGCATCTAATGACCCTCAAATATTCAAAAACTTTCCAAAGCAGAGGGTGACACACCCTCCCCCTACACCTCCCAGGATGGCGGTCCAATGCAAGTTTCAGCCCCCTCCCCCTAGTCGAGAACAGCTTCCTACGCCTTTGCTTGTCAGTTAAAAAGACGAGTTGAAGATTCCTATGTATGAAGAGGTTGGAACCAAATCTGAATCCACAGCTGTTTTGTGTCTACTTCATTTTACTGGTTTCTACACACTGGCATCAGTGATATAGACAGGAGTGTTCACACATTGTTCATTTAAGTTTGTGTTGCTGTTGTTGTTTGTAGATTTTCATTGAAGGAAAATTGCCCACATCAGTACAAATTAAAAGGGAAATATTGCGTTTGTTTTACGGATATTTTCATTTTTTTAAAGCAATATTAATAGATACAGAATGACAGGCAATTCAAAATAAGGCAGTAGGGTAACTTTCTTTTCAAGAAATAAGGCTCTCACAGGAAGTAATTTGGTTATTTGTTGCATACAAGTAATTTGTTCACCCAAACTTTCAAAAATTCAAATGATGCAACATCTGCTACTCTTGTAATGTATAATACTTTGAGGAAAAATAGCTATCACTAGAGTTTATTGGTGAGACTGAATGGTTTGATAATGGTTTAAGGTATTTCCTTTGTATGCCATGTTGGTGCATTTTAAACGGTCATTATTTTACCTTACAGAATGGAGCATTTGAACACTTCTTATCAGGGAAAGATTTAGCTAAATTGTTAATCATCATGCTTCCAGTGCTGTTACATTTCTGTTACATTTACTAATTCTCAAGACTCCATAAAAAAGTAATCCTTTTGTTTAAAAACAGGTATTTGTTTTGGACAGATTGGGGGAATATACCTACAATTGAAAGGTCTCTACTAGATGGCACAGAGAGAGAATTAATTGCCATAAACTGTCCGAGCAGCTACCTGGCTGTCGACTCTGAACAGCGTCGCCTTTATTGGGTAGTACCACATGACAACAGGATAGAATCATGTGATATGTCAGGTGATCAGTTTGAAAATTATTTTTTTATATTTAATATAAAGTTATTTTATTATCTTATTTTAGGAAGAGAACATAGTAAATAAAAACCACAGAAGTATGTATCTTATCATCACAATTTGCTAACCTAGCTGTGAACACTTTATTACAGGGCCATTGTGACCCCCCAAAAATAATTAAGGGGGGGTTGGACGTTAATTTATTATCCTCAGCCTCTTTGGTGACTTTCCTCTCTAGTTTGATATCAGGGAAACATTATCCTTGGCAAAAATCCCCCCTCCTCATCACCTCTGGATCCATGCCTGTTTTCTGCTTTCCAACATCTTCACTATCCAATATTTACCATAATGACCAAAATTAATATCACACACCTTATAGATTGGAGTAACAGATTCCTCTGTTAATACCATTGTAACATAAATCAACAGGATATTAAACTTTCTTCGTTAAAGGGGTGAAGTAGATTGAAACTATTTTCATCATAGGTATGAAGACATTTGACTTTAGAGTGATGTTTAGCGTGGCTTTCACCTAGCAATGCACTCAAAATCTACAAAAGATTGTTGTTAACAAAACAGTACCCATCATGGTGAGAATAAATCTTAGAGGGTGAAACAGGAAATAAATTTATGCCAGCTGGTGGCTTTTCTGTAAAATTTCTTTTTCAGTTTTAATAATTTTAATCATCTTATTACATCAAGTCATCTTGTGGTATATATACTTTGTGATTCCACTATTGTCAAAGTCGTAGTAGGTAATGAAATCAATGCAATGCAATTTATTTCAAGTTCTTCTGGTTTGCTTCAGGAAAGGACAAGTGGCTTCTTGTAGACAAGAAGATAAAAAAGCCAACAGCTCTCTCTGTTTTTGGAGGAAATATTCTGTTTGCTAATTCCCGAAGAAATAGTATAGAATCTGTTGACAAAAGCTATGGAACGAATCGTACAGTTTTAAAAGAAGAACAGCAAGAAGTTACAGGATTCTCTGTGTATCATCCCAGCCATCAGCCATGTAAGACCTAGATTGACAGATTTCATTAATGATACTTGTATTGAATTGGTTAAGTGTAAGCAATATAATAATTGTTATTACAGCAATCACATTTTATGGAACATAACCTGTACTCTCTTTAATATGCATACCCAACCACATCAAAGTTTTTTAAAGTGTGCTATATGAGGTGTCATGTCTTCTTAACAGAAGTAAGATGATGGCTACAGGAGATCTTCTTCACAGTTCTTTAGTATAGAGAAGATATTCGTAGCACAATGAGAAAGCATGTGACTTTCTTTACTATGGAACATGGGCGGCAATCCCGGGGGGCAGGGGGGACATGTCCCCAATATATGGGAAATGGCTCATTGACTTTGATTTTTCACTCAGTAAATTATTTGAAAATGGGGTCATGTCCTCCCCCCCTCCCCCCATCCAATACTAAGAACAAATCGCCACCCTTGCTGTGGAAAAGATATTCTTGGTACAATGAAAAAGCATAATGGCTTTCTTTACTATAGAGAAGATATTCTAAGCACAATGAAAAAGCATAATGGCTTTCTTTACTATAGAGAAGATATTCTTGGTACAATGAAAAGGCACGAAGCTTTCTTTACTGCAGAGATGATATTCTAAGCACAATGAAAAAGCTCATGGCATAAGCTGTTTTCGTGTTGTGAAAGACAATTGGTTGTAACTGGTATAAATAGTAACATTACATACTCTTTTTTGAAATCCCTTTTGAAATTCATGAACATCTATCTTTAGTGAGAAGTGAAGGTTACATTGTTTATTGGTTACAACTGAGTAACTACTGAGGGAAGAAAGTGATAATATATTGAACCTGAAATTTTTCAGTCCCAATGAGAATGTAAATATTTTGTCATCATTCACCACCCCAGTATGCTATCGTCAAACATATCGATGTATGTTGTTTCAACTGATGTGATTGATTTTAATAACTACACAAATTTATAGAATTACCACTTGAATAATTGGAAAATTTGGGTCTTATTCTTGACCATCAGATGTAAATAAAAGTATTTTTTATCCTTCTCATTTTTGGGATCTATTTTCAGTCCTCTTTGACAATCCCTGTGCATACTTCAATGGTGGCTGTGAAGTATTCTGTTTGGTGAAACCAGGGGAGACACCAGGCACCCTCACCAAGGTCTGTCAGTGTCCTCTGAACCAATATCTCAATGCTGACAAGAAGACCTGTTCAGGTTGGTGACAATTTTCTGATAGCATACTATACCAAATGGAAGTTGCAACGAGGGTGGCTGTGATGGCCCTACTCTTTTGCCAAGAATTGTAAAATATGAAGTTAACTTGACAAGATGTTGACAACATTGACAGTTTCTTGTAGACTTAAACAGCTTGTTGCACTCTATCTAATAACAAGTTATGGACATTTCGTGAATATGTTGCTGTTATTCCCTAGACACCATAGCATGTACATTGCCTTACTGCCATTCAGTGCAGCAAGAGTCCACTTTCCTTTTCTGAGCGAGTTTCTGAATTAGCCCTATATGATTAATCTATTCATGGTCAATTAGACAGATGTATCCGGGGGTCTGCAACAGAGGTGACTCTTCATCAAAGCTCAATGAAACCAAGTTTAATGAACCCTGCATAACGTAATGATAATTTTCAAATAATGTTACCTTTCAGATGATTTGTCAAACATAGGTAAAGCACACGAATACAACCATAAGAAGGATAGTGTTTCACTCAACCAGCTCCTGGTGACATAATGGTGGTTTTAGTAGTTACATTGGTTCAAGAAAGTCCTAATCCGACTTGTCCAACGTATAATTCAGGTCAAACACACTGGCCAGCCCAAATGTGTAATGTGATTATCTTCTGCTTGATTGGTTTTGAAGTTTGGACCCGATCAATTCCATACAAATGGAGGGTGAAATCGTACTGTACGAGCTTCCAGCGGAGAAAAACCCAATCGATACCTCTGCCTAATTGACTATCATTTTCCCTAATATTTAATTTGAGCCACAGCAAAAGAAGGCAAGACAAGGCATGGCAAGGCAAGAGTGAAGGCAAGGCACTCGGGCTCTGAAGACGCTGCATCATTCCCAACAGATTATACACAATTTGGATGGATGAATGGATGGATGGATGGATGGATACCTCTGCCTAAGTGACTATCATTTGCCTTTATATTTAATTAGAGCCACGGCAAGGCATGGCCTTGAAGAGCTGCATCATTCCCAACGGAATGCACACAATTTGTACTATTTCCAACTAATTTTTCTGCAGTGATGGCTAAAATAAAATAACCATAATTGTATTCAAGAGCTTAAACTGAAGTCAGTCAAACTCATCATCTGGAGAGCAGAAATACAGCAAAAAGTCTGCTGATCAGTTGATATTAAAGTAAATTTGAGTATCAGAAAAACGTGGCATGTCTGCACTTACCTTACCATTTACTCAATTTTGATTTTTTTGTCAGATTTCTCCAACTACCTCTTGGTTGCAGTCAATAATGTCTTCCATCGTATTCCTGTGGACTCCACTGAAGGATCAGATACTGTACTTCCCCTTATCCTTCCCCCAGAAGAGAACATCAAAGCCCTTGACTTCGATTTTGTTCATAATGTAATTTATTGGATTGATTCAACATCAAGATCCATTAAAAGGGGAGATGAGTTTAGCAGTCAGGTTAGAATACCTCCTGTTAAAAAGACTACATCCATTGGTAGCTATATAGACCCATTTCCAAATAGCTGTTACAAAGGATTATGGGATAGAGTTTTGGTATCTGTTGTTATTGTCAATGGCATTTTACTTCGGCCAAAAACGATGCTTACCAAAACTCTCTCCCATAATCCTTTGTAGTTGCTATTAATTGGGAAAGGACAATCAGCTAGCAGAGATCAAGTAAATTCAAGTTGTAAGAAATCCTCTAGTCAAGAGTTACCATCATCGTTCATGAGAATGGAATGGAGAAAGGGGAGATGGAGGGATAGGATTGCCAGCTGTCAAGTCATGCTGCTAGAATTGAATAGGACATTTTAGCCAATATTACCCAAGAAAAAGGCTTTTTCCCAGTTAAAGCTTATCTCTATAATTGAAACAGTTAATCCTTTTACAAACAAACTTGCTCTATCGGCCAGACAGTTTTGAAAGGGGTTCAAACCCCTTCAACATTAAGATACCTGAACAGGAAGTTCTCTGGTAGATTCTGGATTAAGAGTGGCCAATTAGAGATGGCTAAAACTTGCTATTCATTTCTAGCGTCATGTAATGGCAAGACCATCCAGAAATTTTGACCTGGCCAATGTCCCTAATGGCTAACTATAATATAAGCTTAAAGAAGAATTATATTCTTGCCAAGATGGAGGTAATCTGATGTAGTCCTTACATGGTATGAGAAAATGTCTATGATTTTTATCTAGATACAGTGTTTACAAGGTTTTCATAGTTACAGAATTCTGAATGTACCATAGTCCCGTGCATGTATGAAGAAAGTTAATATCTGACAAATTTCTGTCAAGATGTCCATTTGATTTTATTTCAGCCAGAAATCTTCCTCGACACTTTTCCTGGAATCGATTACTTTGATCCCTTTGACATTGTCTTTGAGCCCTACAGTCGTATCCTCATCTTCACAGATCAAGTCAGCAACCTGATTGGCTTTGTAAATGTTGACAATAGAAATATATCAGGGATTATATATCAAGAGTCAGACAAAAGACCAAGATACCTCGGTCTTCTACCAGAAAAGAGGTAAAAGAGAGGCCGGGTAACTGGTAATGAAAGGATCAGGTTTATACCATTCAAGTACTTTTTATCTGTCTGGTATAACAGAAGTTGTACTAGTTATCAGTTTTGTCTGTTAAAAGGTCTAGTGACATGTAAATGACAAAGTTGGCTATTTGATGTAAAATGGAAAAAGCAATATGACAAGCATAAAAATAGTCACAATTGCCCTCAAAATCCATCAAATATTGACCATAGTATATGTGATTTCTACTTCACATTTTCATCATGAGTAGTTAACAAATCTAGGTATATATATGCAAATTATAGTGACATGGAAGGAGGGACTAACAAGATATTTCTTATGCTATCCTTTGTTTTGTCATTGTCTCCAATTACCTGTTGTTGTCACGTATGCCTAGTTTGTACATGTGTTTCATAGATCAATGCAGGGGCATACGTAGCAGTTCAAGACAGTGTTTGAACATGAAGTTTCAACGTTTAGAGAATTCCTCCTACGAAAGTGAAACGGTGTATTGAGTTTTACAAGCTTGATTACAAGGAGAGTTGTAATATCAATATGTCCAATGGGTTTATTTTGGAAGTTAAAGGAGTGTTTAATTCCAAAATTTCAATATAACTCACTGAACTATAAAAGACTTGGTAAGAAATTGACAGATAATTTATACAGGGTTAACGAAAGAAATGCTTACATTGATTTTGCACAGGTGATTACTTCAGATAAGATCTATCTTTGTAGAGAACAGTAAAAAAAGTTTAGAACAGTTTCAACCATATGCATACATCTCAGGGGGATGGGGAGAATCTATCCGCCTCACTTTTTCACAAAAATCTCAGCTACTGGTTTCAACAATCTTTCATAGTTGGGTTTTGTTCAATAATTGTTGAGACAATTGTGGCTGCGGAAAAGCCACCAGAACCTTCAACTGATTTTGTTTGGTGGAAAACCAACTACCTTGAAACAAGTTTATTAATTTGGGAGTTTTGAAACTTTCTCAATTCAGCCGTATATATTGGACAGATGCTAAGCCTAAAGCACCAAAGATCATGAGTGCCTTCTTGGACATGTCTGACCGCCGTGTGTTGTATCGTTTATTTGACCATGTGTCGTCATTTACCGTGGACAAAGAAACCCGACGCTTGTTCTGGATGGATACAGTTTCCCGTTCAATTCACATCTGTAATGTCGAAGGTGAGATATTCGTAATGTCAGCTGGGTCTTTTACCTCAAAAGACTTTAGGCAAAGGATGAAATAGACAGCTTCACATTTCAGTTTTCTACCCATAACAACAATTGCAAATCAATTTAATGTAACATCCTGAAAGTTGCAAATTTTTATCTCTCATTCTCTGCCATTTGGTGCATGTCATAACTCTTTGTGATTCCTTTCTGAAGCCAAAAGGAATCTATGCGATGGTGATATCTTGTGTGTGTGTGTGTGTGTGCACATGTATGTGACACTGTGCTTGTAAACATGGTTATCTCAAGATGCTAACTTTGTTGAAACTCATATTAAGCATGTGGATACTCCTAATATTAAGTAGGTGATCCGTATAGCGTAAGGTGAAGGTCAAAGATCATTTGAGGTCACTAGAGGTCAAACTGTAAAAACTTGTAATCATATTTCAACATATATACTAGTATGAATCTTATGTGTGGCATGTGGGTACCCCTATTGATTGCATGATTTCTACTGTTTGTGGTAGAAGTCAAATGTCATTTGAGGTCACCAGAGGTCTGACTGTTTAAACCAGGAGTGCCCAACCAGTCAATCACGGTCTACTGGTAGACCACGGACTAATCCATAGTCGACCGCGGGGGGTGTAGGAAAAAATGAAAAATGTGTAACTGTATGACAGTGTGTGTGGGTTTGTGATGTTGACACTGGACTGGTAGATCTTGCAATTGGCCATGGGGGGCTGGCTACTTGAAAAGTAGATCTTGGGTCAAAAAAGGTTGGGCACCCCTGGTTTAAACCATATTAAGATGATTTGTCAAGCGTGAGGCACATATGGATCTTATATCTGGCTTGTATCACCAAAAATTAAAACCAAGAAGCTGTTGTATAAGTATGACCATATTCACTGGTTTCAATCTGTGTGATCTATGATAATGGATTTTGGAATCATTATTGTACGTGCAGAATCAACCTTCAGTTAAAAATCAGGTGGAGATTCCAGGGGGTCCTTTCTGCAACGACTACATATTTAGACAACCCTTATGCTAGGCTTTGAAGTTTGTGTACTTGAGGCCAGATCAGGGGTCTTTGTATGGTACGGTGTATTTGGAATTACGTTGCCACCAGAAAAATGTTTGGGAACCCCTAAGCTCATGCTGTACTATCATTAGACTCTGTTGTGACCGATAAGAGACATATTCTGGACCATTTTATCTGGATCCATTGATTAACTCACATACCTTTTTGACATAAAATGTGCATGAATAAGGAAAGCCAGCCCAGTGGCCAGCTTGTCAACTTTTTAGGACCCAAGTTTTGTTTGGGGTGAGGGGGATTACTTGTATAGACCCACTGTAGAGGACTGTGTTGGAAGCTGGAGCTTTGTAAAAAAGGTGAGGGCATTACGAAATTTCAAACCATCAAGTTTTAGCTTGCCATATCCATTGAAATGCAGGCGTTTCATCAGATATCAGTAGCTTCACGTAGCATATTTGTTGTGATTATCTGAAATCCAGAGTCTACCGGGAAAAATAATATATTTGACTATTTTAACTTTTTCTTATCACTCTCTTTCCAGAACGTTTCCGTAAAGCTCAGATTCTAAACTGTGCTGATATGTCTGTGACCCTGTGGAGAAAACAGACAAATGGACCTCACAGAAAATTTCTCCAAGGTGTAGTCATTATTACAATAATAAATTAAAGTAGCACATTATGTATTTGCTGGTTACTACATAAGGGGGAGGGGGTGGGGGGGTGGGGATATATATTACTTTTCATGTCTATGCTTTCTCAGTGTCTTCTTTTTGAAAAAAAAAAATCAGAGCAGCTTTTCAACATATAATGTGAACTTTATGCTAAAGCTAAATTTTCAGCCCATTTCATTGCATTTGCTGCATAACATCCTATTCTTTTGACAGACAACTTTTTGCCTTAAGACAGCAAAATGACCATTGATAGACAAATGATAATTAGGGCACCTTCCAGTAGCTGTTTAAATTCAAGTTCTGGATCGTTGCACAATTCAAAATAAGTCGCCTGTAATCAAGCCTAAGTGGCCCATTCAGCAATCATTGCTGACTGTGTGACATGCCCATAGACCCTAGGCTTTTCCAGTGATGGCAAGTACAAAGGATTATGCCGGGATGGAGTTTTGGTAGGTGTCGTTTTTCGCCACAGTCAAATGCCATTGACAAACAAAATTTAATCCCACAATCTTTTGTAATTTCTTTTGGGAAAAAGGTCTATTGCTTGCCACTTTGATTACATATAGTGTAAAAAGAAGCAAGATTTTGATGAGGATTGTGGAATGCATTTCGCAAAATCTTCCTGTGCAAAAACTTGTCAACAGTTGTTATCAGTACCAATTAGGTGCTCATTCAAGCGTTGGTAAATAGCCCTAAAGGTTGACATTTGATGGCAGTTTATCTCAGATTTAACTAAAAGGTGATCTAACCTTCAATGACCATGAGTAATATGATCCCTTTTTTGCCAGGGCAGAATTTGTTGATAGTTGTTATGTAAACCTTGTTTGTGTTGTTGGGCTACTGTTGTGCCAGAATGGTCATCAATGCTTTTAATGCAGCTGCTGCTCATTGGAGCAGCTAATTGAAGTAATGAACCAGTGGTCGGGTACTTTCATTGGGAACAGCAGTTTTCCCCTAAAAACTGCGGTAGCTGTGACTGATTTCAAAGCAAAGGCAAATATTGCCTCATGTGTATTAAACAGCAAATAAAGGTGTATTTGATTTTTGAGATATGTATACCTTATTTCAAAAATAAGTATTATCACTATGTTGCTGTTAACTATTTATGGAGAAAATGCAGTCACACTGACAATTTGGGGGTTTTGCTGAAGAAAGTTTGGATTTTTGTTGAGGAAAATTTGCGAGTTTGTCAAAATAAATTTGAGAATTTGGGGCTTTTATTGCGGAAGAATCGTCCTTCCTTGTGAGTAAAGTCATGTAAACCATCGGGTTGACTGTTCGCCAGCAAGAACTACATGCTTTATTATACCCATCAAGACTCTCCAACAAAGTTGGAAATAATTTCCCTTGACCAGGGGGAGCCTTCCCCAACCAGCCATGGCCCCCTGCCCCCCCCCTCCCCCTCACACCACACATGCTCATGATTTGTGTTTGTCTGACAGATGTGATAGCCAAGTTTAACATGTTTAATGATTTTCAGTTCTTCCTGTGTCTCCATTGGGTTTTGACAGATTTCCATTGTGGAACTGCTGTGGAAAGGAATTTAGTCGGGAGAGCCTCTGGCTTAACGGTGCACGAAAATGACCTGTACTGGATAGACAAGGACAGTAACATTATAGGAAGCAGAGATATCTATGGCAGAGGAAAAGTCAGTGTGTTTCGTGAAGGCATCATTGGCTTATCTGCCTTGAAGGCTGTAACTACAGAAATGAGAGGTTAGTTTAACAATGATAATAATGATGATGGACCAGTCATATGCCATTAAGATAAGAGACAAACAAAAAATGAGGCATAAAAGACTGAGAGAATGGAAATACAGAAAAACAGAGTACCAGGTATAACCCCAAAAGCCTAAAAAAGCTAATTTCCATTGAGGTCCCTAAAGATGGGACAATCTATCAAACCACTGACTGCTGGTATCTTTCATCTAGTGCAATATTCATTACATTTTCTTCCTTGTGCAAATTGTTCCTTGTTCTGTCTTTAGGGACCCCAATACAGTAAAACCCCGTTTATCCGAACCCCGTTTATCCGAAACCCCGTTTATCCGAACTAGCCGTCAGATTTAACAACAATAAAAAGTCAACACATTAACAGTAGTATACACCAAGTTTTAAGTGCTTTACAAGGCAAAATTCAACGTAAATTTTTGCAGAAATGCACTAATTTTTCTCGGGACTTTAAAAGTAATGGAAAGATGTCACGATGGCTAAAACAGCCGACATGTGGACATAGACAACAATCTGTTATCTCTTTGTCAAATTTGGAAGAAATATCGTACGTATTTGCTTTAAAATTCTTGTTAGAAGCCATGTGTCGGTATAGGCTCAATATCCTCGCATACAAAAATACGTTAGGCTAGCGTAAGTCTTAGTTTCACTAAATCTGAAAAGTTAGTAACATAGTGGGCTTCATATACCTAAAAATAATGAAAGTAGACCTTACAAAAACATTGCGAACTGCTGTTTGAGAGTCTCCTACACATGTGTCTGTAACAATTTTGGAAATTTTTGCAGAATTGATACTCTAGATACCTCTCCAGATCGTTACAGCTTTTCTTGAGCACACACATTCATTTAGTGTGTAGAAAGCATTGGTCATTCAGACCAGCGAAGGCTCAAATTTTTGGAATAAAATCTCTCTGTTTTAGACGTCTTAAAATTTATTTGTCATATCATCGGTCACAAAAAATAGTAACTCAATATTTTGGGGGATTTTGTCTGCAATTTTAAGCCTTTTCGGAATTATTTTGGAAATGTGTTGACACACTGTCTTATATGGACCCAGTGTACCGTACTTAAGGCAAAACATTGGAACCTCGTTTATCCGAACTTTTTCGTTATCCAAACAAGCTTCGGTCCCGATGTGTTCGGATAAACGGGGTTTTACTGTAGATATAAGCTTCCTTAGGCTTTTTGGATTGTCTCTAGTACTCTATTTTGTTGTGTATTTCCACTCTCTTGTTTATATGTCTCATTTATTTTTTATTGTCTTGTATGTGTCTTTTATATTTCTCTGCCTTTATTGTTTTCACCAAACAAATCAAATCAAATATGCTTCAAAATGCCACCTTGTATAAAGGTTTAACAGAATCTTTTTATTGCTGAACATGCATCCTCAAGCCTAGCTAGGGGACTATACAATATATATGGCATTTATTTGCTCAAGGCTAAAAAGCAGTAAACATATCCTGACTATAACTGTTCCAAGTTTTCTGCAAAGCACCAAGCTGGACTGAGATAGCAGTCTTTGGTTCTGACATGACTGGCACGTTGGGTTTAATCCCTGAATTCCAGGCTGGAAGGCTGATCACTTTTTGTACCACTAGAAAAGTCGGTCAGTTAATGAATGAGGCCTTCTCAACCATGGTGTACTGACTCTGCTAAAATCTCTTTCAAACCCCATTGTTCTATTGTCTATGTGGGGTACATTATGTTACCAGCCCTATTGCCCAAGACTGTTGCAGATGTACAGAGTTCTGCAATGCTTTTCTGTTGAAAAGATTTTTGTAAACCATGTCTTCAACCTCACTGTTTCCCCTAAACTTTACACCCATAGGTAACACTATGAAAGTGACAGCTGCCAGTTTTCAGGGAGGTCAATTCATCATGACTTCAATTTTGAAAAAAGATAATGTCTGTCCAAACTGCTTTCATCATGCATACTCTGATACACATAGTGTTCTTATTATAGAAGAATTTATATTCTTGCCAACATTAGAAAAATCTTCCCCTTAACTGGGCGTCATGACTTGGCCGATAGCGTCAGGACTTGGCTGATTTTTTAACGATAGAAAACCGCAAATAACAAACTGACCTTGGTATTTCTACCAGGTATTCATAGCCCGGAAAAAGACTACGGGTGTACCTCATTGCTGAAAATTTCAAGAAATAATGCTTGTCTGCAATGATAAGCGCGCTCTTTGTTAATGTCGGAACATGAAATTCCTATTTGATATGTTTTTTGTCTCAAATATCAATAATTTGACAGATTTTTTTATTTTTTTTGGACAGATTGCTTACTTTTATTTCCGTACATAACTTCACTAAATCTGAACCGATTTTCATGGTTCAAGATTCATTTGGTAACTAATTTAGTGGCTGAATGCGATTCTAGCCACATCATATGTGGAAATACAAATCGATAATTAAAAATCTTTTGAAGATAGTTGCCCAGTCTCTTAAGGTTAACCACAAAAATACGTCACTACACCGCTGGATACGGAAACCAAGGTCAAAGCGTAAATGTCCAGAGTTCAAGCTGACGAAATCTGTAACGAAAGTGGAAGTACTCCTCTGGTGTAGTCCCTCCATGGTATGGGAATGTGTCTATGGTTTCGATTTAGATACAGCGTTTACAAGGTTTTCATAGCTACATAATTTTGAATTGAAACTTCCTTTTGTGTGATCATTCTGGTTTCTTACTTTTCTCTGTCCAGCCACTCACCCATGCCATCAAGGAGGGGGATGCTCTCATCTGTGTGTTGTCAATGATGACAATGATGCTCAGTGTGCCTGCCCTAAGGAAATGACTCTACAGCAAGATGGACAGACTTGTGAAGGTGACTATTTGTAGTATTTCTTTAGAGAGGTTCAAACTGGGGCTGCCAATTGTAAAGTGCAAATGCTGTAATGTCCTTAATTTGTTTCTGGAACTGAGGGGAAACTTGTTGCAAAAATTTAAATCTTAAGATGATAGTGCAAACTATGGGGAAGTTAAGAAGGAGAACAGTCAAGATTTATTATCAGGTATGCCAGGTGAATCAGATTAAGAGATGGGGACGATTTAACTTTGCAGGTAGTAACTGGTGATTTTCAATTTTAAAAGAGAAGCTTTACTACATGCATTCTGTTATATCAATATGATACGATCACTTATTTGAACACCAGATCCTACTAGGTGGTGTTTGTCTTTAAATCAAAGTCACAGCTTTTATCTTAAAGGGAAAATGCAGTCACCCCAATCTGAATAAGTATACCCCATCATCCTCAGGGTTTCCCCTGGGTTTTAGAGAATGAAAGGTGGGATTAGTCCATGGGGATAATATGGTGCCAGCTTTGAAGGGAGAACTATCAATACTTCTATAGCTAGTACTGTAGAGGTAGTAATTATAGGAAATATCTGTGAGGTGGTGGCCAAAAACTGTGAGGTGGCCGCCTCACAAAAGGAATGCCAGGGGAAACCCTGATCCTAATTCATAAATGGCTTTTTTTGATCATGTGACAATGTTTTTGCTACTTAATCTTCAAAACCATGAAGAATTACTCCTTGCTTTACCTTTTGTTTGTAATAGTTATGTTCAAAAAACATCTTCAAAGGCACCAGTAAGGCAAAAGAGGAAATTTGATGATTTTTCAAAGTAATTTTTGGGGGACTGCCTGTTGCCTTTAAGGAATACTCTTATCTTGTATAATTCCCTTGATTTGTGATAAGTACAACTTTAGGAAGTCTGCAGGAACTGCATGTAAATGCTTTTGTGTATTTTGCACAATTGCAGACTTTTATGTGTACTGATCTTAAACTTTTCTCTCTTGGGGATGGTGTAAGGTGACTAACCACATTTATGCATTTGGTTTGCTGCCATATACTGCTAGCTTTATTGCAACTGCTTTATAGTAGCTCCTTGCTTTGATCTGCATACCTCCTGCCACTCCCAAGCTAAAGAGGGCAGCTATGCAGGCTATAACTGTGATGTTGTACTGACAACCAGTCCTTCAAGCAAAGCTAGGTGTATGAGGCACAGGGCAGGAGGGCACTTTGCCCCCCAAAATGATTTGGAAAACCCAAAATTCAGGCAGAATCTGTAGAAATTTAGGCAAAATTTTTCCAAAAATGCCAAGAGATGCGTGCAAAAAAATTGTGCACCCCCAAATTCAAATAGTTCCATACGCTTATGCATTCAAGAACATCAGTGATACATACAACATTTAGCAAGTATTTGCTTAGTACATTTTTATGGGTTTTGCATAATACCATAAAACTTTCATTAGGTGAACAAGTGGGTTAGAGTCTGTCTGCAAACCTTTTTCTTCAATCACTCAAGTTAGTCTCTTTGATAAAGAAACTTGAGCATTGATCATATTCCATTTGTTTCCTCGACCTTCTTAATAGAACCAGCAACCACAAGCCACAGCTCTGACTGCTGTAGTATTTGTGATTGTAAATGGTATTATATACAAGCTGAAACTTGAGCACCAAGCAAACAAATCAAGTAACATGCACCAAAAGGAGCAAGGTGTGTTACCGGTGATTTGGCGCCATGACCAAATCACAGGAAAGAATGCAACAAGTTCCTACTGGACTTGTATGCAATATGTTTACCATAACTTTAGAAGAACTTCTCATCCCATACTGTAAAACTGAAAATGATGCTGTGGGGTATGTGTGATGTTCCATTCACTCAAGTCCAATTGTTCCGGGAGGGCATGTTCCAGTTTGCAATATATAAACACTTGAGGGGTCAGTCATGGCCAGTTTGGTATTGCTTCTGGGGACATCACTCCACTGTGCTTGGCAACAGAAATCCTTCAAGGGGATATTTAGTAGTCTAGATTTTGCCTTTCTGCCTTGACCATTGAGAAGATAAAATTAGGGGTGCTACCAGGGGCAAAAATCCAGGCACCACCCTGTTAAAAGTAAACTTGTGTAAGCTAGACATGGACTTGGAAACATAACAGTGTAAGAATGAATTTTGACTTTGATTATACACAATTTGGTTATTCTCTAACAGTTCCTAGCAGATGCAATGCTAATGAGTTTCAGTGTACATCTGGTGCGATCACTTGTATTCCTGCCCATTGGAGATGTGACCATTACAGCGAATGTGATGATGGGTCTGATGAGGTCGGATGCGGTGAGTGTCCTTTGTCACAATGAATCATCACAGTGAAAATTTGTCAATAAATCTTTCAGGGTTTGATCCTGTAGCCTGGAAAAGGTCAGTCATGGAATAGTCATAGAATATTATATTCACTTCCCATGCCTGCATAAAAAAGTCAACGAAATATATAGTGGTATGCATACTCTGATATAGTTTGACACTTAAAGGGGTATGGCAACTCTGTGCCCAAATATGTTTAGGAACAGCCCTATAGTTCTAAACACAGTTGATGACTGCACTTTGATTGACATTCATTCAGGCAATATAGCACCACTCTGGTTCAATTGGCCAACAATGACATGTACAGTCAGTTGTATTCCCATGCAGTTAAGCTCAAAACCAGTGTCACTATGGCCTCACACAATGAAACCACGTGCAGGCTACTGTGGCTCTGTCTTGGAGGTGTACTAAACAGGTGTTTTTGTTTAAATTGGAGGAGGGGCTTGAAGTAAATGTAATGTAATGTAAATAAGTTCTTATTAGACGCATTACATATGAAACATCTCAGTGCAACAACACTGGCTGCATCGTGCTGTCTCGCGTGCTGGACAGTCGTCGACATGATGTGATCTCGAAGCAGCTGAGTAATGAATATTCATAATAATCTAGAACTTCCCACCATGATGAACCTTGTGCACATTGAAACAGCCGTTACATTTACAGTCATGATTTGTTAAAAACAACCTTTCACTTCCATAAATGTCTTTTTTTCTGCAACAAATCATTTCTTTGGTTATGTTTGGGTTTAAGTAACCTTAAGCACCACTCATTTCTCTTATCCAAATTCGTATACAAAGTCGTACTGGGAATTTAAGCTCACACACTACTGTGTATCACTATGGCCTTGCGCAATGAACTAAGTAGGGAGAATATTTACTGTCTGGGGTGAGATTAGAGAGCCTTTAAATTGGGGTAGAGTGACTGAGTACAAAAGGCTTAGCTCACACAAACTGAAGGATACCATTGAGATACTAGTGTTTGCACCGGGTACCCGGGTACTCGACCGACGATGTCAGGACCCGGTTGTGAAATTGCTACCCGGATCCAAAGTTTCACTGACATAGATTACACATGTGACAGAACACCTAACATGTTAATTTTTCCTGGCAAAATTTATCACGCACACGCCTAAAAACACTTGTCATGCCCATACGTAAGATACGTTGGTGTTATATTATATCAACGTGCAAAACAAAATTTCTTATTATGACTTTACAACAAACTTGTAGCCTAACAGAAGTTATATTTTTGGGTACCCAAGTACCCGACCGACCATCGACTTCGGATACGCAGTTCCGAATTTTGGACCCAGTGCAAACACTATGAGATACCTTTGCGAAGTTGACACTCTAATTACATACAGCTAAAAGTTTACTTTACTTTAGTAACTTAAGTTACTTTATGCAATCCTTAAGTACTATTATCCAAGTTAATTCAGTTATTTTGTGGTATTTGTAGTGCATAGTGTGTCATCTTGTTGCTTGTTCCTTTAAAAAAATGGCATGGACAGAGAAAGCTGCTATAAACACCCTCCACACACCCTCCCCCAATTGAAATGGCAGAATACAGTGCATTTTGCTAAAACTTACAGTTGGCATTATTAATCTTACCCTTGCAAAATGTAGAACTAGCCCCACTCTGTCCACTGACCTACCCTCTGCCCCCCCCCTCCACCCCATGAAATGTCAGAATACAGTACATTTTGCTAAAACTTACAGTTGGCATTATTAATCTTGCCCTTGTGAAATGTAGAACCTGCCTTACTCTGGCCACTGACCTGCCCTCCCCCCCCCCCCTTTCTATTACCTGTCTATGCCACTGCTTCTAAACCTGCCTCATTTGAATGGATAGAGAAGTGAAGCAAACCAGAATTTGAAAGCATTTAATAGTGCCTTGCACAATTCTTGGTCAGCTTGACACTTATCCTCTTTCTTTTGTTAATAGTTGATGAAACTGGACCATGATGGTTACTTAACAGGTGATCATGGCTTGAAGACTCAACATCCAAATAAAGCAATCGGACAGTGTGGAATGCCCTATTGGTGACTGTCATCTTTGATTGCAATGCTGGACGTAATTGTCATCTATGCATGGGGAGTTTGTAAGCTGAGATAATTAATATTTAAATTTTAAGGCAATTATTAAAAATATGGTGCTTACATGAAATACATACTGGAAGCAATAATCTTGAAATATTTCCCATTTTTAATTTACTTCATGAAAATAATGTTCCTATTTTTGTAGGAGTGAGGCCAGGGGTAGGTTAAGTGGATGATTTGTTAGATCATGGTAGGTGCCTTTAATGTTAATATTTGTTTGAAGGATCAAACTCAGATTGTCAGCATAATGGAATAAACATATGCTTGAAATGCCTCCATTAGCTACAGGCAAGTATGGTAACAGCGGAAATGACATTGTGGTGTTTGTAATCAGAGAGTAGTATTGACCGTAAGGTTTATACTTAATAAAATGTGATATTTACGTGAAATACATCCAGTACTGCTAGCATGCAATAGTTTATATAAAAAAAATCTGTTACATGAAATACAGTTAGAAAACAATAATTGTGAGATAGGTCAGTCCCATTTTCTAATTTACTTCATGAACATAATGTTTGTTTCATGTTTTTCTTTTAGTTAGGGCAGTGAGTCAGGGAGGGTCTTGTCTAATTTTTGCTAATCATTTAGAAAGGTATGCTTAGGTATAAGGTATATTTAGTGTACGTAGTCAACACAAAGTTGTTACTCTTCTTCATTTATTTAATGTTTATGCAATAAATTTGTCATTTATTAGTTTAATTCATATTTGACAGTTAATTTAAAGCAATTGGCTGAGTGGTTTGTATGTTAAGGTTTCTGGTTTTTCTAAGAAAATCAAAGTCACTAAATTGTCCAAAAGAATCCTTTGGAGCTAGCAGATCTGACTTTTTGTTCCCCCACAGTTTACTTCCTGAAAATAAAAGTTTGACAACTGTTGGATGTCAGAAAAAAAACTTTCACATCAGCAATGTCAAAATCTTTTATGAAGTAGTGACTCTGTACATTTTTGTGTGAACACAACAAGGAGAGACAATAAATGGACACATGTGCAGAAAATATGGAATAGGGCAATGGGGTGGGGGGAGGGGGGGGGGGGATTTTACATGAAATGGCAACTTCTATGTAGATCTGAAGGTGCTCCCAGCCTAGGAAATCTTGAAAAAGTGGTACATTTTAATGAGAGGCATTCCTTGCCCATCCTCTAGCAAGCAGTTAAGTTATACTTTTCCTTCGTGTTAGGTTGGGGGAGGGTGCAAGTGCACCCCCATGTTGTATCCTGCATGGTACTTAGTATGCAAATAAGAATTCTTGAAGTTGAATCAATTTTATATAATGTTGTATGTATATATGGGACTGGCATTATTTCCAAACAATTTCATCTGAAATATATTTGTAAATATTACCTTTTTTAACAGTGTGAAGTTATTTTTTTAACTTCATGGGATTGTACATATAAGTGATTTGTTAAACCAGGAACTGGCCAAGCAGAATGTTAAGTTCTGATAAATTTGCATTTATAGCCAAGACATAAATAGCAATATGTTGTGGGCTGTATCCTAGATTGGCATGGTATGGGGAATCTGACCTTGCAAAGTAGACGAATTGATTTTGGGTATGTGATTGCACCCTGGATCAGATCAGGAGTTTGTGATTGACCTCTCAGGGATGAACAAATGACCCCACAATTTATCTAGAATTAAAGCTGAAAACTCACATTTTTGGCATGGATGTACAAAGAAGTTTAATTTTTGTATAATGGGGCACCCTCATCAGTGACAGATTCTCACAAATAGCATGAAAATGGTCAATAAGTTATCTGAACTCTGAGAGCCTTTCATGTGCATTATCGCAATTTGCAGTGGCTTCTAGTTCAATATGTTTTTTTTTTTTTTTAATTTTCTTTCCTTTATTTAAAATTATTGAAAAACAAAAATTACATTCAAACATTTTCAATTTCACATCTTTTTTTTACCAGTGAACATCCCAGAAAACAAAACAAAACCCTTATCTCTTGTATGTTAATATAACCTGGTATATATGACATATCATACATAAAAAAGGTTAAGTAGTCAGAGAGGAAGTACAACAGTGAACTTGGGCATTGCAAGGTTACACCATGTAGAGCCTGGTACAAAAAGACCAAAAACTATAACACACACGCAAAAAAAAACTAGTTTAGCACATGAGGGGGCAAAAGGTTAATACATTTTTTGGAAGAACTTTTTTTTTTCAAATGAATATTATCTACGTGCTCTATATACTTGTGAACAAAAGTGCAAATTTGAAAATACTGTATACCGGTACATTAAAATTTGAAAGCAGTTGGACATGCATATCAATTCCTAAGTGCTCTTTTCTATGCAATACCACTACCCTTGTAATTTCCCTGCCTGCTGCCTATAGCACTTCAAGGCATACCACTAATTTATACTTCAACTTTCAAGCAAGGCTTAAGGTGCGTTCACACCAAAACCGAAATCAACCGCATTTTGCAGGCGGGACGCAAAATTTATTATCTCAGAACGAATGGGGTGATTTGCTAAATTTGGCATAGAAATAATTTTGCTCCTATTTGTCCTGGGAAAAAAATGTCCTCATCCTGCCCGCAAAACGCAGCAGATTTCAGTTTTGGTGTGAATGCTCCTTTGAGTTTCTTTCTATCAACTTGTCTTTTTCACCATTGGAAACAATGGTTTGTTTTCTTTTTAATGATATCAAACATTAGACTCGGGTATGTGGTTGTTAGTCGGACTTGAAGGGGGAAAGGGGGTGTGTTAAGGAGAACTACTTTAATCTTGGCAACTTAAGTTGTGAGGTGATTTGCACAATATTTTCTAGTGCATTTTAGTACTAGAGAGCCCTAATTTGAAAGCCATATTGTTCCTCTTTAACCAATTCATCAGTGGCTTTCTCTAGAGGAATTGGAAAGGTGATAAATTATTCATTCTATCCATGTGAGCTTCATTCTGATTGGTTGCTTTTCTTTGTCTGACTAGGGGGGGGGGGCAAATGGAAGTCTTAGTGAGCTCTTCCTCCCAATAGCATTAACTCAGCACACTACACAATACATCATTTTACATAGAGTCTACAAAGTAATAAATCAGGAATACAGAAATGTATATCAACAGTTATCAACTTTCTGACAAGTTTTCTTCATTTAGATTATTACATTGAGCTACAATAAAGGAGAATAAAATTATTTTAAGCCCAGAAATATTAAAATGTACCATATTTAGGGGAAATTAAAGATTATGGTCCAATGTTTGATTCCATTTTACCTTGGCAACTGAATGCAATACCCATGCAAAGGTCTATACAGATACACAGGATTCTTGTAGCTTAGGAGGAGTCATAGATAAAGATAATTATAACAGATGCATTATCATTCATTTGTAGAACCAATGAAGAGGCTCAAGAAATGGATATGTCACATGCCCCTATAGAACCTTTGTCATAATATTGGTATCATTGTTTCAGTGAATATAATTTGCATTATATGCAGTGCTGCAGGTGGAAAGGTTCTTGAAACTATGCAATTAACTCAAAAGATATACTTCTTTGTAATGACATATTTTCATATATATTCATACGTTTTAGCAGTTTTATATTTATTATGTCAAAAGCAGCTTCAAATATGTATGCAAAACTAAATTAAGATTAATGTCAGATGAAGCAGTTTTAGTCTGCAGTTTGTTGCAGCCATATTGTGGTCCATTCCATGTGTCTTGTGGGGAGACTGTTCTGAACCATCAGTAATCATAGTGGTATGGGATGACAATTTATGGGGGGTGGGGTGGGGGTAAGGTGTTTGTCCTGAAGTTTGCCATATCGACATGAAATAGGGACTTGAATTTTATCCTGAAAAGTGAGAAATTGTTATCTTGAAATAGACAAGTTTTGGCTCAGGGGAGACACTGCCACCCCTCACCCAATACAACCACCCAATACACCAATGTCAGTGATCAATCCACAACAGTGAATCAGAATGGTCCCTTTAAAAGAGTCCCTTTAAAAGAGCATATGATTGCTACAGGCTTATCTTTCCTTACCATTTCATTGCATTTTATTTTATTTTATTTTGTTACTAAATGCTGCATTTTTATACCTAAAGAATTATATTTTACAGTACAGAGGCTATTAATTTGGGTGTATGGACCTGTGGAGTCCATACTGGGCCAGAAAGAAACCTTGAGCTAAGTACAGTACCTGTGTTTGAAGGTTAAAGGGAAAAAGCAGTCACCCAAAGTTTATTTTCAGAACTCTGCTAAATCTTACAAATCTGTTTTTATACGTTGCTCATAAGTATATTTCATTATGTTTCTGTGTAAAAACATTTAATGTATTGAAAGTAAACCAAGGAGCACATGAATTTAACAAATAAATAACAAAACTTTCACATGATTGATAGCAGCCATTCCTGAATTAGGATGAACGGGGAGGGGGGGGGGTACACTTATTTAGATTTGGGGGACTGCATTTGCACTTCAAAATTTAGGTACATTTGGGGGGGGGGGGGCATGGGGAATGGAGTCACTAACATTTAAGTTGAAGGTACTCAGAGGGTTCCATAACATCTGACACATGTACAGAAGCTTTAAAGGGTTGGGTTTGTCTCATTTCTTGTATAATATGCTTCATGTATTTTGTGTGCTTTGGTTAAGGATGTAAATTTTATAATTTATTTATGCTTGGCAAAATATAAAAGCCTAGAAATTTCATTTGAATTTGATTGTCCTGTCTTTGTTTTTATCTTTGGTATTTAATAATGATCTTAGCTTCAGTAGAAATTCATTTTGAATAAAAAATATTGTAATTAACATCATCATCAAAGTAAAGGTACGGGCATCATCCTGTTGGGGGCTGCCGCAATGCTGTCCGAAATTTTAATGCGTTTTTGTCCAGAAAATAATGTACCATATGTTTTGCTTTGAAAATAGCGAATTTTGTGCCAAAATAGAGGGGGATGCATCCCCTTTCCCCTACCTTGTATGCCTATGACGACCAAGTTATTTTATCCAGTCAAATATGAAAGATGATTGATGGATATGGAGGGCAGTGCCATAGCCTGGGTAAAACCTCTAGGGGGCAGTTTATGATAGCTTCCTGTGGCATACCTGTAGGATAACTGGTAACCATTCGTGTCCTTTCTTCGTCAGGGTATGAGAGGAGGGGTCAAAGGGGATTATGTAACAATTTTGTAATGTGGCTAGGTGCAAAGTGATGCTGTCTGTAGCAAAGCTTCGAACTGATCAGATTAAGTGCCTTTTTTCAATTTTTTTTTTTTTTTTGGGGGGGGGGTGGTGGTGGGAGGTGTCAAAAGTGCCGGGTCAGACACACCTACTCTTTTAGAACTTTTTGTGTACATAAGATGTTTAAGGTGCAAAGTGGTGCTATATTTGGGAAGCTTTGAACTGGTTGGATGTTGAGAAATTCTCAGTGTTTGCACCTTTTTCTATTTCTTTTCTGGCTGGGTGTAATGGGGAGGGTTTTGTACTCAGCCCTTCCCCTTTGAGAATCTTTGTCTTTGTAAGGTTGTTTGGATACAAAATGTTGTTAACATTGACAAAGCTTTGAATTGGTTATATACTTTAGAATTTCTCATTACTTATAGCTCAATAAGTTGAGCTATTGTCATGCCAATGCGTCTGTCTGTCCGTTTGTCTGTCTGTCCGTTTGTCTGTCTGTCTGTCCGTCACTGGTTGTCTGCAGGTTCTTTGATCGTTACTTGCCAAAGGTGATAGAGTTAACATATCTAAAGCTTAAATTTGCAATATTCATAAGAAAAATATTTCCTTAGGCATTTCAAATTACACCCAGGGAAGCAAGAGTTTTTCAAAAAAGTGTCCAGAATTACCGCAAAGCCACCCTCAGTCTCCAGCCTCCGGCTTCTTGCCTTCGGCATTTGCGGTTAAAGGCTTCGCCGGTCACAACTTCCCAAGGTGCAGCCTCCAATGAAAATTACTTCCCTGCATGACATTATAACTGACGATGGCCTTGGCCATGTCCATGTACAAACTACCAGTAAAACATCTCATTGATTTTTAAAGTATTATAATTATACTTTATAAACTGATAACCTTCAAACTCAACACTACCTTAGTTTACACACTAAATTAAAAAGTTGAGGGGATTGTCCCAGATCATCGACAAAAATGAATCATGCAAGAAAGAACCATAGAGCAGGATATAGGTTTCTATATCCTACTCTATGAAAAGAACGGGCACCTGAGAAAAGTAGGACATTTATGTAGTGAACAATACTGCTTTTAAAACTAAAGAAAAACAATAGGCTACAATTAAATATCTCAACGCTGTTTTCTTCGGCGTGTTTCGCGCGCACCCGTTTTAAACATTGTTTCGGGATTCCGGGTTACTTCCTGTAAAACATCTTGCTTATCATAGCTTCGTGCAAACTCTTTAATTATCATTGAAACCACCAATTCCCCATGGCCTTACGCAGCGGAGGGGAAAGTTCCCCCTCCCCTAGAAACTTTCAAAGTAAATTTTTATCACCATCGACCTGTGTAAATTTTGAAGATTGTTTAGATGCAAGTTGTAAGGCCATTTCCGGTACCGTAATATGGGATAGGTGCTTAGCTAAGGGGGCGGGCATCAGGCGCGGATCCAAGGGGGCTTCCTCGGGCTCAGCCCCCCCCCCCTTTTTCGCCACATCAACAATAACAAATACGCGAAAATTAGCATAATGTTTATCTAGGAGAAAATATTCAAGGGGGCTTTCAGCCCCCCCCCTCCACCTTTTCGAAATGTCAGGATCCGCGACTGGGCATTATCCCTCTCCTTGAGGATACTTTTCTTAGTCTTTTCCATTACTCATATCGCTAAAAAGTCTAAAAAATACGATCTATTTCAGCGCGCTTCGCGCTCACCAATTGTGGGTTCTAGATCTCACATTTATAAAAGATTTGTTCCAAAGCCCCTCCACTCCTTCTTCGGAGTAAAAATATAAATGAAAAATGTAAATTGTGATTTTTGTGATTTGTTTAGTGCCCATGGTACCTTAAGTCATTTGAGGTTGAAGCTAAAATGCATCATTTTAATGCTTACAATTTCGTAAATACCACAGGGCTTCCGGTGGCTTCGCTGGCCCCTGTAAGCCACACCCCGGACTCCAGCAGGGACCCCGAAGCGGGCCCCTGGACCCCACGCCGTTAGGGGAGCGTTTGGCGCTCCCGCGAGGCCTTCAGCAACGTTCAGCAGTCCACCCGGAATTGCCCCCCCCCCCCACTTTCAGACATCAACCCGCCCGTACTCGCCGTGTTTTCATCCGTCAGATTTGCATACGTAAGTTACAATTGTTTAGGTGGCATTATGGATATCTCTGGCTTATAATATATAGGAAGTGCATATTACGTCACAAATAAGCGTACGTTTACATTGGACGGCAGTGACTAAAGTCACTAGCGACAAATCGCCTCCTTGCACCCTTTTCAGGTTTTTACGGTCGGTACTTTACTCTTGCACTATCATTGACATTGCTTCCAAGTAACACGATTAAACAGTGTTATTTTTAGGCCCAGATAATAGATGTCCAAAATAGCGGCCATTGTTTGTACTTTGTTCTAATGACTTCTCATCTGTGGGGGGGGGGGGGGGTCAGTTTTCTACTAGGTGGAAAAATCCAAAAGAAAAGGTTGAAAAGCCATGACTGAGATCGTGACTGCGATCGTGTAGAGGCATAGGGTATCTACCTACCTGAAGCGCCCCTGCAGGCCATTCTCGTCCCCTCTAACGGAATTCCCTTCTCATTTTCTCACTGTTTGTGGACTTGTTTTAGTCAGCTTTCTGTTTGTTGTTTGTCTTCAGAAGAAACACCGTGAAATCAACAGCGGAAGATAATATATATTAATTCTGGACTTGATTCAGACAACTACGAGTGTTGTAGCTTTCTTCACTGATGGATGGAAAATACCCCCTCCAACATGTCCACACCGGGCCCACGTGGGATGTTCGTGGGCATGATGGGCTTTTTATGTTCATGGACTGAGCATTAAGGGTCCCATGTGAAATTATGGTGCACTTTAAGTGGGTTAGTTCTGCCAAGTGGCACCCACAAGGGAACCGTAGCTAAATCTTCATGAGGCCCACGTGGGCAAGTTTTCCCTATGGGTGCTCTAGATGTGTGCTCATACCAGCCCAGTGTGGGAATGTTGACAGGGTTAAATGTCTACTGTATAGATTTTAGACTATGTTGTTCTAAAACTAGCAAAAACTTTAAAGTTCCAAATAGAATTTATCTTGCATAAAAGAGAAAAAGAATTTTGTGATTTTCAGTTGCAGTCCAAAGTCATTCTAACTGATAGATGGCGTAAAAGTCCTACTTGCGGGAAAAGGGGGTGGGGTTGTTGACCTGTCTGTAATGTTCGTAATGTACCATTTTGTCTTAAAATTAGAACAGAAGTGTAAAGAAACTTTTTTGAACACTGGCATTTCGCCCTCTTTTTCTGTAATTACACACCAAGGGCAAGTAAGACTTTCTCTGTGGGCGCAAATGAAGGTACTCTAGGCGCCATTTTTCAGGCGGGCGTCCCACCAAGCGGTGTTCTTAGTCAAAGATCTACGAACAGTAAAGAAAATCTCATTAGACGAGCGGTTTCTTATGCGATGCCATTAGAAGAGTACTGCTGCTGCAAAACCTCTCGTTTTTGCTACTCTTTAAATTTGAGTAATAAACATATGATCTCAAAAAATCTTTCGATGAAATCTATAAGGCCCACGAACTTATTTCTGGCATTCTGGCAACTGGGATACGCCATGCGCGAACTGATAGTGGCTTTCAAAAGTGGGACCTGTTCTATTCAGCCAGTCTAGAACGGGACCACTGTCGGGTGGTGTCAGTTAAGTCAAAGTTTGTCCCTTGGGGACGTTGTTACTCCTTCGGGGAGCGAAACTCCTTCGGGAGTATTGTTTGGTTCTCGCCCCTGGCTCCTCGCCAGAGAGTCAGGGGACTTTTGGAAAAAAAGTGGCGCTCCTTTCAAAAGTGTCATCCATGTATTGCTCCCAACTCTCAACCCCCTCCCTATAAAAAATATGTCATTTCATCTCCTAAGTTTGTTAATGGACATGCTTTGGTAACTGTTATGAATTGGGGTGTATTGTTATTGAATGGCCGATTGGTCCATAGACCAGGATCCTGTTCTATGGATTGGTCGAACTTTCCGGCATTGTTAGGGTAATATGTACAGCTGTTTGAACTCCAGTGGTATGTTCAGACACCTACTTGGGCATTGTCCAAGCATAAGTTATCGTAATTTGCCAGGGTTTAGAACACTGTGCACGTATGCTTTCTAATTGTTCAAGAGCTCTTCTCAGCCTCCCATTGTTTGAACATGTACGAGCCGTGTCACGTTTTGGCTTGTTTCGTTGACATTACTCCAGTCTTCATGTACAGTAAAGCTCCGATTTGGAAGTAGTTTCGGACAAATTTAGTGGGAGATAGTCTACAGAATTTTCTTAAAAACGCACGTATGAACTCCTGCCTAGACACACTGGCTGGCAGGTACGCAACCCCTCGTACCTGGCCCGACTTCTCAGTGGAAAACTCGTGGATCTTATAGAGAAGGCCATTCCGACACCAAGCACTTGTAAACACCAGAAAAGCCCTTTGCATGTGTGCCCTATGGGATTCTGCAACTATCAACGATGATGGTGAATGATGATGGTGATGATGAGTCCAGGGGAAGTGGGAACACCGGGCTGCCGAAGATGCCTCTTTGTACACCCCTTACTTGTAAGTACCACCTGCTCTTTTCTATATCGGGGTAAATGAATCCGAAAGTTTAATTTGCCAAAAGTTGAATTTAGTACTTTCAAACTCAACTAGACCTACTCGATCATTCTCTTACTCATTAGTCTACAATTAAAAATTTACTTGAACAACGTAATTCACGTCTGGTCTGTCAGTATTTCTGAAGCAGTGGCGCACCCAGGATTTCTCCGGGGAGGGGTGAGGGGGTTTTGGTCGGCATTTCGAAGTGCCAACATCGGTTGGCGAGCAGCGTACAAAGAAAATTTACCAGGAAGTTCCAACTAGATGGCCGGAATTAATTTCACAGCCTTGTTCAGGCGCGTGTCCAGGATTTTCAGCAGGGGTGGGGGTGGGGGGTTCTGAGATATTATTTTTCAAATGAGGCGGGTATTTTGGGTCGAAAACTTTAAACTCCGACTCTAAAAAATCTTAAGGTCGGCGCGAGCAGGGGGTCCGGACCCCCAGGACCCCCCTTTGGACACGCGCCTGTTGTTACGTCCAGGAAAACGTGTCCCATGCCCCCTGTTAAAAAATTGCAGCTTAAACGTATTTGAACTATTTTACGTTTTGACTGACCCTCACCTCCTGTGTGTGCCACTGCTCTGAACCCAGTAACAATCTATTACCATCAGTTTATCTCTGCCAGGTTTGTTGAAACTTAGTTGGCCTATGGGATGTAGAGCCAGAGCAGAAATTGACCTGCGCAATTTGTAAATAATTAACGGTGTCGTCGTAGGCTAATGTTGGGAACAAGTGAAAACCCAGCTCAGATCTGGGCAGTTGCTAGCAGGGGCGTAGCTAAGATGAAATTTTTAAGTGGGCCTAGGTATCAAATGGGGGGGGGGGGTGTCATGGAATCGATCGCCGTCCTTATTTCTTACACTTTTTATTAGGACACGCACAATTTGGGGGGGGGCTGGCAAACATCTGGGGGACCAGGCCCCCCAGGTTCCCCCGTAGCTACGCGCCTGGTTGATAGGTGGGCGTCAAAGGCTGTGGAAGATGATAAATGACGCTTACCTGTATGCTTAAGAGGACAAGGGACACATTTTTCCAGGAGGCACGGGTGGGTGCATAATTCGAAGGGGACTGCCCCAGGGGCCCACTACCCTAGTTATCCCCTAGCTGATCACTTAACTGAGCATTCCATGAGATAATGGTTTTCTTGAGAAATACCGACATTCAAATGGACATATCAGGGGTTGGGCATAGGTTTCAATCTTCACCCCCCCCCCTTGTAATGAGTAAGCCCATGCCGTAAATCTGTGTCACCTTAGACCCCGACAACCTCAGAAACATTCGACCATACCCTTGGGAGACTGATTAATTGTTGGTTATGCCAGCCTGGGTGTATCATAAGATAGCCATGGGCTCTGATGCTAAGCCTGCTAACACGGGCGGGATTTGATGCCTGTAGGCATCATACAATAATTGTAGGCAAAGCTAGGTGGACTGTCAAACGGCGCCGAATGCGCCGCGGGAGCACGAAGCGCTCCCCCTAACGGCGTTGGGTCCAGGGAAAGAGCCCAGGTGGGGGTCCAGGGAGCGAAGCCCTTAGAAGCTTTGGGGTAGTTTACGAAATTGTAGGCATTAAATGATGCATTTTAACTTCAAATGACATAAGGTGGGCAATTAACATTACACAAAAATTACAATTTGACTTTTTTTCAATTATATTGCTACTCCGTGTGTCTAACAGTCAGATGAGATCGATAATGCTGAGGGCTTGAGGAAGTAGGGGAGAATGGATTATTTTAAGGGTTTCCCTGGGCTTTGCAATAATAATTTTAAGAATGGGAGATCTAGTATTCAGAATGGGTGCGCGCGAAGCTTTTTAGTGATATGAGAGGGCTCTTGCCCCACCCTCCTTCGCTAAGCGTGCCGGAAATGACACTTTTCGTGCCTGAAAACTTGCCTCTAAACAATCGTTAAAGAGTCGGTAAATTTACACAGATCAATGGTGATAAAAATTTTGCTTTAAAAATTTCTGGGGGAGAGGGAAACTTCCCCTAGGCTGTGTAAGACCATGGGGGCATTGGTGGTTCCAATGAAAATAGAAGAGTTTGGACGAAACCCCGAAGCAATATTTAAAACGGGTGCGCGCGAAGCGCGCAGACGAAAACAGCGTTGAGACAGCGTTTGAGACATTTGATTGTAACCTTTTGTTTTTGTTTAGTTTTAAATACAGTATTTTGGTTCCATAAAAATTTTCCTACTTCCCCAGGTGCCTGTTCTTTCCATAGAGCAAGATATAGGAACCTATATCCTGCTCCATGGAGGCTGCCGGTGGTCTTGGACCCCTCAAATATTTTATTAGTGTGAAAAATAAGGTTGGGTCGATTTTGAAGGTTATAGACTATGTGATACTAAAGAGTCAATGAAATCTTTTGTTGGTAGTTTTTACATGGACATTGTCAAGAGCATCGGCAGTTAAAGTGCCACAGAAGGTTGCATCTTGGGAAGTTGTGGCCGGCGAAGCCTTTAACCGCGATCGCCGAAGGCGCGAAGCCGGAGGCTGGGGACTGAGGGTCATCCCCAGAAATCTTTCTCAAATTTGACTGCTTTTGCTGCCATTCTGGGCCATTTCTTGAGAAAATTATGCTTCTACCAGGTGTAATTTGAAATGCAAATGAAATAGGAAATAGATTTCTTATGATGATCGCAAATTTAAGATAGTAACGGTCTGTCAATTTGCTGAGGATGGCGGTAGTTGGCAAGGAAAGTGAACAGAGAGAGGTGTAGCGAGGTTTTGAAAATGGTAACTTATAAATGGTAATTTAAAATGGTAATTAATAACGAGGCAAATCCCACAAGTTTTCCTACGCACAGGAGCACAGCAGTACTAACGAGACATCGATTTATAAAAGGGTCATGCGAAGCACGCCGATTTTTTTTTTCCCTTGTGGTTCATTGGTAGGGTTTGGGATTTTGTTTGCAAGGACCATGGTGCATTTTATGACGTACATTAGTACTTCCCGTGACCCTTATTCAGAGCTTCAAGTCACAATAGCGTGGGGCGTAGGACGAAAGAAATTTTACGGTGCCAGACAAAATTTTCAATGGTAGGTAGTCAGTTTTCGCTAGTAGTGCGCGCGAAGCCTGCCGAGAAAAATTTCCTAGCAATTTTATGGTTTTTAATATTAATATTTCACTTCATTAAACATTGCAAAATTTAATGTAAATAGGCTATTGAAAATTCTCTTATAATTTCTCTGGTCTCGCTTACTTTCGCGCACTTTTTATAGGCTATTTTTTACTGCTCTGGAAAAAAGTAGGGGGCAAGTGCCCCCGCTTGCCCCCCGTAATCCTGTCTATGTCTGCTAAGGTGGTAACCATGTACGTGATAGATCCTTACGTGTGAACTGAAAGGAGCGTTACAAGATATTGCAAGTGGTTTTGCCTGCAGGCTAATGCCTTTTCCTTTTACAATAAGTTTCTTGAACATTTTAGCATTCCATTTTTCCACAAGCATATGTGTGCATATTGAAAAAAAAATTGATACCTCATCGCATAAGGTAAAGGACAATAGTGACATTGATCTATTGGTCCCGATAAAGATGAGTTTATTTGTTCCCAGTAACCCAACCCCAGCTTCAGTCAATTCCTATTGTACCGGTAATAGTTTACAATATAACCAATTTAACATCTACATCATGCCTTAATCCCTTAAAATTTGAATTCACCCTTTTACTAAACTGAACCATGGTCAGAAATAAAGTATATGTGTTTCAATGCTCATGAATAGTATGAACCCTTAACAATAGTGTGAAAGTATGAACTCACATGGCAGACACTTTCCCTGGCTACAAATAATTTAAATTAATCTCGCCCGCTGTACGCCTTTCAACAGGTTTGACACCGCGCCCCCGATATCCGCCTTTTTGGCTAGTAGCCCGCCTGCCGAACTTTTTCCAGACGGAACGGGGGCCATTTTTGAAAATTTCAATAGAAATCAAGAAAAATGAAAAAAAAAAAAGAAAACAATGGTCAGATTAGGGCCAAGGTTAGGTTTCGGGTGAAAAAATGTAATTGGACCCATTCGTTCTGGGACAAAAATTCAAGCAGTCCGTTCTTATTCTCCACATTAGATACAAAGTGTACGTTTCCTAATGCGGATCAAGGTTTGTGCCAGATCAATGAAATGCATTCAAGGCAGGCTGGTTCATACGTAGAAATGACTTGTACTTCACAGAATTAGACACCAGGAGGCTTAGCGGAATCTGCATCCTCGTACGATGTGGCCGGCGAATCCCTCCACCCCGAACACCTAGGAGAAAAACCAGAGGCGGGGGAGGGGTGGGACTCCTCCCCGGGAATACGTCATAAATTAGTTTGCTTTTGGCTCTTTGTCTTCATTCTGTGACCATTTTCAGAGAAAATTATCCTTCGGACTGCTGTACTTTGAAATGCTTATGAAAATTTGACTAACAGTGATTTTTTTATTCAACAATCTTTATATTTGCCCGGTCTCCTCTATGCCTTGGAGGTCAGGGATTGTCCCCGAAGACATTTGCAATATGTATCCAAATAGGGAAAATAGGGACATAAGGAACAAACCGAAAACCCTCCCAGTTTCCCAAATACAATCATATAGATATATACAAAGAACTGAGGGTACAAGGGCGGGAAGCAAAAAGAAAACTACAAAGGAAAGGATGAAGCGTGCAGGTAAAAATTAGACATCTGAATTATAACGCAGTTAGTAGGTTACATATCAATTGTGTAACTTTTTAAGATAACAGATTTTTAAAGGAAAAATGCTGCCAATTTGATTGGTGTACCCAGGTATCCAATTTCATGAATGGCTCTTTTTCATCATGTGACAAAATTTTCGCTACCGAATTGTTAAATTTATGCGGAAAAACTCTTTATTTTGCCTTTTATAGAAAGGTATTTGAAAGATTTAGCTGACGTTTCAGAATAAATTTGGGGCGAATGCTTATTCCCTTTAAACAATGTGGGAAGAAATTGCTACATAAAGGTTACTATAGCAGCATCAAAAGAACAGAAGAAAGGGGATCATTTGCCCTCGTAGTCGACCGGGGCTCCCAGTAGGAAAATTTCCGCCCTCCCCGCTAAAAAAATTAAAAATTACTATTGCTCTAATGCGTTTTACTGTATCTCACCTCTGAAAAAAATTCGCAGGTCGGATGCCATCCCGCCCGCGTAATTTTTTTCCCGGAAGAGTCAGGCCAAATCTGGCCAATGGACCAATCAGCTTCTTAGAAATAGGCCACACCTCTAATTCCAAAATGACATTTTTTCGACCTTTTTTGTAATTCTGACGCCGGATTATGAAAGAACTGGCCAACTAACCCCAATCCACGTAACCCTAACCTTAATTCTAACCCTAACCTTCATTTTGAAACAAATTTAAAAAAAAAAAGAAAAACCGATTGGCCTGACTCGTCCTGGGGAAAAAATAGGCATCCCGCCCCCGTTTAGTACCTTGTCCGGCTATGTCTGAGACCATTCCTTACTATTTGTAACAAGTCTTATCTTTATGGAGAGAAATGACATTCCAGTTTGTATGAAACCGGCATTTTTTAAAGCATGCATTTACAGAGTATTTGTTCTGATACCTGCTGGAGAAAATTAAATAACTGACTATTACCATCATCATGGGGCGGGGGAGCCCCCTTTTGAAAGTGGGGGATATTATTTCTTTTGTCCTCTACCCACCTTTTCCAGAACCCAAACAAAAATAGCAGGTACATGTTTGATTCCATAGTTGCAAAATAGTTAATGTAATAAAATAGCCTGAAAATGATGGAAACGGCCATTTATTGAACTAAAATGGCCGAAATTCCCCTTCTAAATCCATTTTTTCCGTGGCCCTTAAGAGGATCCTTCGTTTCTTGGTCTTCGCGGTTGCACAAGCTGATGACGCTCATGGTTATCATACAGTAATAGAGTAACAGAGAGTGTTGGGTGGATGTCACGTACGTAGTCGTAAGGGCCTTGCCTTCCAAAAACACTTAGTCACTTCCACGCTAAAGGGAAAATGCAGTCACCCAAATCAGTGATCAGAGTTAGTATGCCCCGTCTCTCTAGTTCATGAATGGTCTATTTTAATGATGTGACAATGTTTTTGTTAGTGAATTGTGAAATTCAAGGAGAATTTCTCCTTGCTTTACCTATTGTTTGTAATAGTGATGTTCAAAACGTCTTCAGAGGTGCTTGTAATGCAATAAGAGGAGATTTGCGAGAGTTTGCTGATTACCCAAAGCAAATTTTGGGGCGACTGCCTATTGCCTTTAAAAGTAAATAAGAAGAGTGTTTTATTCCCACTCGTTGCACCAGTCATATACATGAGAATAGCTTTACAAAGTTTGTGATGGAACGTGACGAAAAAGATGAAATTAAAATTACTCAGCAAAGGATCCAGGATGCTCTATGAGAGATATTGTAGAAAATAGAATGTTCCATTTAAATTGACAGCAGTTTCCTGTTACTCTAATAGCTTATACTGAAGTGAAACGAATTTTCAATGGGTAGGTTCAGTTTTATGAAAGGTGGGACATTAGTATGTACTACAGTATCGATGAAGGGCGCCACCAACTTCGGTGTTAGAATGAAAGGAAAATTTTTGCCAAGCTGCCTCCTAGATTGCCGGAACGTCACCCCCCTCCCCGGGTCCTTGTAAGTCGCTTCTAAATATTTTCCATTTTGGGATCTCATATGTTAGAATATTATCCCTCCCCCCCCCCCTAAAAAAGGGGTAAATTAGAAAAACTTTATTCTTTATTCTTTATTAGAAAAACTTTATTCTGTAAAATCATTGAAGCCATTGGTGATGTTATGCATGCTTACTCTTGTAATGTCATACGTAATCGGCGAATGTGAACATTAATTACTGTACTGTACGTCTGATCAGTAAGTGTTCATGCAACAAAAATAGTGCGTAGAGAACGAGGCAAAGAATTTTTGAACCAAGTTCCTAGAAGTTTTAACTTGCCACATCGGTTGTTTTAGATTAAACAGCGAACACTTGATAAAAAACAGACTTATGACTGACCCATTTGTATTGTGGTAAATTTACTTTATTAGGAAAGGGTGTGGTTTCCCTCTCATTTTAAAGAGTACTTTTCGGAATGTACTAATGTACAAAATAAATGGTGCTTCCATGCGGTTTCACCGTTTGTATGTATGTTTATGTTCAAATTATTTGTAATTATTTAAAACACCCTGACCACTTTTGGTTGCTAAAGAGAGTGGATCCAGAATCCAACAAAAGCCCTAAACAAAAATCTAAAAAAGAATGAGGGTTTGTCAGGATTTGCCCGACGGGGGAGGAGGAGGGGTAGCCACAGAAACCCCGTCAAAGGCTAGTTGTTGCCGAGAGGAGGGCGAATAGAAAAATTGAAGAGTTTTCTTGAAGGAATGGAAAGTAAGATTACAGAGAGAAGTTTAAAATTTGGGGGTTTTATTAAGAAAATCAGTTCTGGGTTTTTACTAAAACATGAAAATTTCAATTTTCCCCAGTATTTTATGAATCCTTAGCAAAGTTGAAATGTTTCTTGAAGAAATGATGAAACAAAAGATATTGCAGGGTAGAGGTGGTTTGCTGCTTTAGCGTACTTACCTCGTAGTGAGGTTCCAGGATCAGACCTCGATGGAACCACCTGGAAATTTACTGATGGCTCAAAACATTGCTTATTGGCAAATCTCTGGTTGCACTGCTACTTATCTTGGTTGTCCGGATCAGGAAGTTGTTTGATTCAAGTCTTCACTCGCTTCAGCTGTCTGGGCAGTGGTGTAAAGAACATTGATCTGACGTTCATGATCATCTTTTGGGACAGTGGCATAAGGCGGGATATACTGACGTTAAATGACGGTGCTGTAGTAGGATTGGGAGCAGTTAGAACATCCCTGCTCTGCATGAGTTTTCTAGTCGAAAAGAGGAGCAAAGCCCAACTTCATGATATTTACAAAACCCTGGGCATTAGAACGAAGCATTAGGCACCTTCAAATGGCCTTTGGTGTCCATTACTAATAAGCATCATGTCATTTGGAGTCTGTCTAATGAGTCATTAGACAGACTCCAAATGACATTTTTAAAATTTTTAGAAGCAGCTGTAAGTTAAGGGAAAACGCAGTATGTAGTATACCCTTTTACCAGAATTCATGAATGGCCATTTTCAACCATACGTGAATATGTTTTTGTCTGCTCCGCGAAGTTTAGGCCGAAAATGGTAACTGCTTGGTTTAGCTTAATATGCCAGGCGCGGATCCAGGGTTTTACAAAGGGGTGGGGGCATGTCGCTTATCGCGGATTGCTGACTGTAGCCTACCGACAAAAATAGGAAAACATATCCTATTGATGATAAAATTCCCGACATTTTCAGAAAATCTTGTAGACTACCTAAATGTCTCTTTGTAGGAGGGGTGAACTATTCAAGTTATCTTAAACAACGATGGAAGAGACTGAAACAAGGAGCGCTAAGCGCGCCGAAAATTTTGGGTTCTAATGAGTGGGCTCTCCTGAAGAACAAAACAGGAAAGTCGAGGCCACTGATGGCACGTCAGGTACTTGGAAAAAATTACCCATCGGGGTGGCCATGGGCAAGCTTGCCAAACCTTGCGCCATTCCTAGGATAACATGCATTGTGTTGTGAATGAATCATTTACTGCAAAGTAAATTGGTATCAAGTGGGCTAAATGTCACCTTTTCCTCAAAACCCTCGGCAAAATATTAGGCCAATCTTTGTCCCTTGACTAAATGTTATATATATCTAGTTCATACGTACTCTTATAGATGTTTATACTGTAGCTATTTTGTCTGTGCATGTTGGGTTGTCACAAAGCAAAAGGTGCGCGCAGGAATATAGAGCCTGCATTACAAACTTGATACAACGTTGTGTATTTCTTAATATCAGCAAAATATTACGTCAGACGCAAAAAAAAAAAAAAAAAAAAAAATCTATAGGCATGCATGTTAATGTTACTAAGTGAGTTCGAATGAATTTGTTAGTTTGTAGAGTTATTGATTGCCATGGTTTCAATGATAGGTGCACGCGAATTGTGCCGAACAAATAGCCTTTTTGTGACCATATGGTGTTGGCAAAGTCGTCTCATACATCAGAAAAATATAACCATTAACAAACTTAGGTGTACCTTTTGTAGGCCTATGGGCCTTAGTCACTGACCGTATTGATAGGAACATCGTGAACAAAATACAGGGCTGTTTTACCTCCGTATGATACAATGTCGTTTGCTTGCATTTCACCAATTTATGGGCAGGGACAATGTGGGGTACCTTTCCCTCTTTGCCCTAACCTGTTGACACCATGTTTTTATGTAGTATATATATTTTCAGAAACATGGAAACTACTTGTAAGTGAAACAAATGGAAATTTGTAACATTTATAGCAAATGTTTTGGGGAGACTGCTTATTCCCTTAAACTCAAACTAACAGATGTTGAAAGGGACTGTGAATGGGAATTGGGTATGTATAGACCATTTAAACAATATTACTGTAAAGCTGTGCCACGTGAAGTGATTGTGTAATAAGAATTTAGGTGCGAGAGAAGCGTTGAAAAAGTATCATTTTTAGACATATAATTTCAAATGCATTTCATCGGATCCTTTTTGGTGATATCAACGAAAGAAATAAGGGTATTAAATAACGGAGAGTATTCTAACTTCAGAAACCAGCAACCAGTGAGATACACACTTGCAAGAGGGTTATTCTGTTATCCAGAAGTCACTTCTAGGGGCAAAGTATTGGGCGTAACTTCTATATAAGGGGCGCTTGGCATCTTAGGACAGGCGGGTTTTGAGGGATAGTGGTGAGGGAAACTAAGCAGTTTTAAAATATCTCTGGGTATCAGTAGCGTGTTCAAAGGGGGGGCGGGGGGCACAGCCCCCCCCCCCCACTTCCGAAGTCAGTCGGGGGAAAATCCCTCAGTCAGGGGATTTAAGGGTTGAGGGGAAGAGAAAAATATTAAAGAGACACACTGAACACTCAACAGGGATGGCCCGCATCGGGGAGTCTTAATCGATACGATAGAGTATGCAGTCCCTGTTGGCGCCTGAGAGAGGACAATTTCTCTAATAAGAACCCAAAATTTTCGGCGCGCTACGCGCGCTGTACAGTCACTCCAGGATCTTCAGCAGTTCCATTCCACATTGCTAGATAGCACAGGTCCTGCCAACCTTACCACGAAACATGTAGGCAGAGCACACTGTTTATGTGGAGGTCGAAAGTTCCATTCCATGGCGCTAAGCCTGTTTCCTGTTCTCTTGTGTGTGTCATGCGGTACGGTCAGTTTGCGAGCGACTCACGGACCTATTTCATAGGGTGTACTTCAGGTGTTTCGATAAAATGTATGTTATCCTCGATATGGTGTAGAACCTACAGTTTTTCTTTCTTTTCTTTATGTTCATAATGATCACATATCTTTTTTGTGTAAGCCTGCCAAAAATTTTCGCCCCCTTTGCAAATTCAAGTTTCAGATTCCAAAGACCACTATATATAAAGTGCGCAACTCCGTCGACTCATGAAGAATTAAGTGATAGTATGCAAAATATGCGCTGAAATGGCATGGGATAGTAAGCCATATCCCCTTGTTACCACCTCTTCAACAGAGGGGCTTTCGAAGCTTGGGGTCGCTGGCATGGCCCAGCCTTCTGTCGGGAAATTCTGTCGCTATGCATTTACGATCGGTCTTTCTTATTTTGGCTTTCAAAGGGTCGTTTCTGCAATGAAACCCAAGATTTTTGGTACGCTTTGTCCACTCTTTCTCAGTTCTGTTACTTACAGCTAAATATAGTTCAAATCATTTCCACCTTTCCAAGTAACTGAAGAAGTTGAATACATGAATTTAGGTAAATGTTGGAAATTTCACCTCATATCACCTCATTTAGCCAATGTTCTCTTGGGTTTGTAGTGCGGTACGGCTATAGGACACGAGGAGAAAAGTACAATGTAAGTTATGCCCGATAGGGACCAACTGCCAGGACAATTGACCTTAATTGTCTTTTAATAAGTACCGATTCTTTTTAGTGTAGGATAACCCCAAAAATTTTCGTTCGCTTCTCGCGCTTTGCAATTTCACACTTTACATTCTGGGCCGAAAATATTAAATCAGCCCCGAAACTACGTTCCTCTAGTATATGCACATATATGCCCCACAATGGCATGGTTGAGTACACAGCTTTTCTTCAGATCCCTCCTCACCATCCCCTTGACGGCATCGGGCTGTCAGGGCTTCGGGTCGCTGCCTCCGCCCGTCTAGCCTCCTTCGAAACTTAGAAGTAGCCTACAGAATGTAATTAGGAGAGAATTTTTTCATTATATGGTTGTTTACCAAAGGATAGAGCTCTTCCAATCGCCCTTCAGTGAATAATCAGGCAGGATGCTTCGCGCTAGTCACTTTAACCATCTGAAATGGTAAAACTGTACAGGTTTAAGGATGAAACTGCTGTTAACTTTTGCGATCATCTCAAGCAGCCTTCTTGACTGGCCTCGTGATCTTGCAGTCCTCGTGATCTTACCCTGTCAACGTAAGCTATGTGACACATACTGTAGCATACTGCAGCTTACAACGATATAGGATAACTTGAACTCTCCGTCATTGACATCGAATTTCACAAAATCTGAAACAAACAAACCTGATCAATAAGGCCTCTAGAACCAATTGACGGCGGTCTTATTAACTTATATTGCAGGAGCTTCCGGGGGCTTCGCCCCCTGGACCCCCACCGGGGCTCTGCCCCTGGACCCCGCCAGGGGCCCTAGCGCGGGCCCCTGGGCCCCACGCATGCAAACTCGCGCTTCGCGCTCGTGGTGCACCTTCGGTGCACTTGTGACACCCCTCCATGTCAGTCGGGGGAATCACAGGTTGTGCCCCCCCCCCCCACCTCCGAAATCCTGCACACGCCACTGCTGGGTATGACAGGGGAAGTCTTCCTTCTGAGGTCCACAGCCATTGTAATACACAATTTCATCTTTGCTCTGAATATTTCGGGGGAAAAATATGCGCCCCTTCCCCTGGATCCACCACTGATACCACACGAAATGCAAAAAATACTGTGTACACAATTGTCATTTGGATTTTGTTGAACTGAAAAGCGGTAGATATAGCATTGGGATAGCTTAGCATTTAATTAGACTAGTGACTTTACCCAAAATAGACAATTTTCTTTTCTTCAATTATGTTAAGCAATTACTTACATTTTAGCGTTGTTGATAAATTGCAAATTGTGATATTTGAAGTTTAATGCAGGACATGGCACATGCTTCATGGTTGTAAATAAATATATAAACTCACAAAATTTAGTATCAAGTATCGAGCCAGGGCCTACCGTTTACAGACATTTGTCACTACTAACACTTGGTCAAACTAACACTTTGATTAGAATAGAAAAGAATTTATTTATACACACATCAACTACAAAATATTTTCATTGCAATTTGCAAAGGCGCTACCGGGGTTGCTACACCCAGAAATTCTCAAAGTGCGGTCTGTCGGGAAAATTTTGCTGTCCGATGGAAAAAATTGCCTCTTTGCAATTAATTCACTTTGTCAGAAAATTATTGGGGCTACAGAAATGTCGGAAAATTTTATGAACTTAAATGTTTTACTTAAATGAATTATTGTCGGGTGGAAATATTGTACATTTAACCAGATACCTAACCCATCCCAGATGTGATTGTATCGGGAAATTATTATATATTGTTAGGAAATTTATCACAAATTGAGGGTTCTGTGTCAGTGATCTCTGCTATACTGTTCGGAAAGCCATTATCTTCTGATGAAATCCAGGCTGTGGGAAAAAATGTAGGCGAAACCTGTATGCAAACTATCTGAGCATAGCGCCGCCACTGGTTGGAGCGAAGCGCCGAGAAAATTTGGCTGAAAATATCTCCAAGACCGCTAGAAAAGGCACTTCCCATGCCTTGTAAGTTGCATCTAAACATTTTTTATTTTGAGTTACTAGCAATATCATAAAAAATCATTAAAAAATACAAAACAATGCTAACGAGGGCGGCTGCCCCCCCCCTTCGCCCCCCACCTTGACTACGCGCCTGATCGTAGTACCATATTGCATAATTGTCTGCCATGAAATAGACATTATGCCCGACAATGTGGAATAAAAATGTTTTTGGAATGTGATACAACTCAACCTAACTTCCCGTCAGGGATCAGTTGTACATATTCGTGGTCAGTTGCATCGGGTCACAGTCGGATTGTATAGGTTAACCACGCATCATACTGTCCGGGTTGATACCAGTCTATTGTTCATTAATCACACATGAAGGCGAGCACATTGACTTTCTGCAACCTTCTTCTGATTTCGCAAACCGTTCTTTGTTGGCCTACAGCGACTTTACTCAACTGCGACGCGACCCCCCCCCCCCCTCCCCTTCCACTGCTGTTTAATATTTCCGACGTGGTCATGAAGTTGGCTGTCGGATCGCAATCAGTACCAAAGGGCCGGTAGAGAACAATTTGGAACGCCCTTAACAGACCCGTCTGCCACGGGACTGCTTCGGGTTTTTGCCGTCGGATTGAAGCCGGGTCGGTGCAGTGTCGGCTGGCTTTCCACTTACTCAAATCGTGAAGTCGAAGTGCTTTTGTGTTTGTAGTAAACACTTGATAGTGTGTGCACTTTGTATTGCGGAGACTCGCTTTCCGATTCCTCCTGTAGATAAAATGCCTAAAAACATTACAAAAATGCCTTACATCTAATTTTCCACTTAATAATTCAAGAAGAACAGAGCGTGCTCTGCATTATTGCAAAACTCTGTGCAACTGACCCCCGCAATTGCTCATCCTAGTTCTCAATCCTCAAACCTGCTGCATCACAAAGAAATCGAATGACCGTTAGTCCTGGCTGCTATGAAACAAAAGGGCTAATTGCAAATTTTTAGGTCTGTTTAGTGCGTATTCAGTGCTTTTTTGTACAAACTGGTAATTGCTATCTAAAATGAAGGCAGCCATTACTAAAATGTCCCCCAAAATGTTATTTTTCGCCGTACTTCTCGCACATTCATCTTGTACCCTCGTTAACCTGTCATAACTTCCCATAGAACGTAAGTGAGTATAATTATTGCAAAACTCCGTAGAAACTCTTTATGGCCCTCCACTCACCCCAACAATCAGTCCCACTGCATCTTGAAGAAATCGACCGGCGGTTAGTCAGAATTACCCCACTTCGAAAAGATAAAGACAGACTGTGATTTTGTGGCCTGTTTAGTGCGTATCAATGTCATTTGTAGACAGTAAAGTGTTTTATTCTAGTGCCAAAACCGTGCAAATGCTTCAAAGCTTCCGGGGGCTCGCCCCTGAGCCCCCACCGAGGGACATCACTAAAACTGGCCCTAAGGCGGGCAACTAGGCCCCATGCCAAAGACGATCTTATACTCCTACCATGGAAGTCTTACCTCGGAGCTAGTACTTCTATGACCAAATCCACCTTGCTGTTGTAGCAGAAAAATGTTAACGGGTGCGCCGAGGTCAAGTTGACATTGCCAAATGTTAAACTGCGTTTTCCGATAGGTTTTGTTTTTTTTATCTCGTCTCTATCCGTCAGCCCGTTAATTTTGCATCTCGTACTTTTTGCAAAGATTCCATAAAACGAGGATTATGAGTTAACGGTTCTTGACTAGCATATTTTGTCAGGAAAGGTCCACCCCCCCCCCTTCCATCCACCGAGCCTTAGCACTGGTAGATGGGCGGCGATCCTAGGGATGGGGATATATACCCCGGAATTGGATGGGGTATACTGTACACTATATCCCCTCCCCCCCCCCCCCCCATGAAATCAACCCGGAAGATTCGGAAATCATTTGAAAAAGTTAGTCATTAAGAAGACTTCTTAACAGAACATAAAAATGAAAGATTTCAAAAATCCAGGCTTTAATATGTAGCATACAACCTGGAAAGGGCCATTTTTGGCAAAAATTTCTTTGCACGCTCCGTGCCAACTGATGGTGACGCTCCGCTTAGATAGTGCCACTGATTATATCCCCTTTCAAAAATACGGATCGCCGCCAATGATCCTTAGCGACGCCCCTGGGAGTACTACGCACTCCCTTTGTCAAAGTGCGATCCAGAGATCTAGCAGGCGGGTGCCTTATTTGTATATAGGCGTAGGAAACGGGGTAGGAATGGGGGTTTTAGCCCCAACTAAATAAGTGGTTGACGGAAGTGTGCTTCCGCCCCTCCAATCTAATTACGAACACCGCTTACTTTCCTCTGTGAAAATCTGTCAAAAATTTGCAGTAATTTTCCTTAAAATTTACCCAATATGTTGCACCAGACTGCATCCAAGGACCCTCAAATACTCATTTTTTTTTTTTTTTGCAAAGGGGGACCCCTTTAGACCCTCCCTACGACGGCGGTCCGAAGTAATGTTTGCTTCCTACGCCTATGCCTAATTAAAATTAGAGAGCATATTTTTATGCTTTGGGGAGCTGATAATGGTAAACAAACTCATTCTTTTCCGTGGTTGTGAGGAATATAATTGAAACACGAAAAATATAGGGTCAGTCTCTCCTATTTTGCCCTCAAATTCCTTTAGCCGAGTTTATGCTGTGCTTCAACTCCCCACCATATCAGAATATTAGTTTTTAGACGTTTCGCAAAGCTGACCTACGAAGTTTGTATATTTATCTTCCTTAAAGGGCAAATGTCGTCATCCCAGACAGTTCCAGTTCTCTCTACAAAGTTACTTCTATAGTCCCTCCCAAAACTGTAGACACAAACCTTGTTTATTGCCCAAAGCCATATCCTGGTGAACATACAAGGCTATAATGTGTAATAAGTACACAGCCTCTGCATTGAGTGAAATGTTAGCTACACTGCATCTATGAATTTTTCAAACTTTCAAAGAACAGTCATCAACTGAGAATTTTGATATCCCCAACAAAAATGTACTTTGGTGTGATGAGTGATTGTCTTTAAGCCTGTTTGATACCAGAAAACTGCTTCTACAGGTGTTTAATCTCAAAATCTACCTTGTATTGGACAGCTTGACGGATACATGATCAGTACTAGCTCCCTAATTCCAAACTTGTAGAGGGCTCACAGTGCCTAGTTAGTACTTGCACGATTTGGTTAAATGCCTCTTTGTGTCCTTATCTGATTTTTAGACAAGTCCGTAGCCAAGGGGGGGGGGGGAGGCAGAATTCAGGTTATTAACCATTGCCTTAATGCATTTGAGTATGCCTCGCCCCCTCAGGTCAGTATCCTTGGGGATAACCCTAGGGGCTCTTCATGACACTATCTGAGAGGAGCACCAAGTGACGTGCCTACAGACTTTTAACACCGGGTATGACCCTTCCTTTTTCCGCTGTATATGGGTGCCATCCTGGGGGAGGGTGCTATCGATGGCAAAGCTTTAAACTGATTATATCTTTAGACATTGTCATTATTTAGTGGTATTCTTCCTATTTTTGGATGGGCGAAAAGAAAGAGGTGATGTCTAAGAGAAGGAGACCGTATCCTATACTCTTAAAGCTTCGCAAAGCGTTGAACTGATTATGTCAGCGGTTCTGAAACTTTTTTAGACTACCGCCCCCTTCCACCATCTTGAACTGTCCCAATGCCACCCTCGTCCTACCATTCATAGTCGGATACTTAACAATGTTTTTTTTTTTTTCTCACTTAACTTTTTCTGTTTGCAAGAACAACAAAAACCCGCAGAAGGCGGGCATGCTGTGAAACTGGTATAGAGATCCCAGATGTAGTTCAGTCAGTGTGAAGGGTGAGCTTGGTGTAACGCTGCGAGATTACGAATGCCTGGTTCCATTTTAGTGAGAAGCGAAGGGGAAGAACTAGCGCAGGGGAACAGACCCCTGGATGTCTCATTGTGCCATAAATCGCAGCAGTGATGTGTCGTAATCTCCAGAGAGTGCCAACGCCCCTATTCTCCGTCTCTGTAGGCCCACCTGAGACTTTCCAACGACCGGGGGGGGGGGGGCAGGGACCTCTTTGAGAGCCACTGGATTATTCGAATCCTCATTGTTTAGTGATTTTTCCCTATTTGGTAGGATTAGTTGAAGGAAATGTTGCCTAAGAGGAGACATGACACATCTACTCTATGGGCTAAGTTTTTCTAGATCCAAAATGTTCGTATCTTTGGTAAAACTTTGAACTTATATCGTGATCTGAACTTTTGATGATTTACTAAATTTTTCGCATGGCACCCCTTCAAGGCTGATACCAGTTGAGGGCTTCTCCCTGTCGCTCTTAGTACGCCACTGGGAGAGCCACCATCGGTTGAAGCGTAGCCTTATAAGAATGTCCGGTCAAAGTGTCTCACAAATGGAAAAATTTAAAGATGCCTCTTAACATTCTTTTTTTCATGATTTGGGTTCCAGAAGGGAAGAGAAAACGAGGGAGACCAAGAACCCACCTTGAGACGTACTGTTGAGAAAGAAAGAAGAGCCGACTGGGATACCTGGAACGAGGCACGAGCTGCAGCTACTGACAGAGAGGGGTGGAGATGTTCTGTGGAAGCCTTATGTGCCACGAGACATGAAAAAGACAAGTAACAGGTAACTAAACATTCTTTACTTTTAGATTTCATAATTTAGAAAAAAAATTAGATTTCAAGAAATATTTGATTTAAAGGGAAAGTGCAGTCACCCCAATTTGAATTAGTGTACCCGGGTATCCTGCTTCATGAATGGCTTGGTTACAACAGGGAGGTGATATCACCTCAATGTGTTTCTCACCGGGTTGTGAAATTCACGTATAGAGTAACTCCTTGAATATGCAATATTTATGTGTATATATATATATATATATATATATATATATATATATATATATATATATATATATATATATATATATATATATATATATATATATCATATATCATGAAAGATAGACCTACCTGATGAAGTAAAAAAAAGGAATTTTGTGAGAGGGAGCTGTTGTTTCATAATTTCAGGTGACTGCTTATCTCCTTTCATTAAATGTTACCAGCTTACAAGCTCTTTGAGTTTGGCTAATCATAGGCTATTTTATCTTTAGCCAGTGTATGTGCTGGTGTATTCAGGCGGTGTATCTTGTAGGAGGAAAGTGGTTTATTTGTCAGAAAGAGAAACCCACCTAAGAACGCGTCCCTGGCGGAGGTCTAGAGACTTGGTCGGAAAATTTGGGGAAAAGGGAAAACTTGCGATTTCCCAGGTTTTAGGGCCTTGAAATCATAATTTGGACAGTGAAATTTTCAGCATTTTCTTCTCGTTATCCAACCCTGCTCCCGTCCCGCAAGCTACGGCCCGCCCCTTCACTACTTTGTTTGCCTACGGGTCTTTTCCCAGATACCAGCTGGAAAAGGTATTCAAGAATTGACCTCACCCCCTTTTCCCAGTTTAGTATTCACACCTTACGTGCTTGCAGATTTGAGTAATGGCATCACAAAGTGAACAGTGGCACCGGCCCGGGAGGGGGGGGGGTATGGGGCGCATGCAGGATTTTTTTTTTAAATCTTAAAATGATCGAAAAAACGTTTAAGCCATAGACTTTTGTAGGGGGTAGGGTGAGGTGTGTTTTCGACCGAGTGATGGATCTATTGTAACCATTTTCTATCCAAATGGTTCTCAAACTATCAGAATTATTGTAAATCCTTCGCAAACTATCAAAATTTTCACGCACTCCGCGGTTCAAACCTTACCTGAATATTATTCTTATTATCAATATAGGCTACTTTCGTTAGCAACTCCCGCAGAAGCACAGCAATAAAAGTTGAAAGCTGTTTACGAATTCTCAGGTAAAAGACTGGCTTTGTGATTGGCAAATAGGTTTGTTGGGGAATTGAAAGTGTCTGATGCAGAGCATGAATGCAGCTTTTGTCATGGAAATCTTATTCTTATGAAAAATTTCGGGGCGCTTCGCACGCATTCGTCACAGTTTGCACTCCACCCCATGACCATTATTAAGGTAATAATACATGGAACTGTTCTGATCACAAAATATATTCCGAAAAGCAGAGGTACGTCTCCGACCTCTGTCGGATATGGGATATGGGATCTTTCAATCTAATTTGTAGCATGATGTGGAAAGTTGAAAGCACGTATTTGCCGTGGCACATTTTTCAAAAATTTTTACCGAGCGCAGTCATTACCGGTATAGATGGTGATTGTTAATACACTTACGACGAAAAAAACATTCTAAAACGCGCTTGATATCACCTTCCTGCACCTATACTCTCCCTCCCATTCCCCACTGCTGGATGCTTTTCGTCTGGATTCAGTCGTTCAAACTTAGTAAAAATAGGATAGTTGTAAAGTGCTCGTCATCACACTCTATAGTATTATTTAGATGTCAGTTAAATAATAATCATCATATCAGTGCCCCATTTTATATAATTAATCCAGAGCTCCCAGGCACTATACCGGTGTCTGCCAGCCTTGGTCCAAGACTTCACGCACGTATTTCTACGGAAAAACTTTCCCCGAAGAGAAGGCATTAAAGTAGCCAAAAGGGGGAGGGGGGCTTCATGAGGTTTGTTGAAAAAATCCCTTCTCTAAGACGACATACTCTCCTCTTTCTCCTAACCAAAAATTAGAATTCACTAAATTATGGATATTTTCCAAAAATACCGGCCGGACAAAAGTACCAAATTTGGCATGGAGTTTCTTTTCGACCTATCTATTGATTTTATCCGTGGAACCCACTTGATCGGCTCCGATTTTTCAAGCTGGCGGCCAAAATCCAAGATGGCCGCCAGAAAAAAGGAAATGTCATATATCTGCCTGTAAAAATCGGAGATGAACAAATGAGGGGTCAATTCAGGTGTTTCCGGGGTCACTGAAACAGATGCTGGTCATGGCATGTTGCTTAGGTAACCCACTTCCAAGATGGCGGTCAGAATTCAAGATGGCACCCAAGTTGAATGAAATATTTCCAAAAATTTTGTAAAAACATTGCAAATTTCACACAATCCCGAATCATAATGATGTAAACTAATGTTTTATATATAAGACTTAACTGTACAATCCTTTGCACAAGAGTACTTGACAGCCAATATGGCAGATAAGCACCGAAGAAGTAAAAACAATACAGTAAAAATTCCCTCAAAAAAAAAAATGCAGAAAAATCTCACAAAATAATCATAAAAAATACATTTTGATTAAAAACTCTAAATACCTTTAGAGCAGATTGTACAGAAAATTCAAAGCATGATTTTCAATATTTTATGCCGAACCCCAAATGAACCAAGATGGCGGAAAGCAGAAAATGGCCGCCAATATAACCATCACAATGTATAAAAATAATATGAGAAATAATCATTAAAAATACTTTTGACACAGTTGCCCTCAATATCTGGCCATATTTCATGACAAATAATCCCAAATGATATTTTAAAGTACTTCTTTTGGATTCTGGTCAAGCAATATGGAGGAAAAAGCAAAATGGCCGCCTATGCAATAATTATGTCAATATATTATAATAATAGGAAAAATAATCATTAAAAATACTTTTGATACAGGTAGACTAATCAGTGCCCATAATATTTTAAATACATTTTAAAAGTATTTTTCTGGACATTTCTTGCAACATCTGGGTCAACCGAGATGGCAGAAATAGCAAAATGGCCGCCCATGTAATTATCGTAATATATATACATGGGCGGCCATTTTGCTATTTCTGCCATCTTTGTTGACCTGAATTGCAACAAAAATGTGTTGAGAAATATGTTTGACACATATGGCTCAAAATATGGCCAAATACAAAGAGCAACTGTCACAAATATATCTTTTAAGGATTATTTTCCCTATTATTATAATTTATTGAAATTTTCATATTAGCAGCCATTTTGATATTTTCGCCATCTTGGTTGACCCAGATGTTGCAAGAAATGTCCAGAAAAATACTTTTAAAATATATACTATATAATATGGGCACTGATTAGGTCTACCTGTGTTAAAAGTATTTTTAATGATTATTTTTCCTATTATTATAATATATTGACATAGTTATTGCATTGGCAGCCATTTTGCTTTTTCCGCCATATTGCTTGACCGGAATCCAAAAGAAGTACTTTAAAATATCATTTCGGATTATTTGTCATGAAAAATGGCCAGATATTAAGGGCAACTGTGTCAAAAGTATTTTTAATGATTTATTTCTCATATTATTTTTATGCACTATGATCATTACATTGGCGGCCATTTTGTTGTTTCCGCCATCTTGGTTGACCCACATGATGCAAAAAATGTCCAGAAAATACATTTAGAATATTTACGAAATAAAGTTGGCACAGATTAGGCCTACCTGTGTCTAAAATATTTTTAATGATTATTTTTCCTATTATTAAAATATCTTGACATAATTGTTGCATTTGCGGCCATTTTGCATTTTCCGCCATATTGGTTGACCTGAATCCAAAAGAAGTACTTTGAAAAATCATTTGGGACTATTTGGCATGAAATATGGCCAAATATTCAGAGCAACTGTGTCAAAAGTTTTTTCTAATAATTATTTCTCATATTATTTTTATACATTGTGATCGTTATATGGATGGTCACTTTGTTGTTTCCGCCATCTTGGTTAACTTGAATCTCGCCAATACAGTCCCAAAAATTAATTTTGGAAATATTGTTATTAAATATGACAAAATTTGAAGAGTTGATGCCTCAAAAATATTTTTTAAGAATATTTTCTTTATTATTATTTATTACAAAATATTCATAATTTTTGCAGCCATTTTGTGTTTGGTGGCCATTTTGAATGAGTGGGACCCAATATTTCTACTGTTACCACTTGATTTTGTGTTAAGGGGATCCTAAAGTTTCCAAAAAGTATTGGGTCGGAGAGTTGTGAGGGGGTGGGTGCCCGTGAAGTGCCTCTGGCCCAAGGCCTAATATGAAATTGCCCTTTTTTCAGGCGGCCATCTTGGATTCTGGCCGCCATCTTGGAAGTGGGTTACCCGAGCAACATGCCATGACCAGCATCTGTTTCAGTGATCCCGGAAACACTTGAATTGACCCCTCATTTGTTCATCTCCGATTTTTACAGGCAGATATATGACATTTCTTTTCTTTTCTGGCGGCCATCTTGGATTTTGGCCGCCATCTTGGAAAATTGAAGCCGATCAAGTGGGTTCCACGGTTAAAATCAATGAATAGGTCGAAAAGAAACTCCATGCCAAATTTGGTACTTTTGTCCAGCCGGTAACGTTATTCCTGAAATAAGCCACCTGACTACCAGAAAGGCACCTTAATGTAGTGACAAAAGTAGGATCCACACACTGCTGTATACAAATCGTACCGACGCACACTCTCCTCTCTCACCTAACCAAACATTAGTATTCACTAAATAAGGATCAGTTCAAAAAATACCCATTTTGCATCTAGGCAACCTTAAATCAACAAAAATTTCTCAAAGATGAGGGGGACACCCCTCCGTTAGACCTTTATGTAGTGACGAAAAGGATTCCACACTGCTGTATACAATCGCTGGGACGCACAGAAAAGGTACGCAGACTTGGGGGACCGAGGTGGCATTACGACGTCATCTGTTCTGTCCCCCAATCACCAAACCCTGCCGGCGCCACTGAAAGTGAACTCCCCTTTTGTAAGAATATGAAGTTGCATGTGGATTCTTCCATTAAAAATTGCGCCCTTAATCTACGACCAAGCGTTTTGCGAACGGGACTTTTGGAGACTTGAGGGGGGGGGGGGGGCCACCACTTCTAGGTTTCGCTATTGTTTTCTGTGTTAAAACGTTAAAACTTGTATACAGTTCTTGATCAGTGAACTTATTTAGAGTATAAACAAAGGGGGCAAAGAGGCAGTAGTGTTCAATTGTTGTCATGGGCGTCCGGAGGGAGGGGGAAGGAGGGCACTAATTGCCCCCCCCCCCGAAAATCAAAAACTTGAAATAAAAATAAATTGAATTGAATAAAAATATCAACACTCAGGCCCCAGCAGCCCCCCCCCCCCGACTGAGTATATCTTTGGGGTTTTTTACAGATTATATTCATAATATTGCTAGTGTTTCCCCTTTTATATGCGGTAAATAGGCCTTGGAAGTGCCATTTCCAGCGAGCTGGCACATTTGGTGCCAAAATTTTCTTGTGCTCCGCACCAACCCATGATGGCGCGGAGCGCTGAGAGTATGTCTACGTGCTTCGCCCCCCCCCCCCTCCCCACCTTGACAAATTAATGGCTACGCCTTTGTCAAAACTGTGTGAAATAGCATCTAAACTCTTCTGGGAGTAAAATATTTCCCATGAAAAAAGTTTTGTCCCCCTAAAAAATTTTTGAATTTTTTTCTGCGGACGCCAATGATTGTTGTACCATTAGTTAACCATGTAGACTCTTGATTCTCAAACGCGGCCATGTAGAGCCCTCTCTGTGCTGTCTGTTCATCGTAAAAAATCCTCATCCAGTAGAGAAATAAGAACATATAAAAATTTGGGAAAGTACAAAACATCATGAAATCTCAGATTATGTTGTTTCTTCACTGCAAACTCAACATTCACGAGCGTACTTTATACTGAGACGTACTTTTCGCATTCCGGAAATTGCCCCTAAGAAGTCAGGAAATCGCATATTAAGTTTCATTTTCTATAATTACTAGGGAAAGTTTTGGACCCCCTGTACATATAAACATATGCCCAAAGTGTGGCACTCTGTTCAGGGTTTCGCTCTCTCTGTGGCATAGTCATAGGATTATAGTTAGGGGTGGAATTCTATAATTATTTTATTTTTAGTTTATTTTTCAATGTTGGTTTTATTTAATAAATTTTTGTTTCTTTAAAAAACATTTCCTTCTCCCACTGTCCTCCATACTTAGGCTAGTCAATCATTATGATAAACTGCAGCAGCGATACCCATGAATTAACCCTTTACAGAAAGTAGCCTTTTGAGGTCGCATTGTTCAACACGGCTTTAAAAGAAATAATTTGGCAATGAATTCTTCCACTATGCAAAATGGCATTTGAGTGAGGTGTCAAAATAGGAACCACCACCCTTATTACACAAGCTCTGTGATCTCAAAATTTCATACCAGTTTAATGTGTTTATAGTGTAGATTATAGAGAAAAAGGTGCTTTATGTTCTACGACAGCCCATTAATGCCACAGTTCTTAATTTGTTTTAAAAATGTATAAAAACAAAAATACTTCACATTTTTCACATCATGCTACAAATAATACCGTATTGGCTTCTCACGATATTAGATTGCTCTATTTATATGCGCTATTCCTACAGAAGTCGGAAAGGTGTTTGTATTTTCATAGGCGTAGGAGCCCAAGTTATTGGGGGGGGGGGCTAAAACGACTTGCCCGAAAAATATCACCAAAAATTTCCGCCCACTCAACCCGCTTTCGACAAGTTAATGTACATATCATATAGGTATGATGCCATGTAGGCATATAGGCATGCCAGTTACATACAATATTTTGCCGTGTTACTCTTCCATATTGTTTTTAACTTTGGCGGAAATTTTTGAAAAATTAGGTGTCCTTACATGCAATCTGGTGCCACATATGCTGTAAAATTTGTTGTTAAAAATTTACGTAGAAAAAATCGGCATCAGTGAGGGTGGGACATGGCCCAATGGCCCCTCAAATACACCACTGATAACCATAATATAAGTTGAACCATTAAAAACAACTGGTCAATTAACACCGAATATATAGGAGCTAGTGCAATTCAAATCAGAAATTTATATTAATTGCCAAAGAAGTTTTCTTTTTCAACTATTGATTACCTCTAGCTACATCACTGCATTATTTTTCGTTCAGTAGGTGCCCCAAAATTTCTCAGCATATTGCCCGAAGTTTCACCAAAAAATTTGGTTGGGGAGCTGCAGCGCCCCCCCCCCAGCCCCCCGCCTCCTACGCCTATGTGTATTTTGATAAGTGCGCACGAAGTTGTGTATAGACTCTGCATTGCGTCACTTTTGATTCCCTAACCCCCCTGAACTTCGCATTCCTGCAGTGCTGTGCTGCTTCCATAATGCCCCTATGTACACAAGCAATCAGCCTTATTATTGTAATTTAAATATGCTTCAGACGACATAACGTGATAATAATTAACACAGTAATGAGGTGAGGAAAGGGTGCGGAGGGGGCGGAAATTGTTTACGAAGGATTTGAGAAAGTTTTTAAATTTCCAAACGATTTGTGATAAAACTAGACGGCACCTTTGGTTCGGCGCCACCGACCATTGTAGATGAACGGACTGTTGGTCAAGTGGTTTGTCATGGCTGGGCTGGGGAAATTCCCACATGTTCACCTTGGTGGCACCGCTGGACCGATGACAATGTCAAGTCTCCCACAAGATCATTAGATATTGCCTTGAAGCAGTGGCGTAGCTACGGGGGGCATGAGGGGGCACGTGCCCCTCACGACAAAGCCGTGTCACCCCAGGTGCCCTTCCCATGTAAATTTTGGAATGCATAGTTCTATAGAGAGGGAGAGAATTCGGAAATCGTGCCCCCCTAGAAAAGGTTTGTGGCCCCCAGTGCCCCCTACTCAAGAAATCCTAGCTATGCCACTGCCTTGAAGTCACAAGGGTGAGAGATTTAAAGTTGATTCTTAACATTCTTTTTTCATGATTTGGGCTCAGGAAAGGAAGAGAAAACGAGGGAGACCAAGAACCACCTGGATACGTACTGTTGAGAAAGAAAGAAGAAGAGCCGACTGGGATACCTGGAACGAGGCACGAGCTGCTGCTCTGACAGAGAGAGGTGGAGATGCTCCGTGGAAGCCTTTTGTGCCACGAGGCATGAAGAAAATAGGTAACAGCTAACTACACATTCTTTTCTTTTAGATTTCATACTTTTAGAAAAAAAAATAGATTTCAAGAAATATAATATTTGATATAAAGGGAAAGTGCAGTCACCCCAATTTGAATTAGTGTACCCGGGTATCCTGCTTCATGAATGGCTTGGTTACAACAGGGAGGTGATATCACCTCAATGTGTTTCTCACCGAGTTGTGAAATTCACGTATAGAGTAACTCCTTGAATATGCAATATTTTTGTTCTAACATATATCATGAAAGATAGACCTACCTGAAGTGAAGTAAAAAGGAATTTTGTGAGACAGAGCTGTTGTTTCATAATTTTAAGTGACTGCTTATGTCCTTTCATTAAAAGTTACCTTACAAGCTCTTTGAGTTTGGCTAATAATTAAAGGTAATCATAGGCTATTTTATCTTTAGCCAGTGTATGTGCTGGTGTATTCAGGCGGTGTATCTTGTACGAGGAAAGTGACTTATTTGTAAGGAAGAGAAACCCACCTAAGAACGCGTCCCTGGCGGAGGCCCAGAGACCTGGTCGGAAAATTTGGGGAAAAGGGAAAACTTGCGATTTCCCAGGTTTTACGGCCCTTGAAATCATCATTTGGACAGTGAAATTTTCAGCATTTTTTCTCAAGTTATCCAACCCGGCCCCGTCCCGCAAGCTACGGCCGGCCCCTTCACTACTTTGTTTGCCTACGGGTCTTTTCCCAGATACCAGCTGGAAAAGGCATTCAAGAATTGACCTCACCCCCTTTTCCCAGTTTAGTATTCACACCTTACGTGCTTGCAGATTCGAGTAATGGCATCACAAAGTGAACAGTGGCACCGGCCGGGGGGGGGGGGCATGGGGCGCGTGCAGGAATTTTTTTTGAAAATCTTAAAATGATCCCCAAAGACGTTTAAGCCATAGACTTTTGTAGGGGGTAGGGTGAGGTGTGTTTTCGACCGAGTGATGGATCTATTGTAACCATTTTCTATCCAGATGGTTCTCAAACTGTCAGAATTATTGTAAATCCTTCGCAAACTATCAAAATTTTCTCTCGCTCCCCGGTTCAAACCTTACCTCAATATTGTTCTTCTTATTATCAATATACCTTTCGTTAGCAACTTCCGCAGAAGCACAGCAACAAAAGTTGAAAGCTGTTTACGAATTCTCAGGTAAAAGACTGGCTTTGCGATTGGCATATAGGTGTGATGGGGAATTGAAAGTGTCTCGATGCAGAGAATGAATGCAGGTTTTGTCATGGAAATCTTATTTTTATGAAAAATTTCGGCGCGAGCGCATTCGTCACAGTTTGCACTCCACTCCATGACCATTATTAAGGTAATAATACATGGAAGTATTCGGATCACAAAATATATTCCGAAAAGCAGAGGTACATCTCCGACCTCTGTGGGGGCCTTGCATCGATATGGGATCTTTCAATCTAATTTGTAGCATGATGTGGAAGGTTGAAAGTACGTATTTGCCGTTGCACATTTTTCAAAAATTTTTACCGAGCGCAGCCATTACCGGTATAGATGGTGATTGTTAATCCACTTACGACGAAAAAAAAAACATTCTAAAACGCGCTTGATATCACCTCCCTGCACCTATACTCTCCCTCCCATTCCCCACTGCTGGAAGCTGTTCGTCTGGATTCAGTCGTTCAAACTTAGTAAAAAATAGGGTAGTTGTAAAGTGCTTGGCATCACTCCCTGTAGTATCATTTGGATGTCAGGTAATAATCATCATATCAGTGCCCCATTTTACATAATAAATCCAGTGTCCCATTTTATATAATTAATCCAGAGCTTCCAGGCACTATACCGGTGTCTGCCAGCCTTAGTCCAAAACTCCACGCACGTATTTCTATGTAAAAACTTTCCCCGAATAGAAGACATTAAAGCAGCCAAAGGGGGGGGGGGGCGGCTTCAGGAGGTTTGTTGAAAAAATCCCTTCTCTAAGACAACATACTCTCCTCTTTCACCTTACCAAAAATTAGAATTCACTAAATTATGGATATTTTCCAAAAATATCCCAAAGATAGCACCATTTTGCATCTAAGCAACCTTAAATTAACAAAAATTTCTTAAAGGTCCTCCCCTTAGACTCCTCTCCCAGAAAGGCACCTTAATGTAGTGACAAAAGTAGGATCCACACACTGCTGTATATAAATCGTACCGACGCACACTCTCCCATCTCACCTAACCAAAAATTAGTATTCACTAAATAAGGATCAGTTCAAAAAATACCCTAAAGATAGCACCATTTTGCATCTAGGCAACCTTAAATTAACAAAAATTTCTCAAAGATGAGGGGGACACCCCTCCGTTAGACCTTTATGTAGTGACGAAAAGGATTCCACACTGCTGTATACAATCGCAAGGACGCACAGAAAAGGTACAATTTACGCAGACCTGGGGGACCAAGGTGGCATTACAACGTCATCTGTTGTGTCCCCTAATCACCAAACCCTGCCGGCGCCACTGAAAGTGAACTCCCCTTTTGTAAGAATATGAAGTTGCATGTGGATTCTTCCATTAAAAATTGCGCTCTTAATCTACGACCAAGCGTTTTGCGAACGGGACTTTTGGAGACTTGAGGGGGGGTGGCAATTATTTCTAGGTTTCGCTATTGTTTTCTGTGTTAAAAAGTTAAAATTGTATACAGTGCTTGATCAGTGAACTTATTTAGAGTATAAACAAAGGGGGCAAAGAGACAAAATAGTGTTCAGTTGTTGTCATGGGCGTCCGGAAGGAGGGAGAAGGGGGCACTCCTCCCCCAAAAATCAAAAACTTAAAAAACGAAGAAAAGATAAAGAAACAAGCCAAGAAAATATAACATCAACATTTCTTAACAGTTCACTCGGTGTGAATTTCTACTCTCAAAACAGGAATTGAATAAAAATATCAACACTCAGGCCCCAGCAGCCCCCTCCCGGACTGAGCATATCTTTAGATTATATTTATAATGTTGCTAGTTTTTCCCCTTTTATATGCGGTAAATAGGCATTGGAAGTGCCATTTCCAGCTGTCCAGCGATCTGGCACATTTGTTGCCAACATTCGGAGCGATGAGAGTATGTCTATGTGCTTCGCCCCCCTCCCTTGACAAATTCCTGGCTACGCCTTTGTCAAAACTATGTGAAATAGCATCTAAACTCTTCTGGGAGTAAAATATTTCCCATGAAAGTTTTGTCCCCCTAAAAAAAAAAATTGAATTTTCTTCTGCGGACGCCAATGATTGTTGTACCATTTGTTAACCGTGTAGACTCTTGATTCTCAAACGCGGCTATGTAGAGCTCTCTCTGTGCTGTCTAAGTTCATCGTAAAAATCCTCAGATTGGCAAATTTCAGATTATGTTGTTTCTTCACGAGTCTGCAAACTCAACAATCACGAGCGCCCTCTATACTGAAACGTACTTTTCGCATTCCGGAAATTGCCAAAATTTTAAGGCCTCTAAGAACCCAGGAAATCGCATATTAACGACTTAAAAAATTATAGACCGGTTTCTAACCTACCCTTTATATCAAAAGTCATTGAAAGGGCAGTTTTAAGTCAACTTTCTTCTCATATTGAACGTAATAACTGTTTAGACCCTTTTCAATCCGCTTATCGCCCTGGTTTTAGTACTGAGTCAGCCCTGCTTAAGGTAAAGAGTGATATTCTCACTGCTCTCGACAATAGGAAATGTGTTTTACTGGTATTGCTTGATCTGTCTGCAGCGTTCGACACAGTCGACCATGAGTTATTACTATACAAGTTGGACACAGAGTTTAATGTGCGTGGAACAGTGCTTGATTGGTTTAAATCATACTTAGACCAACGGTCACAGACCATTCACATATCTCAGACTAGCTCCCGTACCCATGTGCTCCGTCACGGGGTACCCCAAGGGTCAATCCTGGGCCCCGTCCTTTTTACTTTATATACCTCGGCTCTTGGTAAATTGATATGTTCCCACGATATTAACTATATGTTATACGCCGACGATACACAATTGTACATTACTTTCCATCCTACTGACCTTAAGTATGCCGTTACTAAGATGGAGGCGTGTATTCGTGATGTCAGGTTGTGGATGTGTAGAAATTTTCTTAAGCTAAATGACGACAAAACTGAAGTAATTTTTTTCAGAAGCCCTTCGGTAGTCAACCCTGATTTTGAATCGGTGTCACTGCGTGTTGGTGATAATTATGTTAACACAAAGTCTGTCGTACGTAATCTTGGTGTGTATATGGATTGTCATCTATCCATGGATAGCCATGTAAATTACCTTTGTAAAACTACAATGTACCACATTAGACAAGTAGGTCTTCTTCGTAAGTATCTTGATAAGTTAGCCACCGAGAAACTCATTCACGCAGTCATTTCCAGTCGCCTTGATTATGCTAACTCTCTACTGCTTGGTGTTAGTTCTAATAATTTATCTAGGCTTCAAACTATCCAGAATACGGCCGCTACAATTGTTCTCAGGGCAAATCGTCACTCTCACATTACCCCGCTTCTGAATGAATTACACTGGTTACCTGTTAAACAGCGCGTGAACTACAAATTACTCCTTCTAGCCTTTCGAGGTTTTAAACTTGGTACTCCCGCCTATCTATCCAATGCCTTACATCCAGCAACCAGGATTAGATCCTCCCGATCGCGCTACCTCTTCCAGTTAAATGTTCCGGCTTCTCGTACAAGGACCTTTGGGGATCGAACTTTCCACCACGTCGCGCCCTGCCTATGGAATTCGCTCCCGCTGAAGCTCAGGTCTTTAGACTCCCTCGACCAGTTTAAACGGTCCCTCAAAACCTTCATTTTCTCTCAATGTTTCTAACTTCTCTGCTCTTTTTTTACGGCACCTGTAAAGCGCTTTGAGCAGTGTTTATTCTCTGGATTCTGCGCTATACAAGACATTATTATTATTATTATTATTATTATTATTATTATTATTATTATTATTATTATTATTATATTATTATTATTATTATTATTATTATTATTATTATTATTATTATTATTATTATTAATTATTATTATTATTATTATTATTATTATTATTATTATTATTATTATTATTATTATTATTATTATTATTATTATTATTATTATTATTATTATTATTATTATTATTATTATTATTATTATTATTATTATTATTATTATTATTATTATTATTATTATTATTATTATTATTATTATTATTATTATTATTATTATTATTATTATTATATTAAGTTTCATTTTCTATAATTACTAGGGGAAAGTTTTGGACCCCCTGCATATATAAACATATGCCCAAAGTGTTGCACTCTGTTCAGGGTTTCGCTCTCTCTGTGTGGCATAGTCATAGGATTATGGTTAGGGGGACGGAATTCTATAATTATTTTATTTTTAGTTTATTTTTAAATGTTTATTTAGTAAATTTTTATTTCTTTAAAAAACCATTTCCTTCTCCCACTGTCCTCCATACCTAGGCTAGTCAATCATTATGATAAACTGCAACAGCGATACCCATGAATTAACCCTTTACAGAAAGTAGCCTTTTGAGGTTGCATTGTTCAACTCGGATCAGTAAAAGAAATAATTTGGCAATGAATTCTTCCACTATGCAAAATGGCATTTGAGTGAGGTGTCAAAATAGGAACCACCACCCTTATAACACAAGCTCTGTGATTTCAAAATTTCATACCAATTTAATGTGTTTATAGTGTAGATTATAGAGAAAAAGGTGCTTTATGTTCCACGACAGCCCATTAATGCCACAGAAATAAAAGTTCTTAATTTGTTTTAAAAATGTATAAAAACAAAAATACTTTTCACACCATGCTACAAATAATACCGTATTGGCCTCTCATGATATTAGATTGCTCTATTTATATGCGCTGTTCCTACAGAGATTTGAGATGTGCTTCTATCTTTCGGAAAAGTGTTTGTATTTTCATAGGCGTAGGAGCCCAAGTTATTTGGGGGGAGGGGGCTGAAACGACTTGCCCGAAAAATATCACCAAAAATTTCCCCCCACTCAACCCGCTTTCGACAAGTTAATGTACATATCATATAGGCATGATGCCATGTAGGCATATAGGCATGCCAGTTACATACAATATTTTGCCGTGTTACTACCTTCCATATTGTTTTTAATTTTGGCGGAAGACGTTACAATAATAATGATAATAATCAGTGGTGTAACCAGGATTTCTCTCATGGGGGTGAGGGACAGGCATTATGCTGTGTGAAGTTGCCGATCTGGGGGAGGGGTTTCCCCCTCCCCTTTGAAAATGTTTGAAAAATTAGATGTCCTTACATGCAATCTGGTGCCACATATGCTCCCTTTGAAGCAAAATTTGTCTTAAAACATTTACGTATTTTAGGTACTAAAAAAAATAAGCATCACCCCCTCCTCTTTGAAAAATTAGGTGTCCTTACATGCATTTGCTGTAATTTGTTGTTAAAAATTTACGAAGAAAAAATCGGCATCAGTGAGGATGGGGCATGGCCCAATGGCCCCTCAAATACACCACTGATAACCATAATATAAGTTGAACCATTACAAAACACACTGGTCAATTAAAACCGAATATATAGGAGCCTTTTCAACTATTGATTACCTCTAGCTACATCATTGCATTACTTTTCGTTCAGTAGGTGCCCCAAAAATTCTCAGCATATTGCCCGAAGTTTCACCAAAGAATTTGGTTGGGGAGCTGCAGCGCCGCCTCCTACGCCTATGTGTATTTTGATAGGTGCGCACGAAGTTGTGTATAGACTCTGCATTGCGTCACTTTTGATTCCCTAACCCCTTAAACTTCGCATTCCTGCAGTGCTGTGCTGCTTCCATAATGCCCTTATGTACACAAGCAATCAGCCTTATTATTGTCCTCATCGATGAATAATTTAAATATGCTTCGGACGACATAACGTGATAATAATTAACACAGTAATGAGGTGAGGAAAGGGTGCGGAGGGGGCGGAAATTGTTTACGAAGGATTTGAGAAAGTTTTTGATAATGTCCAAACAATTTGTGATAGAAAGTGATAAAACTAGACGGCACCTTTGGTTCGGCGCCACCGACCATTGTAGATGAACGGACTGTGGGTCAAGTGGTTTGTCATGGCTGGGGGAAATTCCCACATGTTCACCTTGGTGGCACCGCTGGACCGATGACAATGTCAAGTCCCCCACAAGATCATTAGATATTGCCTTGAAGCAGTGGCGTAGCTACGGGGGGCATGAGGGGGCACGTGTCCCTCACGACAAAGCCGTGTCACCCCAGGTCCTCCCCCCCCCCGTGGAAATTTTGGAATGCATAGTTCTGTATATTAGCCCTATAGAGAGGGAGAGAATTCGGAAATAGTGCCCCCCACCATAGGAAAGGTTCGTGGCCCCCAGTGCCCCCTACTCAAGAAATCCTAGCTACGCCACTGCCTTGAAGTCACAAGGGTGAAAGACCAGTCCCTACTATTTAATAAGTTGATATAACAACTAAACAATTTGTAATAACAACTTGTGCACATTTAAGGTTGTTGCTGAAGTAAAGTCTATTTACATTTCCTGCCTCGTGTGCTGTTGTCGCTGCTGAAAAACAGATTTTGAAGTGACAATATGGCAGTGGGTGAAAGGGGCGAAGAAGGCAGGAGGACCACCGTGTCCACCTGCCTTCTTCGCCCCTCAAGGGTCCAAAGGGGACCGACTGTGATGCTGTAGGGGTGTAACGCTATCGATACCATCAATGCATTCTCCTGGTTTGGGGACCTCTGACTGCTCCTTGTCCGCGTAACTGAACTACGTGAGGTCTAAACCAAAATATTTTCAATATCCCCAATAGTCCCTTCCCCCACATTCAGCCTAAATTAGTTTTTTGTATGTAACAATCCCACCGTCTCCGACGGTTTACGTTGTTACTCTCAACACCTCCTTGCCGCCTACCCATTTAACTTAAAAGTAGCCATCCCGACGCAGTCTAAGCTTGGTGAGGCCTGAGGGAAGATGGTTACATATGTCGTTGGCGTTCCATATTGCGTTCCTGGCGTCGAGTCGGACGACGAACGAATGTTGGAATGTTGTCCTTCGTGTTGTTTTGCCCAAGAACCAACAAATGCATGCCTGCCAAGAATGGTATTTAAGTGGGCACATTCTATGGCAAAGGCGTAATTGAAAGGCATTAGGTGGTCCCAGGACACGTGGATCTACCATCTGTAAGAACAAAGAATAGGCCTATTGGCCGTTATGTAAATGTCTGAAGGTGGGTACGATAGAATGCATCTTATGTAACCTGTAAACGTTTTTCAATCATGCACTTTTTGTTCTCTTTTGCTTATAGACCTTATGAATATGACGTCACAAACAGAAAGTATTACTGGATATTCAGGCCTCCTTGGTAAGATATGGTAAATACGACACACTGCATTTTACTTCATAGCCTACCAGATGAGAATTGTTACAGTCTGAGGTAAGAATAAAGACCCTTTAAAATCAACTTGCAAAGGACAGATTTAAAGGTTCTCAATTTTCACCCCAGACAGTAGCAATTCCCCCTACTAAGAGTTTACTTCAAACCCCATGACAGAGCCAAGTGAAGTGAACCTTAAACATCAGTTCGGTCCTGTGTCGTAGTTACGTGGATGGCGTTAGTAGGCGACAGAATCGATGGAGGTCGTGTTAAAACCCCCGAGTGGGGATATCCTATTTAACCTGCCTTGGTCAGTATCCGAACGTTGGTACAAGAGCCTGCGCAATCCCTCCCTATTAGTGGCTTGTCACACATGAGACGTGCCAAAATAATTTTAATCTGTACAAAATGGTGGGTAGGGTGTGTGATGTGGTCAAGAAAAATGAAGAAACTCCCCCACCACCCTCTAAAGTTCATGTGACGTGCTACCAAAAAGAGCTGTTTCACTTGTCACTTAAAAGCGCAGCATTAGTTACCGTTCTCAACGTGTTCATTGATGAATAGAGATGTGGAGTGTGTTGCACAGTGTTATGGTTTCTTTTGTTAAATAAATTATCTCTGATCATATAGGTTAAGTTTGGTGAGTGATATTGGAATAAATCCCTCTAACAATGCTACCAGTGAGTGTCCTTGAAAGGTCGAAAAACAAAGGCTAACTATGATGCAAGTGTGAAATAGAAATTGCGGCTATTTTCTGGATTTTTAATGCTTTTTACATCAAATATCCAACTGTTATTTTCATATCACACGACCTTTAAATTTTAAATCTCATACCATGAACGCGCATATCCCACTGCGTACTCTTCCATAGCATCTTTGAACGGGAGAAAGGAGTGTAAATTTCTTACTGTTGATATGTTAGTACTTTTCTTACATTCTGGTGAAATCCTGGGGCTGCAAGAAGAGTTAGGGGGAGACGTGCAACTCACACCGACAATTCCATACAGGTTTTCTGAAACCTGTTAGCATGGACCAGGTGCGCTTTGAGCGCTTTGAAAAGGGTGAGTAAAGCAGACCATAGAGGTCAGTTATCCAACAGGGCTTGGCTAACTAAAAGGTTATCGAAGTTTTACTTCATCCTGCAAAGACGCCCCCCCCCCCTTTGCTACAGTTGCTCGAAAGGATATAGGTGGGAGAAGGAGTTGCAAGGGTCTTTTTCATAAATTTTGAAATTTCTGCAGGCATGTTTGTATAGGCCATCCCGCGGAATTTCCACCTGCCCTGAATTTCATGTCTGTGTACACCCACATTTAACCAGTCCAGGGACTGTAGGGGAGGGAGATCCCAAACACCGGAAATTTTTTTCCGGGAAGGGCCCTAGACCCTTACGTGCCTTGGGCCGGGGAGATTTTAAACCTGGGGGATGGAACGTACAAGCAAACGGCCCTCCCATGAGGTCCGAAAGGCGCCGCGTGGTGGCGGAGCTCTCTTATCAATTCTCTCTTAACAGACCATGTAAATTTGGTGAATTTAAAGAGCGTCATTTCTGCTTTTACGTGAGTTTAACCTACTTTTCTTACTACACCAGGCGCGGATCAAAGGCGGGGGGGGGGGGCTTTCCCGGGCTCAGCCCCCTTTTTGCGCCACAATAACAAATACGCACACTAGGAGAATCCCCCTTTTTTCGAAATGTCTGGATCCGCGCCGTGAAGGGTGCCATGCAATAGCCGAAAAAAGGGTTGTCACCTCTTCTGTTAGGTCAATGAGTATTCCACACACTATAGATATTACCTTCGTGTGATTGGTGTGAAGCTCGACAGTTTGCAACGCAGACCGAAAGATCTTCTCTGGTGACGTAGCTGATTTCAGCATACGGGCAGGTTCAAATCCTGCGGATCTTCTGAAATGCTTTTGTTGAGCTCACGTCGTTTCCACAAGGTCAAAATTTAGTGACCTCTGGGGTGGGGCGTTATACGTCGTTTGGGGGTCTAAAAATAAAACTGACATTTAATAAATGATATTGTAGAGCAGCTTTGGGACCCTGGGGAAGTGGTGCCGGGAAAGTCACCCTATGTATCCGCGCCTTCCATGACACTAATTTACTTTCAGGCTCCCTATAAAGATACCCGAACTTCTTGAAAAGAAAAGTGTGTGTTAGCCATTCTGAGGTGGGGTAGTATCTTCTAAGCTCCAATTGCCAGGACCTGCTTTCATTAGTGTAACCCCCCCTTTCCCCTGACTTTAAACCATCTGAACAAGTGGGGAGCAACGTTTGAGATGCACCAAAGGTGTTTGCATACGCAGGAAGCGGGGAAATTCTCCCTCCTAATATTAATGTAAAAAGTGCCTACTCACCTTTGCATAGTAATTTACTTGTTATAATTTCCTTTCACTTACCTTAGTTACTGTTTACGATATCTTACCTCTTTACTTACCTTTACTTACAGTTTACAATTATTCAGTGTAAACATCTTCTCGAAAGTGGAGACTAGACCTTCTTCAAACGCGAATCTTGAAGCCCTAGAGGCATAATCCCTTTCCCTTGGGGTATATCCCCCGTCTTCACCTTAGCTTTTTCCCTACTCACTTAGCTTCTTACATTCATTCTCCCAGTTGTGTACGTGCAGTGACACTAGGAACAGAGGAATCGATGGACCATGGGGGATGGGGGCAGGGATGTAGCTACGGTGGGCGGCGCTGGGCGGTGACACCCAGCACTCGATATTCCCGCCCGGCACTCCAGGCAAACTCACGTCTCCCCGCCCACCACACATCTGCCTACTGAGACCTAAAACTAGCCCTAAATTTACTCCCTAAAGTAAAATGTGGGAAAAATAAAAAATTAATGGCTTAAAAATGGGGTAGAAGCCATGGGGTGGGCGGTGAGGTGCTTTCCCCACATCAGACAATTACCCGGCACTCAAATTTGGCTAGCTACATCGGGGATGGGGGACATGTCCCCCCGTTTTTTGAGAGGGGACCTAAAACTAAAAAGGAGGGTAACCAAAACAATACACATAGCGGTTCTACGGGGGATTCATTTTTCCTAGCCTCCACAATTCTTTTTATAACTTCAAAAATTTTCGCGCTACGCGCGCTTCCATCTTCAGTTCTAACTGCAACGCCCGCCATTTTAAACACATTGGATTTTATTCAACGTTAAAGGTTCCACAAATATTGTAGTCGTGATTCTAGAGAAACACGAAAATGCAATGATTTCTAACCTCTTTGTCCCTTTGTCGGATTTTTCAGTTCGTCCGTGAGCCTTAATGGGTAAGAAAAGGAATGTACTCCCTGACGAAGACCATGCAGTCGCCCCATCAAATTTTCAGATTCTTCGATAAAAGCCCAAACTTTTCCAATTTTTCTTAAAACAAATTATGAAACTTTGCACTATAACCCTTATATTTTGAGTTAGGCGTCCTTTCGGCAACCCATTGCATCTGTAGAGGTTTATATTAGCTGGCCCCCAGTCAGGGCGCTTGGCCCCCATGTCGGCAAATCCAAGCACCTACCCCCCGGCTGAGCGTTTTTTTTTTCTTTGGGCAAAGGGTAATGAAGTATAACCCCAGTTCTCATAGTGCCCCCATATATTGAAATATTTGGCCAATTTTGCATCTGGGCCCACTCCTCTTAGACTCCTCACCCGAATAGGAGAGAAGTTTTAGGCGAGATGCCACCTCCCAAAATCAAATCGACGATGAAGCAAGAATCCCAGCCTTAACTTAACCTAGCCCACCTTAATCTTGTACTCACCTTCAACGTTTTCATCATTACGATTACTTACCTTAAGCGTACATCTAGAATACTCTCTTCAAAGGCATCCTTCGTACTCACCTGTACTCACCTTAAACGTTGTCATCATTACACGATTACTTGCCTTTACCTGATTCCCTTACCTTGCAAGAATCCCGGCCTTATCTTACTTAAGCCACCTTAATATTACTCACCTTAATTTGCACTCACCTACAATATTAATATTTTCATCAATACGATTAATCTTACCTTTACTTACCTTAAGCGTACATTGAAAATCATATTCGTAGGCTTCTCGAATGTAGGGGCGCTGAAAGTTGTTTCGGACCGCCGTCCTGGAAAGGGTTCTAAGGGGGGTGTCCCCCTCCCTTTTGGATTTTTTTTTATATTTGAGGGTCCTTAGATGTAATTTGATCAATAAATTGGACAAATTGTAAGTAAAATTACTGCAAATTTTTGACTGAGAAGGCTTTAGCCCCGCTTCCTACGTTGAAAATGCCCTTATATTGAAAATACACTCTTCTTACCTTACCTTTCCTTACTGGCCTATGCTGAAACCCAAAAAGGGACCTAAGGTGGACCCCTAGCTCTGGTCCTAGTGCTTTTGAGGGGGCACTGAGCTCTGCACCGAATTTAGCCGCGTTTGGTTATTTAATTCTTCACCCTCTTTAACATCCTTTGTCTTACAACATCTTACTTCGTACTCACCTGTACTCACCTTCAATGTTCTCATCATTATACGATTACTTACCTTTACCTTAACAAGTTACATACTTGCTTCCCTTACGTTGCTATCTTACATTTGCCTAATCCTTGAACCCCACAGGGGACCCCTTGCTCTGAGGCGCGCGCTTATGAGGGGGCACTGAGCTCCCGAACCAAATTTAAGCCCGTTTTGTCTTTTAATCCTGGACCCTCCTAACAACATGGGGGGCCTAGTACACCTCAGTGCTCAGTATAGAGTCAAATTTCTTTGCGCTTACCGCACGAGGAACATGCATGTCATGCACACACCCAGGTGAATACAGGTGTCCTAGATTTTATCACAGAATAAAATTCTCTTTCTACACCAATCTTTGCCTTTTTGGGATCCGCCAGGGTCTATTAAGTGGACACTCAGGGACGACTGTGAATAGTTTCAAAGACAATAGCCTTCCAGCAGAGGAAATTAACATTCTCCGAAAAGACTGCAAAGGCTGTAAGGCAGACAGTCGGTGAATAGAGTGACGTTTTCATGTAAGAGCAGCGAGACATCTATTTACGGCAACAGGGTGAGTAAACAGGTAAGTTCTCCTGACACACTCTGCAGTGCACATCAGCAGCCGGTTTCACTTCAATCACTGCACCCCACCGCTGTACTCTTAGGATGATACTGTTGGTCTTGGATGTGTACCAGTGACAAGGTTCCCCTCTTAATGTAAGTGGTCGCTCATCCGATTGAAACAGTAATTTAGCTTTGACTCTTCAAAGAATCCTGGAAGTTTTTCAGTATCTTAGCCGGCCCCTAACATCTTCGTCGCCCGGACATTTGGAAATCTTAATTCCAACCTATTCGCTCGAGTTGTAGAAATCCTGATTGCCATGACAACGCAACCCCCCCCCCCCCAGTAAAAGTTTGCTTCCAGTTAAGAGGTCTCATCTTTCACAACCAACATTCCGTCTGCTTCATTATCGTGAGCCATGTCAAGTTCTTTTCACGTGTCCATGATCTGAAAAAAAGATTCATTCAAAAATTGTGCATTTCAAACCCTTTCCCTATGGCCTATTAGCCTTAGAATTCCTGGGCCATGATTCTCACCAATAGGATAACTTCCTCCCTTACTACCTACCCTGACCCCCAACCTCCCTCCATCGTTTATAAAGTCCCCTTAAACATTTTTGAACAAAAATACTACTGATATCTTTTCCTTGAAAGCGTTTCGCCCCCTGTAAAATGTAGTACTCACCCAGTCCTCTTCCTACGGATATATTCCCATACCTCCCCTACCAATGCTAGCCTCATAACAGTACAACTCCCTTTGCTACAGATGGCTAAATAGGACCATGATTCTAAACAATATGATGCCTCCCTCGAGTGTATGATGCCCCTTAAAGTTTTATTGAAATTAGATACCTCTAAGCATCTGAAACCCATACCGATACTAAAATATAAACTAAACAAATACTCAGTATGTGAATATAAATAAATTTTTATCGTTCTGAAAATCTTAACATGTTATCATAACTAAATTTACGTCACTAAGCTACAGCTCCATCACAAGTTGCTTTTTCAGTTTTCCCCCGTCTACCCCCCTCTTAAACATCACAGCTTAACACTTCACAAGATTGCATAGTATTTAAGAGATTAAAAGATTTAAGTTTTCATAAGACAGGTTAACCTGTCTTACGTAAGTTCACAAGATTTACACATAAGACAGGTTAACCTGTCTTATGTGTAAACTTCAATCTTTTAATCTCTTTTAAATACTATGCACGAATCTTGTGAAGCGTAAAATCGAAGTATATACTACCTTTATATATATACTACCTTTGGCAATCTAAACGATCCTTAAAATCAATAAATCTTTGTATTTTATAGTGAATTATGCGCCCCGATACAGCCCCCATAACTTTTTATTACCCCCTTCCTTTGCTTTACTCCCACCTGCCTCCTCCTACTTCACAGAATGTGCTTGCTGTTGTTAACTAGGCTTTGCTTCTGTTTTATTACGTACCGTTTCCCAAATAGGCTAATTAGACCTCGACACAGATATAGAGGGTGTACCCTGATCACCTGCAAGTCGCTAATTCAGGCGCCTAGCTACGGATGAGGGGGAGGGCTGGGAGGTATAGGCCCCCGAATGTTTGTTAGGCCCTCACAAAAAAATTGTTTGTGTCCTAATATAATGGGTAAGAATCCCAGGACGGCGATCAATGCCGTGAACCCCCCCCCCACATTTGATACCTAGGCCCCCCTAAAAATTTCATCCTAGCTACGCCCGTCTCCATACACCTCTATACTTCTATGCACCCAAACCCATATCTATATTTTAATTAATGTTTAAATTGATACTAAAGTAATCGATACTAAAATAAGCCAAAATAAAGTTCCACAGCACTTGAATGTAAAGAAGTAAATCTTAATCATCCATCTAACTTTTTATTGTTCTGAATCTAAATCTATCATGACTAAATTTACATCACTGAGCTAGGGCTATAATCAAAGACCCATTAATCACTTTTTTAAATGCCTTCAAGTGTTTTACTCAGTCGATCTTTCTTAAATCTCAGTTTAACTTGTCCCATGTCTAAATTCTGTCTTATGTCTAAATTTACATCCCATAAATCTCCGCCTTCCAAATATTATGTATAAATAGGCCTACATTACTTCATCTCAACCAAATATTCAAGTATTTTCGAGCCTAGCCAAGTCTACCGTTCAATGTGAATCTTTTTACCAACAACTACTCCCTTTCGTAAATTAAAACATTAGGTATATTTCGTATTCTAAATTTATGAAAAAACATTGCTTGTAATTTAATCCAATACGTTTAAATCTGTTCACTTCAATCTACGCATTCCGTGAATCTAAGATGTTTTCATCTGCATTAAGTTCCCCTAATCTCAGTATTCTTAATACTATGAACGAGTTATACCCGGTATATAAGCGGTATAAAAATTACAATTAATAGGCTTGGCAGAAAGGTTGCGTGCACTTATCTATGCTGAGCTCCTCTGTAATCAATCGGCCTAATACGTCTGAGAAGGTATTGATAATAAGCAAAGCGATGTTTTTCTCTTTCCAGGATTTCAGAAAAGGGGGAGCCCCCCCCCCCCCGAGGGCAAAGTTTGCACCTACGGGCGTCAAATACGCGAAGCGTCGATTGGGTCTAGGGATGAAAACTTGATATTTAGACACTAAATGATATTGTAAAGCAGCTTGGGAACTGTGGGAAAGTGGTGCCGGGAAAGCCACCCTATGTATCTGTACCTGCCATGGAATTAATTTGCTCTTGAAAAATGAGGAAAAGGAAATAATAAAAGAAGTGCCCCCCCCCAAACAAATCCTGTATGTTCAGACCCTCTCTAAAGATACCATGGCTGTAGGTCCCCCAAACTTCCTAAAGTTTGTATTAGCCACTCTGAAGTGGGGGTGTCATCACTGCCACGTGACTCATTGTTGCCCACTCTTGTATCTTCTAGGCTCCAATTGCCAGGACCTGCTTTCACTGGTGCAATTTCCCCTTGCAGGTCAAATTGTTTTGCATGCATGTTTCGCCTTCGGTAGGTTAGTAGGGGTAATGTGGAACAGTTCACCAGCTCTTCAGTGCGCTTGGCCAAACGGGGCTTTAAACCATATGAACAAGTGGGGAGCAGCTTTTAAGATGGGCAATAGAAGTGTTTGTATGCGCGGTAAGCGGAAGAATTCCCTCCTAATATTAATGTAAAAATGTGTCTAACCCCTTACCTTTCCATACTAATTTACTATTACTTTCCTTGTTATACCTACCTTTTCACTTACCTTAAAGTTACCTTAGTAATTGTTTACAATACCTTACCTCTTTACTTACCGCTTAAACATCGCGAAAGTGGACGTAGGGGAAAGACTAGACCTACTTTGAACGTGAATCTCGAAGCCCTAGAGGCGTAGGCCTACTCCTTTCCCCTGTGGAGTGTCCCCAGTCCTTACCCGTTGGACCATGTTACTTTCGCAACTTGCCTTTTTCTTACTCACCTTCTTACTTACATTCAAAAAATGGCTGCTGACAAACGCTGTATTCTAATGTCCCAGTTGTGTACGTGCAGTGACACTATAGGAACAGAGCAATCGATGAAGCAAGAATCCCAGCCTTAACTTACCTGCGCCACATTGATCTTGTACTCACCTTCAACGTTTTCATCATTACGACTACTTACCTTTACTTACCTTAAGCGTACATTGAAATACGCTATTCTCCCGTACACTCTTCTTCTTTCTTGTCTTGCAACTTACGTTACTTGCCTATCCTTGAACTTCACTAAAGAACTGAGGTGGTCCCTCTTTAACAACATCCTTCGCACTCACCAGTAATCACCTTCAACGTTCTCATTACACTATTACTTACCTTTACTTACCTTAAGCTTACATTGAAAATAATAAGCGGCTTTTCTCGAATGGGGGGGGGGGGGTGAAAGTCCTTTCGTACCACCGTCATGGGGGAGTAGTAAAGTCCCCTACCTTTTGGAAATTTTTTGAATATTTCAGAGTCTATAGAATTTTGTGCAATATATTGGACAAATTGTAAGGGAAATTACAGCAAGTTTTTGACTGGGGAGGCTTTAGCCCCCACCCCCGCTTCCTACCCTTATATTGAAAATACACTCTTCTTCCCTTACCTTACTAGCTACCTTTCGTTACTGGCCTATAAGGAACCGAAGGTGGATCTCTAGCTCTGGTCCTCGTGCTTTTGAGGGGGCACTTTAACTCCGAACCGAATTTAGCCCCATTTAATTATTTAATTTTTGACTCTCTTTAACAACATCCTTTATCTTACTTCGTACTCACCGTTAAATGTTCTCATCATTATACGATAACTTACCTTTACCTGCCTTGTAAGTTACATACTTGCTTTCCTTACGCTGCTGTCTTACCTTTCTGGCCAATCCATGAACCAAAGGACCAAGGGACCAGAGGTGGACCTCTAGCTCTGGGGAGCGCGCTTATGAGGGGCACTTTGAGCTCCCTGGCCAAATTTTGTCATTTTATCCTGGACCCTCCTGACAACATGGTGAGCAAAGTACGCCTTTGTAGGCCCTACTCAGTATAGAGAGTGAGCAAAATTTCCTTGCGCTAACCGCACGAGGAGCATGCATGCCCTGTACATACCCAGGCGGATGCAGAGTTAGCCTAGATGTTAAATTCTCTTTCTGCACCAATCTTTGCCTTCTTGATATCCACCAGGATCTGTTAAGTGGAAAGTCAGGGACGACTATGAGAGGGAGTGAATAGTTTCAAAGAATACCAGCAGAGGGAGTAACATTCTCCGAAAAACTCTGCAGAGGCTGTAAGGAGCTGGACAGTCGATGAATAGAGCGAAGAGCAGTAGATGTAAGAAAAGCGATTAGACATCTATTTGCAGGGTAAGTACAAAAGGTAAGTTCTCCTGATACACTCTGCGGTGCACACTAGCAGCCGGATTCACTTCAATCACTGCACCCCACCGCTGTACTCCCAGGATGATAGGGTTGGTCAACTTGGTCTTCGGTGTATACCAGTAACAAGGTTCCGCGTTCTGATTGTTAGTGGTCGCTGATCCGATCAAAACAGTAATTTAGCTTTGACTCTTCAAAAAATCCTCCACGTTTTCAGTATCATCGCCCCTAACATCTTCGTCGCCCTGACATTTGAAAATCTTGATTCCAACCTGTTCGCTTGAGTTGTAGAAATCCTGATTGCCATGACAACGCAAACCCTCAGTAGAAGTTGTTTCCAGTTAAAAATTTTGTTGGTCTGTCATCTTCCACACCCAAAGTTCCTCGTCTGCTTCATCATCGTGAGTGAGTCATCCCTCTTCTCTCAGTTCTTTTTACTTTTCCATGATTTGAAAAATTGTTAATTTGTTAATTTCAAACCCTTTCCCTATCAGCCTTAATTCCTGGGTGAATCGGGTCATGATTCCCAACAATAGGATGCCTCCCTCCCTTACTACCCTGACCCCCAACCTCCCTCCATCAGTTATGTGTAACCCTAGAAAAAATCACCCCTTAAACCTTTTGAACAAAAAATCACCCCTTAAACCTTTTTGAACAAAAGTACTGATTTATGTTGTCTTGAAAATATTTCACCCCTGTAAAATGTAACACCCACTTCCAACAAATTCTCTTCCTACGGGCATAATCCCATCCCTCCCCTACCACACCCTCTCACAATGCTTTTGTCTGTTCTCCCTTTGCTACAGCTGGCTTAATAGGACCACGATTCTAAACAATATGATCCCCCCCCCCCTTACTAGCTACACTGATGCCCCAACCGCCCTCTCTCCGTTATGAGAAATCCTTAATTCTTTATTCAACTTAGATACCTCTATGAAACTGTGAATATAAATAAGCAAATCAGTGGTTTTATCTTACGTATCGTTTCCCAGATCGTTTCCCGTATCGTTTCCCAGACCTCGACACAGATATAGAGCGCGCTTTTACCCTGGTCACCCTTAGTGGGGAAGGTCGCTCCTCGCACATTTGGCCAAAAATATGTGTAGTATCCCTCCTTTCTAACGGATTTGTTCGGTGGTATAATTTATTACCTCCAACTCTTGTTCAAAATTGATACTTAATTCAGGTGCGTAGCTACGCCCCCCCCCCCATGTTTGTCCTAATAAAATGTAAAAGGATTTCCAGGAAGGCGTTCAATGCCGTGACCCCCATTTGATACCTAGCCCCCCCCCCAAAAAAAAAATTCATCTTAGCTACGCCCGTCTCCATACACCTCTATACTTCTATACACCCAAATCCCATATCCATATTTTAATTCATGTCTAATTCGATACTGAAATAATTGATACTAAATAAGCCAAAAATAAAGTGCCACAGTTTTTGAATGTTAATAAGCAAATCTTAAGCATCCATCTAAATTTTTATCGTTCTGAATCTAAATCTATCATGACTCAATTTACATCACTCTGCTAGAGCCCATCAATTACTTTTAGATGCCTTAATTCAAGTGTTCTCCCCAGTTGATCCCTTTCTTGAATCTCACAGTTTAACTTGTCCCATGTCTAAATTCTGTCTTATGTCTAAATTTACATCCTGTAAATCTCTGCCTTCCAAATATTATGTATAAATCATGGTACTGTATACTCCCAAGCTTTAACTCAATTAACTACTTAAGTTGACCAATCGCGTGCACACATACATTACTTCATCTCAACCAAATATTCAAATATTTTCAAGCCTAGCCACGTCTACCTTTCAAAGTGAATCTTTTTACCAACAACTACTCCCGTTCGTAAATTAAAACATTGAAGTTTACCTCAAAACACTAAGTATATTTTGTATTCTAAACTTTATGGAAGAACATTGCGCGTTATTTTTAATCCAGTTCTTAAGAAAGCTAGATTATACAATAATATTCAACTACTAATCAACTGATAAATCGTGTTTCCATACCTTAAAGGGAAAATCTTCTCATCCCAGACAGTTCCAATTCTCCAAACTATGCTAGTTCTATCCCTGTCCATAACTGTCTTTAGCTTGTCCTTGTGCAGACACAAACATAGTTTATTGCCCAGGGCCACATCCTGGTGAGTATACAATCAAAACACTCTCCTTGCATGCTAAATGTGAACTGCTCTGCATCTTTTGAATTTTGCAACTCTGATGTCAATCAAAGAGTGGTCACCAACTGAGACTTTTGTTACCCCTTTGTAAAAGCCATACTTGGGGTGATGCAAATGTCTCTTTAATTTAGTGCCTTAGTTTAACCTGTCCATGCTAGTTAAATCCATTTTCCAATGTTTAACCTATATAGTTTCTTCCATAACAAAATACACCCCCCCCCCCCACAAGGTCCATCAAGGAACAAATGCACGAAATGACTTGAAGGGAAAGTAATTCGAAGTATAAAAATCTTAAATATCAAAGGATATAAAATCCATTTTTAATTTAAATCTATTCACTTTAATCTACGCTTTCCGTAAATCTAAGATATTTTCATCTGCATTAAGCCCCTAATCTCAGTCTTATTCTTAATTTTATAGTTAACAACTAATAATCTTATTAGAAATTTTGCTTGCACATATCTATTCTGCATTCTAACTCTCATTATATTCATTTATACCTAAAGCTTCGTCTCTAGCCAGAAAGCCAAAAGGCTAGTGATTTAAGGAAATAAAAAGGTATCCATCTTTGCATCTTGAGCTATTGCATTTACTAGCAATTTCCAAGGTTTTTGCTGTAACCTCGTGTAACCTTTGGCCTCTATCAAAAAGAAATCTTCTGACTATAATACATCCAGAAGCGAAGTAGGAAAAGTATACAAGCTTCCTGTGTTGGTATTTTGTGTTTAAAAAGGATTCATTTTGACCTCTGGTGAACTCACATCACCTCCAACCTCCATCAAAAACTTCCTCTTAATATGATAAATTTATAGTATGAATTTAATACCCACCATTCCTTACTTGAGCTATTGTGTTCAAAAGGTTTCAGTGGTAACGTAACATGACCTTTGACCTCTACAAAATGCAGAAGGGGTCATCTTCTGACTATAAAGCACCCAAATGCCAGGTATGAAGAGTGTGCATGCTTCCTATCTTGAGATATCACAGGGTTTTTGATTTTTGACCTCTGGTGACCTGGCATGACTTCATTCTCTACCAAAAACAATAGGGTTCCTTTTCTTAATATAATATATCTAAATACCAAATATAAAAAGTATCCATCATTCCTATAGTGTTTACAAGCAATTTCCAAGGTTTCAGGTTTTGAAGTTTTACCTTCCCTGGCCTCAGATAACCTTTGACCGCTACCAATAACAATAGGGTTTATCTTCTGAATATGAAAACATCCACATACCAAGTATGGAAAGTATCCACGCTTTCTAGGTTTTGGTTTTTGACCTGTTGACCTGACACAACCTCTTCTGCCACCAAAAACAATAGGGTTCTTCCTCTCAGTGTGATAATCCATATACCAAGTATGAAAAGTATCAATACTTTCCATCCTGAGATAACGTTTACAAGCAATTCCCAAGGTTTTTGAAATTTTACCCTCTGTGATCTCAGATAAACTTTGACCACTACCAAAAACAACAGGCTTCATCTTCTGAACATAAAACATCCATATGCTAAGTATTGAAAATATCCATGGTTTCTATGTTCTTGGTTTTTGACCTGTTGACCTAATATAACCTCTTCTGCCACCAAAAACACAAGGGTTCTTCCTCCCAAAATAAATCTATAAACCAAGTATGAAAAGTATCCATACTTCCTATCTTGAGATATCTTGCTTACAAGCAACTCCCAAGGTTTTTGAAGTGTACCCTCTGTGACCTTAGATAACCTTTGACCACTACCAAAAACAAAGAGCTTCATCTTCTGCATATAACAGATCCACATGCAAGTATGGAAAGTATCCATGCTTTCTACCTTGAGATGCCGTGTATACAAGATTTTTGGTTTTTGACCTCTGTTGAACTGACATGACCCCTGGCCGCCACTAACAATAATGGGGCTCTTCCTCTCAATATGATAAATCCATATACCAAGTATAAAAGTATCTTGAGATACCGGGTTCGGCAAGGAATCAAAAAGGCCAAAAATAAAGTTCCATAAATTAACCACCGCAATGTTCAAGTGCAAGGAAAACGACATCTAATCTTCAAATATATTTATTCCCTTACCACAAACTAGCCTTTGTCGTAAATTTAACTGTAACCCACCCGCTTGCTGATGTTAAACTAGACTTTAAACGTTTCCCAAAATTTAGGCTTGTTCGACAAAGACATGTAGAAGCGCTTTTACCCCGATCACACTTGAGTACCCCACTGTAGGTGAACCCCGTGAGATTACTCAGTTTGGGACTGGATGTCGCTTTTGTGTAATACCTCTTCTTTCTAACAGATTTGTTCGGTGTTATAATGAAACAAGTTTAAATTTTAATTTAAATTGAATTTAACTTCTTAGCATATCAAATCGCCCATGTTTAAATCGATACCAAAGCGTTCTCATATCTTCATACTAAAATCGCGCTGACAAAATTTGGTTGATTCTGCGATGTTTTAAACAAGTAAAATTTAATGAGTTAATAACCTGGTATTCATTATCTGTAACTCTTTGTTCAAAATAGATCTCTCTGCACATCCTTATCCTTATTTCAATTCATGTTTAAATCGATACTAAACTAATCTAAATAAAGTATTTGAATATAAATTTCAGCAAATCTTTATCCAACTTTTTCGTTCCGAATATAAACGTATCGTAACTAAATTTACATCACTAAGCTGCAGCTTTATATCTCTAATGAAAGCCCATCAATTACTTTTTTAAATGCCTTCCAGTCTTTTCCCCAAGTCGGTTCCCTTCTTAAATCTCACAGTTTGACCCGTCTTTATGGCTAAATTTAAATCCTATATAAATCCACTCCTTTCAAATGTTATGTATGAATCATGTGCGGTATCAAATCGAAATAAAATACTTCCAAGCCTTACTTCAGTTGATCAATCGGGTTCACACATGTATTACATCATCTTAACCAAATATTCAAGTATTTTCAATCCTAGCCAAGTCTAGCTTTCAATGTGAATCTTTTTACCACCAGCTACTCCCTTTCGTAGTTTTAAACAATTGAAATCTAACCTCAAAACACTTAATTCTTTTGTATTCTAAATTTTATGCCAAATTGTGTCCCCATATCTTATCGTGTCCCCGTATCAAAGGTAAACTTAAAATCTATTTTCAATTTAAATCTATTCATTTCAATCTACGCATTCCGTAAGTTCCCCTACTCTGTATCTTATTCTGAATATTCTTCATATTGCCGATATCGGTATATAAGCAAATTTCAAAAACTACAACTAACAATAGTACTAATACCTGGCGTGCACATACCTAGTCTGCATTCTAACTAATATTTATACCAATTAAGTGATTTACACCTACAGCTTAGTCGCTAAAAGAGCTATAAATAAGGTTTTACAAATTTAACCACCACAATTTTGCACAGAAAACGAGTTCAAAATAAAGAATCTTAAACCTTAATGTATAGCTTGCAATATAAACCCCCCTACCACAAACTATCCCTAACCGTACTTAGACCGGCTCCCATTTCACATCAGAAAGTGCTTGCTCTTGATTTTGATAAGCTTCATCTTATTTCCCTCCCCCCATTGCTTAACCCCACAGGCCTCCTTACACAACGTACTTATCTGTTGTTAAACTAGGCTTTGCTGCTAAGATGGTCATCTTACGTACCGTTTCCCAGTACCGTTTCCCATAACTCCCCTCCCTCTCCAATGCTTCAACCCCACACGCCGCCCTCCTGCCCACAAAACCCCTTCCTGTTGTTAAACTAGGCTTTATTGCAAAGATGTTCCTCAATATCAGTCCAATAACTCCTGCCCATCCCCTGCCCCATTGCTTAACCCCACCCGCCTCCTTACAGAACGTACTTGCTGTTGTTAAACTAGGATTTGCTGCCAAGGTGGTCATCTAACGTATCTTTTCTCAGTATCAGGCCATAACTCCCCTCCCTCCCCCACTGCTTCAACCCCACTCGCCGTCCTCCTACCCCACAAAACCCCTTGCTGTTGTTAAACTAGGCTTTATTGCAAAGATGTTTCCCAATATCAGTCCAATAACTCCTGCCCATCCCCTGCCCCATTGCTCAACCCCACCGGCCTCTTAAAAATCCTACTTGCTGTTGTTAAACTAGGCTTTGCTGCTAAGATGGTAATCTTACGTATCGTTTTTCAGTATCAGGCCCTTAACTCCCCCTCCCTCCCCACTGCTTCAACCCCACTCGCCGCCCTCCTACCCACAAAAGCCCTTGCTGTTGTTAAACTAGGTTTATTGCAAAATTGTTTTCAATATCAGTCCAATAACTACTTCCCATCCCCTGCACCATTGCTTAACCCTACCCGCCTCCTTACAGAACGTACTTGCTCTTGTTAAACTAGGCGTTGCTGCTAAGGTGGTCCACTTACGTACCGCTTCTCAGCATCAGGCCCATAACTCCCCTCCCTCTCCAATGCTTCAACCCCACTCGTCGCCCTCCTACCCACAACACCCAGTACTGTTTTTAAACTAGGCTTTATTGTAAAGGAGTTCCTCAATATCAGTCCAATAACTCCTGCGCACCTCCCCCCCCCCCCAATTGCTTACCACACCCGCCTCTTAACAGAACGTACTTGCTGTTGCTAAAGTAGGCTTTGCTGCCAAGGTGGTCCACTTACGTATCGTTTCTCAGTATCAGGCCCATAACTCTCCCTCCCTCTCCAATGCTTCAACCCCACTCGCAGTCCTCCTATCTCACTAAACCCCTTGCTGTTGTTAAACTAGGATTTATTGCAAAGATGTTCCTCAATATCAGTTCAATAACTCCTGCCATCCCCTGCCCCATTGCTTAACCCCACCCGCCTCCTCTTGTCCACAGGAATGATTGTTGTTAAGTATGTTTTACTGCCAAAGTGTTCACCTTACTACCGTTACTAACTCCTTACTTCTCTCCCCCCCCCCCTCACTGCTGTACTCCCACCGCTTCCTCTTTTCCCACAGAACATAATTGTTTTTCTACCAAGGTGTTACATATCCTTTCTCAATATCATCCCCCTTACTTTCATACCTCATACCCTACAGCTTTACCGCCTCCTACTACCACACAAAAAACATGTTTCCTGCTAAGGTGGTCATCTTACGTATAGTTTCCCTATATCAGCCCTACTACTTATTTACCCTCCCTTTTCCCCACTGCTTCAACCCCACCTGCCCCAGAACGTGCTTGTTGTTTAAGTAGGCTTTCCTGCTAAGGTATCCATCTTACTAACCATTCCCCAGTATCATCCCCATATTTACTTCACTCGACTGTTTAACCCCCACCCGCCTCCTACCCCACAGAGCGTGATTACTATTGTTAAACTAGGCACCATAAATATCACTTGAGAAATCTACCTTCCCTATGAGCTAAAGTATCTGCACCTTCATCTTTTCCTAAACTTTTGTTCCATTAACAGTGAAGTTTTGGTCTTGGTCTAATATAAATATCAATGTATCAATATCAATATAAATCGACCTTGAAATCTCTATATTGTGATATCAAAAATAAGAAATTAGTCTTATACATCCGATTTAATCCAAACATCCTAATCAATACCTCCACCTAAGTACTTCATTGTCTACATTTTGCAACTACTTTCTTAATAGGCCTAAGCTACGGTTTCATCTTTAACCAACAAAAACTAAAATGTAACCCTAAATTGAGATCCCTAGCTATCTTACACGCTAAGTATTACTTATCCCTAAAACCATTTTAACTTAGTCTAAATATTAGATAGGACCTAGAAACGTGCACAACCGAATGTGGTTAAGCTATAACTGTACATTCTAAGCTAAGTCCAAGTCTATTGTTCTAAATTTATTTAGATCGAGCAATTCTTAATCATATTTCAAATGTAAAGGGGCAAACCTACCCTAAGTAGGTCAACTACTCTCCTTATTCTAAACCATTTAAGTAGAAACCAGGGATAAAATGGAAGTCTTAGTAAAACATGGTGTAACCGATTTCTATATCTACATCACTTAAAGTGTACCTAAAGTCTGAAAATTCAAAAATATATATTACAGAGCATGAAAACTGAATTCCAATGGTCCAATTCCCATCTTCACAGGACTTTCTTAAGCTGAGATATAAAATGTTGAAGTTTATTCACTCAATTTAAAAAGGTAGATTGCGCAATAATTTGTGATGTCATTGTTGTACTACTCAAATTACAATCTTTGTATTTCTTTGTTTTTCTGAAAGCCACAGCACCTTGTGCCAAAATGTAATCGCGTTCTTACTGCTTTGGGGTGACTTGACTATATAAGCCCTCTCTGTACAGCATGTCATGCAAGAAAACAGGGAGCAGTCAAGGTCATATAAACATTTCTAATTTTAAAAGAAAACAAAGCATTTAATGTGAGTTGTACAACAAGAATGTCAAAAATTATTGCGCAATGAACTGTTTGGGTTTAAGTGAATAAATTTTAACATTTAATATCTCAGCAATGGAATAAGCTATGACAATGGGAGTTGGACCAATAAGATTAATTTTGTAACCTCTTAAATATATATTTTTGGATTTTTAGACTTTAGGTCCACTTTAATACTAATTAAAATTAAAATCACTAGAACCAAAACAACTAATCTTAACAATCTAACCCTACACCTAGTGTTAAAGTCAGCCTCCTCTGTGTATCCTAGCCTTCAAAACATCAACATATGTCTAAATCTCGTAACCTTCTTTGTCATTATGAACCTATTTCCTTCTACGTCTATCACTACATTTAAGTGTATAAACTACAATATTACCAGCGCCTGCCAAGTTCAAAGTCAATATCGCTGTTCATATTTATCTCTAGCTAATAAAAGGCGGTATTTAATCAAATTTCAATGCTTTAACTATATAGTCTAAGTCTTCTAAATGTAAATCTTAGTATCTAATAAGTGGTCTTGTACTTGGTCAATATCCTATATGTATCTAAACGTTCTTATCTAGTCCCTCAGTTAAAACCTTCAACTCCCTCTTCACCTTCGTCTAAACTTATATAGGCCTAGGCCTACGTTACAACTACATCTAGCTTGTTCCAATATGGGAATCGCTTTGTACCCTTTAAGCCATATATCATCTGTGTCCTTTCCTGGAAAGAAACTTGAATGTAAAATTATCTAAGCTACACTTGCATTAGCAAGAGGTATGGATTTAGATGGTGCTAGGTCCTAGCAATCCATACCACTGGTCTAAGAATCCTGAAAATGTCTAAATTTCAATAAAAGCTTAATTATGAATTGACCCCTATAGCAATACCTCTGTAGAAATTCATCTCTAGAACGAAATATTGCTCTATCGAAGCCTTTAACCAATATGTACCTAGTATAGTTAAATCTATCAAATACCATCTCAAACTACATAAACTGAGCTAGCACATATAGAAAGTCTCTGCTTCTTTATTCTAAATATTAAGGGTGTTTTTACCAGAGTCTTATTCTAAATATTAAATAGGACGGACCTAGAAACATGCCTAATCGAATGTGCTTAAGTCATAATTGTACTACTGTCCTAAATTTATTTACAGCGAGCAAGTCTAAATCTAAATCATATTTAAAATGTAAAGGGGCAAACCCTAAGTACGTCAACTCCTTTCCTTTATCTAAACCATATTGTCTGCCTAATAAGTAGAAAACAGGATCAAAATGGAAGTCTTAGTCAAACATGTCATAACTAATTCCTATATCTACATTACTTAACGCTAATTAGAATTAAAATCACTACAACAAACACAACTAATCTTAACAATCTAACCCTACACCTCCCAAGGCGTTGTATCCTATGCTTCTTAGCCTTCGAAACATCAAAATTATGTCTAAATCTAGCAACCTTCTCTCTCATCATAAATCTAATTCCTTCTACGTCTATCACTGCCTTCAAGTGTATAAACTACAATATTACCAGCACCTGCCAAGTTCAAAGCCAATATTGCTGTTCATATTTATCTCTAGCTAATTGTAGGCAGTATTTGAAGTGCTCTTGTATTTGATCAATATCCTAAATGTATGTAAACCGTCCTTATCTAACCCATCAATTAAAACCTTCAACGTCCTATCCACATACGCCTTAAAACATTTAGGCCTACGTTACAACTACGTATACGCTCTTGAAGCTATATCTCATCTATGTCCTTTCCTGAATGAAAGCCTGAATGTAAAATTATGTAAGTTACACTTGCATTAGCTAGAGGTATGGATTTAGATGGCTAGGTCCTATAGGTCCATCTAAACCCATACCTCTGGTCTAACAAGAGAAGCTAAATTCCTAATGTTTCTTAATTCTTCTAAATACAAGCATTACACAATCGAATCGGAATGCTTCAATTATAAGGTCTAGATCTAACCAACCGCCTACGTCTTCTCCTTCATGTAATGTTAAACCTACTGTAAGTCTGCTCCTAAACGTTAACCATACCCAGCTGAAAATTCCCTTTGGGGTAAAACCCTTTAAACCCAAAGGGTTTCAAATGGTACCCTTTGGAAAAACCCTTTACATTCAAAGGGTTCCCTTTCAATGTTGATGGAAATTGGACAAATCACAAAGGGTATTACGAAATTACCCTTTGCATAAACCAAATTCTTTTGAAAACCTTTTAAAACCATTTGGAACCCATTGAAACCCTTTTGATTAATGGAATTTGGACAAAGGGTCTCAAAGGGAATTTTCTGCTGGGTAATTAAAACTTCAGCCTGAAAAATGTCTAAAGTTGAATAATTCTGAGTTGACCTCTATAGACATACCTCTATAGAAATATAGAGCTAAATACTACTCTTAAATCTTTGTCTATGGCTACAAATATCGTCTCAAACTGTATAAGCTACACTAGCATCCATAAGTTCTAAATAAATCTTATTCTAAATATTAAGGTTTTTTTACCAGAGGCCTATTCTAAATGCTGGATAGGACTTAGAAACGTGCACAATCGAATGTGATTAAGCTAAAATTGTACATTCCAGTATAAATCCAAGTCTAGCCTAAATCTACTTATAGCGAGCAATTATAGTCCAAATCTAAATAATATTAAAAATGTAAAGGGGAAAACCAACCCTAAATAGGTCAACTCCTTTCCTTAATCTAAACCGTTTTATCTACCTAATAAGTAGAAACCAGGGATAAAATGGAAGTCTTAGTCAAACACGTTATAACTAATTCCTATATCTACATTACATTACAACACTAATTAGAATTAAAATCACTAGAACCAAAACAACTAATCTCAACACTACATCCCCTGGTATAAAATTCACCCTATTTCTACCCTATACTTCTTAGCCTTCGAAAAATCCAAATTTATCTAAATCTAACCTTCTCTGTCATTATAAATCCATTCCTACGTCTATTACTACAATTAAGCGTATAAGCTATAGTATAACCAGCTCCTGCCAAGTTCAAAATCAATATGGCTGTTCACATTCATCTCTAGATAATTGTAAGCGGTATTTTAATCAAATTTCACTGTTTTAACTATATATAGTCTAAGTCTTCTTCTAAATGCAAACCTAAGTATCTAATAAGTGGCCTTTGTATTGATCAATATCCTTTATGTATGTAAACCTGCTTGTCTTAATCCCTGAATTCAAATATTTAACTCCCTTTCAACCTACGTATAAAATTAAAAAGGCCTACGTTACAACTTCATTAACCCTCGCTAGTCCCAATATCAGAATCGCTGAATGTACTCTTAAGCTATATCTCATCTATGTCCTTTCCTGAATGAAAGCCTGAATGTAAAATTATATAAGTTACACTTGCATTAGCTAAAGGTATGGATTTTGTCTAGGTCCTAGGACCTAGCCATCTCCATCCACACGTCTGGTCTAAGAAGAGAAGCTAACTTCCTGAGGTATCTTTACTCTTCTAAATGCATACAAGCATTATACAATTGAATTGCAATGCTTCAATTATAAGATCTAGATCTAACCAACCGCCTAAGTCTTCTCTTTCATGTAAAGAAAAACCTACATGTAGGTCTGCTCCTGAATATACATCATTATTAAAGCAGTAAACTAAATTTCAATAAAGGCTTAATTCTGAATTAATACCTCTATAGAAATACCTCTCTAGAAATCATCTCTAGAGCTAAATATTACTTTATCAAAGTCTTCACAACTACTCACCTATATGTACCTTAAATCTTTGCCTATGGCTACAGATACCATCTCAAACTGTATAAGCTACGTAGGCTAGCATCCATAAGTTCTAAATATTTTGAAATAATCTATACATCATATTCTAAATATCATTAAGGATTTTTACCAGAGTCTTATTTTATTCTAATCTCTGTATCTTATACTAAACATTACAAATGAATAACTGTCTTATTATTAAGGTTTGAAGAATCTCTGCATCTTATTCTAAATATTGGTATCTTAATCTAAATATTATGGAAATATCTTTATCTTGTATTAAATGTTGTATAAGACCCTTTGTATCTCATTAAAGCTATTGAATTATTTCTCTCCATCTTATGCTAACTATTATAAGGCTTGGCACCCATTCTGAATGCCATGAAAGAATATTTGTATCATATGAAAATTTCAAATAAATCTGTATCTTATTCTAAATGTTTAAGAAATCTCTTCATCTTATTCTAGATATTATTAAGGAATCTTTGCACATTAATCTAAATATTTTGAAAGAATCTTTTACTAAATATATTTTCTTATTCTTCATATCATGATAGAATCTTTGTATCTTATACTAAATATAGTGAAAGAATGGTCATTTTATTCTTTGCAAAAGAACCTCTGTTCTTATCCTATTCTATAAGACTATGGTATTCTAAACACCATGTAAGAATCTTGTTGAATCTAAATTTCACTCACTAATCCCTTAACAACTAATTATAAATAAAAGAAAATAAAAGAATATAAAGGATAAGCATCTAAACATGTATTCCAAATGTTTAGATGTAAATCTCTTCATTTCAACCTGCTTATTCTTTGAATCTACACATATACTGCAAATAGAATTTGCAACTTTGACCTAACCACCTGCTTGAAAATACCTCACTTAATCGTCTAACTATATATGCCTACATTTAAATATTAATGGTAAACGTTCCCAAATCTATTGTGTATATCTCTAGTATAAAAGTCAAATCTCATTGTAATCTCCTTACCATAATAAATAAACATAAGAGATTAGTAAGTGGGATTTAAATCTATCTATATATACTCGTTTAGCACCTTCGCTGAATTATTATCTGGGGGCTAGTTGAGGAAGGACTCTAGGCCTGCTGCTAGCATATACCAATAATCAAAAGACTGTTAAGAGCTCTCTTGATATCTTATTATTATTGTTTAATGTCATCTTGCTAATATTTTAGTCGATTACCATTGAACCTGAGAGATGGATGCAAAGTGAAAAATCAACCTTTGGTAGCACTCCTGCCCTTAGTTTTTAGGCCATACCATACAGCCTAGAGTATCCATGATAAAATATTTAATAAATATAGACTAAAACCACATCTCACCTTAATTGCTTAATGTGACGGATCACCCTTACTAAGGTGATCCTTCGGAGTTCTAACTCAAAAGTATTCCCATGTGTCATCCTAGAAAAAGAAACCAATTCGTTGGAGAGAACTGGGCTAGGCGTTTTTAGCTCGGAGTATATCTGTGGAAACTGACATCCTTCCTCCTCCATTCGTCCGTTACGAGACGCTTGAAACATACCGAACCAATAGCTGAATAGTTGCTAAATTACATCCTCGCCATTAAATCTCCACGTTCAAAACTCAATGTCTGAATGTATACCCTTCAAGAGTCGAGAACTTTGAGTAAGAGAAGGGGAGTTTTTAGTGTCTTGCAATTTAAAGTATCTGTCAAAGTAATGTATCTCAAGGTTCATGACGGTTAATTGTACTACGGTGAGGATTAGGAATTCATGTGTCATTTTTATAACGCTGTATTTAAAAAAAATTTAGTGAATTCATTTGGATGAATTTAATCGGCTAACCTGACCTGACCTGATTATCAGTCCTACTCTTGACCCGACACGAGGTGCGTTTAGAGGATTTACCTCCGACGAGACAGTTGTTTGAACAAGCCACTTGAAGAGGTTTTACAATGGATAAAATTTAAGTGGCTACCAAATGCTAACTCAGATGAAAACAGGCAATAAATATCAGTAGATAAAGGGGCTGCATCCCCTAGGGCAAGGGACGAGGAGGGGCTTGGAGCAAGGGACCAGGAGGGGACTTGGAACAAGGAAAGGCTTGGAGCTGTAGGGGCTAGGAACCAGGGGATACGGGGATACAACCCCTGGGAAAGGAGGGGACTGGAGAGGTTAGGAACCAGGGGCTAGGAGTTGCATCCCCGGGATCAAGGCCCTGGAGAGGCTTGGAACAAAGACGGACTTGGAGCTGTAGGGGTTAGGAACCAGGGATCTGCGGGAATAGAACCCCTGGGAAAGGAGGGACATGGAAGAGTTAGGAGCTAGGGGCTGCAGCTCCTGGGACAGGGTTAAACCACGGATGATCGCTTTCCTCGTGAGCATAGGGGCAAGGAGCCAGGAAGGGTTAGAAACCAGTGGGGTTACAAGCTAGGGGCTGAGGAGTTGTGGCAAAATGCCAAAAAACTTACAGTGAAAGTTTCAGAGGCAGAAAAAAAGAGAGCCCTCCCGTCACAGACTGTCTTCCCCTCAGTCAACAAGAGGGTTTGGTTACGTCACTGAACTTTTTCTTTACTGTAGACATGGTCACAACAGGAATTGAAAACTGACATTACTGACTTATGATTACATATTACAGTGAGGAAGAAGTTTCATCATAAGTTACAAGAGCACCCTCCCTGGACAAGAGGGTTTGGTTACGTTACTGTGAAGTGATCGACCTTTACTGTAGACAACTGACTTTACAACGTAAACGAAAACGAAAACTGACAGTACTGACTGAACTCTACATTACAGCGCTGTGTCTCATCAGAAGTTACAAGGGCGCCCTCCCACTTCCCCACGACAAAGGGTTTCGTTACGTCACTGAAAATACCTTACTTTACTGAAAAAGGCCTATACTACTGTACTGTGCTTACTGCAATGCACGCCTCACCCGGGACCGTAGCAGTGGGAGATCCGTGGGGCAAAGTCCCCCAACAAGCTTGTATCTGTCTAAACGAACTTCCCTGGCCCTACAGTTTACAAGCAGGCTACGGACCCGGCTAAGGTGTAACATTACATAGATCTTAGGCATAACATTGACAGTCATGCCTAGTATGCAAAATATGAATGAATGATACACAAATCAGTGCATACACAAATCAGTGCCAAAAAAATGAGGCGTTCGACAGTGGCGAAATTCAGAACGGAATGGGCGTAGGACGTTAATTTCTTTTGCTGTGAAAATGCTTATTCCTAACTCCGTATTTGAAAAATAAAGAATACAGGGAAACCGATGGCGCATGAGTTTGCTTGCCCCACAATGAATTCGCTACTGTCGGACTTGTGCAAGGCGGTGAGGGCTGGGCCAACATTGGGGGAAGGATCTGTTCTTGGGCAAAGGGACATGTTTTAAAGTGCGTTACATATTAAAAACGTACAACCAGTTTCCCTTTCTCCAGGCAGAGTCCCTGGAGTACTTACCCCCATCCTTTTGAGGAACTTCGCCCAGGAAAAAAATCCCATTGAGTCCCATTAGATTTTTAATGGGATGTAATGGGACTCTTATGGGATGTTCCAAATAACATGTTGAATCAATAGGGCAATGGATTTTCCCATTGATTTAATGGGATTTTATGTTGTGACTGTCCAAATTACGTATTAAGTCCCATTAAATTCAACAGGAACTTACAGGAATTCAATGGGAATTTATGGAATCCCAAAAGGTCCCATTTTACTGGATTCAATGGGAATTTTTCCCTGGGTCTTTCGTTGCTGTGGTAATAGCATATAAATTTTCACTTACACATTTGTACGAGGAAGAACGTACCAACATTAGGGGGCAGGACCCGAACTTGGAATGGGGCATGTGTGAAAGTGCATTAAATACAAAGGTCGTGCATCCACCCCCTCCCCCAATCCCAAGTGGGTCGGGGCCCTGACGTACTTACCCCAGCCTTCCTCTCCCACAGGTCGTCTCTTTGCTTTAGTAATAGCAAAAGTTTCTACTTACATACTAGTGTGAAGGGGAGGAAATAGACAGGTGATGTTTGTTCAAACTTAGCGACAGCTATCCTTGGCATGATCACTATCCTTCACTCTCTGGACACAGTTCCGAAAAAGTTTTAGTATAAACAGTTATTCATTTTGCTTCTCTTTTATACATGTGATTCCAACTTAACAACATAAAAATTGGGCGAACCCCCTTTTTCCAGTTTCTTTCTATGATTGGGTAAAAGTGTAAGGCAGCCCCTAGAAAGTATTTTCTCACTGCAGAAGAATGTCAATTTCAGTCATATAAGGCAACAAAAGAGTCTGTGATGACTAAGCGTAGATTCGGCAGAAAATGTTCCTTGTTTGACTTTACAGCTTCCAATAATGTTCTAGACGATATTTATAGACATTGCAGACATGATTGCTAAACGTGAGTTCCAAAAATGTGCTCCATAAATGCGAGTTTTTCCAAAAGAAGAAACAATTTATTGAAGCTATTCATTGAAGATGTTAGAAATGACCACAAGTTAAGTCCACATTGATTTCCTTATACACAGAATATTTTGTAAGCTTGAAACGTCCAACCCTCCTCTAAAGTTTTTTTTTACGTCTCTTCAATTAAAAGTTCAGAAAGTTTAGTTAACATTACCAAAGAATTCTCAAATTTACCGCCAGTTTGCACAGTATGCTTCATTTATCAAACGCCATGATGACATATAATCGTCTCAGCCGTGCTAGTATATAAAGAAGACAGCTTCTCTGACTAGTCATAACTATTTACGCCATATCATGCACTGGCTTTAGCCAGTCTCAGTTCCCAGCACAAAACATCTCTATTCACTTTGCATTACAATACACGGATTGTGAGGCAGCTGCATTTCTGAGGATTAACGTGCGTGCTCCGGTTAATCCATATTGTGATGCTAAGTACACATCGGAGGAATGCAGTCGCCCTATAAGTCAATTTACATTTCGGTACGTACTGCCGGATTCAGAGGTAATATGAAGGTATGATTAATGTACCGTGGGGCGGCGGAGGGCCGGGTCTGGGTTAAGGAGCATTCGAAATTTATATATGTGTATGAAGGGGTTCTAAGATGCAAACTGGTGCTATATTTAATTGATGCATATTCCACTTCCCAGCTTTCTTGCGTGTTGATGGAAACAGAGATTATAGTAGGGGTTGCACTTCGATATGGACCAACACCTGAAATCAAGATATTCAACGGTTCTATAGCGAGTAATAACGAGTTGCGGTGTGAGCTAAAATTTGCTAGAAAAAGCACTAGTAAAAATTTAATATTAATAATAATAGTTTATTTAGTAATTTTAGTCGCAAAAATTATTCAAAACACGTGAACTGACTTCCACTTCCACTTCCACTTTTATCAACCACCTATTTTGTTTTTGTTTCTGTTTACTTTTCTAAAGGGATAAGAAAAAGTGCCCCTCATTTTTATTTCTGTGAGAAAAACCAATGCAGTTTCGAAAGAGTTACAATCTAATTTTCCATAGACGACCAATACTTTAGGGTTAGGCATACTTTCTCAAATCAACGAAATGGTACATGAACTTCATACGCATACATGGCCAGACAGGTAATAATAAATGGAGGCTGCATCCTAGTAAGGCGTGGCCTGGGAAACTATAGCCAAGGAGAGCTTCAAAGACGCATAGCTACAGGCCGGGATACGCTTGTAAAGGACTTTCCTGACAGTTTTCCTTAAAATGTGTTAAGTTTGGGGCATCTGGACCAGGGGCGGATCCAAGGGGGGGGGGGTTTTAGGGGTTTAAACCCTCCTTTGATTTTCGAGGATTTTTTTATTTTGTGTAATATCTTTTTTATTTTCTCCGGTATGTTTTGAAGGTTATTTTCAGTTACAACAATGTGCGCTGTATGTAACATGCATAAATCATAAGTTTTGCCTGACAGCGTATTTCCTTCTATCGTCCCCCTTCTCTCTCATTCAAAATCCTTATAGAGGCCAGTGAGTCCTTCAAGAGGAGGTCAGCTCTAATCCTTGGTTCCCATCTGGCAATGAAATCTATCTAGTAGTGCCTAACTCTGTTTTAAAAATCGGAACTGCGACTCCAGCTTTTTTCGCTTGTACTCCGCTGAAAAATTCAAATATTTGTGTTTGACTGGTAGTGGTTTTACGTTGAATTCGATTCACTTAATATAAATCAGAAATCGAGAAGGCCAATCATACCTTTGTACATCCTTTGGATGTAAAGAGATCCAGTGGAGGAAATAGACTGTTTAGTTTGGAACATACATCTAAAGAAGTTACCATTTGATTCTGGAAAGTATTATGATCCAAAATTTCGCTTAATGCACTGGATCATTTCATTTGTTACAAAAGGTATTATTCCTTTTTTAATCCAAGAGTACGGTTTATGAACAAGATCACGTTTAAACATTTTCTATTACAAAGCAAAAGACGTGGGGTCTCGTTTGACTGAGTTTCTTGCACATGGGAAGTGCCAGGGACCTGTAGGCGGTATTTTAGCATATTTTCTTCGTGGGGGGTGCCTCTAGACGACATGGTTGAATGTACAGCAAGGGAGGGTATCAAAGCAACGTAATGTTTCCGTGGAAATGACAAACGTACAAAACATGAAACATGAAGATGGCCTAAGTATAGATTGTAAGGTCTGGGAAGGGTCAAATTTTCTAGTTTCACGCTGCGCAGTTATGGCGCCAGGTGGGGGGGGGGCAGGGGGCCATGGCCTCCCGTCTGGAAAAACTGTTAGAGTTTCGTCGGGGAGTCTTAGTCGATACGGTAAAGTGTGCAGTCCCCAACGACGACAAGTCGCCCCGACGGTTACCTGTTTTTTGCCCTCAAGAGGACAATTTCCCTTAAAAGAACCTAAAATTTTCGGCACGCTAGGCCCGTCGGGTATGAAGTCATCTCCAGTTTTCTTCTTTTAAAATACTTCCTTCTACATTTGCTAATAGCACAAGACCCCTGTTCATCAAACTAAACAAGTAACATGTAGGCAGTGTACACAGTTTATGTAAAGGTCGTAAATTCCATCCCATATCGCAAAGCCTACTTGCTGTTGTCTTGTGTGTGTGTCATGCGGTACGGTCAGTTGGTGAGCGACTCAAGGAGCAAAATTTGGGTATTTCATAGGGTAGTCCAGGTGGTTTCGATAAAATGTATGTTATCCCTGATGTGATCTACAACCCCTATAGTTTTTCTTTTTTCTTTTTGTTCTTAATGATTACATATATTTTTTGTGTAAAACAAAAAAAAAAAAAAAAAAAATTTGAGCGCGCTTCGCGCGCTTTGAAATTTCACAGTTTAGATTCTAGGAAAAACGGTAAATCAGGGCGAAAATATATTTCTCCAGTATATACAAATATTATGAAATATATGCCCGCAATGTCATAATCTAGTACAAAGGTTTTCTTCAAATCCCTCCTCACCAATTCCTCGACGACATCATGGCTGTCGATCGAGAGATCGAGATCGAGGTCAAGGTCGAGGTCGAGGTCGATGGTCGAGGTCGAGGTCGAGGTCGATCGAGATCGAGACCGAGATCGAGAGATCGAGAGAGAGATCGAGAAATCGAGAGAGAGAGAGAGAGAGAGCGCGCGCACAACAAATGACTCATTGCTCCGAACTCCTGACTCCCAAGATCCTTATCGGGCTGTATAGCATGCATCTCTCACCCCCCCCCCTCCCCCCCCCAAGTTCGCCAGAGCGACGATCGTCCGGAAAATCTGAAATGCCAGTTGGAACTTTCTGATATTTCTAAGGTCTATCACATTTTTCCCGACTGACCCTCTGTCACCGTTGTATATATTTACCAACGAGACCACGAGAGAATAATACCCAAAGTTATTTTCCTTCAAGTAAAATCAAAGTTTGTCCTTTTTTTTCGCAAATTTCTTCTCAAACTCTCAAAATTTTCGCGCGCCTATAGAACCGCATAAACTCCTTCAAACCTTACCTCAGTGTTGTTCCCCATTAAATCAATATCTTCCGATGCAACTTTCGGAGAAGCACAACAACAGAAGTTGAAAGCTGTTTTACAATTACCAGATAAAAGACTGGCTTTTTGAGTGGCATGTTAGTTTGGTGGGCAATTGAAAGTATCTCGATGCAGATTCTGAATACAGGTTTTATTATGGAAATCTTATTTACTGAAAATTTACACGCGCTACGCACGCATGCGTCACGATTTACAATCAATCTTATGAACATTATTAAGGTAACTATACAAGACACAGTTCTATGGGAGCTAAGGCGCTTTATAGCCCCCCCCCCCCCCGCCTGTCTAAATTTTTCCGAGCCCCACAAAATTGCGCAAAATTTTATATAGACTAATATTGGTGAAGACATAGATATACTCAGAAAATATTCCAAACGTCTATTTATCAGGCCCGTAGCCAGAAAGTTCTGTAACGATTCTTTCTTATAACTTCAAAAATTATTTTCGCGCGCTACGCGCGCTTGTCATCTATAGTTCTATCTAGTGGTAAACGCCCCCGTTTCAAACATATTGGCTTTCAACGTTTCCACAAATGTTGTTCGTACCGTGTAGGCGTGATTCTATGAGGAGAAACAACGAAATGCATCGTTGAGAACATTCTTTTCCTCTTTTTCTTAACTTTTGGAAGATTCTTTGTTCACCCTCCATCGTGGTGGCAAACATATTTTGTAAGGAAAATATCTTTCAGTTTTCGTAGGAGTATGCTTTTAATGGGTACGATTGAAGATAATGTAATCTTCCTACGACGACGACCATGCAGTCACCTCGACAAATTTCTTGGTTTTTTGTCCAGATTTAGATCTCATAAAATCCCAAACTTTTTCAGTCAAGTTTCCCTTAATGAAAAATTCAATATAACCCCAAATTTTTTCGGCGTGCTTCGCGGGGCGGGCAAGACACTCACAGTCCACGGTTTGTATCCACTATGTTTAACATTATAATCCACAACGTTCCAGTTGAAACTTCTCTATAGCATAAACTAGGTGTTGCATTTCTGAAAACGCGCTTGTTTAGTCCTAAACACCTTTTGCTATACCTGTATGGGAGGTACCACATATAATACATAACCACATTTTTCTCGCACCTAATACGCTCCCATCTCGCCCATTCACCCCATTGCTGTAAGCTTTTCGTTCCTGGATTTTCATTCAAAATTAGTAAAAATACGATAGATGTTAAAGTGCTTGGCATCATACTCTATATTTCTTATATTTAGATGCCAGGTATATAAAGGCATTATGTCATTGCCCCATTTTATATAAATGATCGAGAGCTTACACAGAGGCCTAGACAGGTATATTGATAGCAATTAGATGCCAGAATAGAAGGCATTAAAGTAGTCAAAAGGGGGGGGGGCTTCAGGAAGGTTTTGTTGACCACAGTATTTTTTTCTCTTAGACAAAATACTTTCTACTTTCACCTAACCAAATCTTTAGTATTCACTAAATTATGGACATTTTCCAGCCAGTATGACTCTCAGTTCGCAAAAGTATCCCTAAGATAGCACCCATTTTTGCATTTAAGCAACCTTACCTTAACAAAAATTTTTTTCTCAAAGGGGAGGGGAATCGACACCCCCTCCCCATAGGACGGCAACCTTTCTGAAGTGACAAAGGAAGGATCCCCAATGCTGTATCCGCATACAAAAGTAACGCCCATGAAAAAAGGAAAATGCAATTTACGGGCCGCCACTCATTTTGGAAAAAAGAATCAAACACCAGTCGAAATATAGAATTCATTTTAATTTATGGTCACATTTTCTAGCCTGATATGATCTGCCAGCTCCAAAAAATATCCCAAAGATAGCTCCATTTTTTGCATCTAACCAACCTTAAACGAACAAAAATTTCTCAAAGGTGGCAGGATCAACCCCTCCCCATTAGACCCTACTACCACGACGGCACATTTATGTAGTGATAAAAGGTCGGAAGGATCCCCACTGCCTGTATGTAAAGCGCAGGGCGCATAAAAAATGGTGCAATTTACGCGCCACCATTCAGTTGGAAAAATATCCATCCAATCGGAATTCGGGACCTTCACACCCCCCAAATAACATTATGCCCTGCTAACTGACGGCCCTGCATTTACTCATAAAATTTTCTGACACAGGGAATTTCAATGACGCTTGTTTTTTATACGGATCAAAGAGTCCTTAGGAAACGCGTTGGAAATGCCATTTCCTGCAATCTGGGGGTCTTCTGGACCAAAAATTTTCTCTGTACGCTTCGTGCCAACTCATGGTGGCGCTCCGCTTAGATAGTAACTATATCGCAAAACCCCCCTATTAGTCAAAACCTGCATCCGCCCCTGTGGACCATTTCTATAGATTAAGTACGGCGTCCTCAAAGTGAAATGAGTAATGAAGACTGAATACATAAAATGACAATGATTGTAAATTAATTAAATACACACGTACAGCGGGTATTTTAGTAACCCTAAATTAAAACCTTAATTTCACAAAAGCGGGTGATGGGCGACACTCAAGTATTGGAAGTATATAAGGTAGGACAACGTTTAAACAGCAGTCTCCTCTTCCTTCCCCCATTAACTAATTCCTTTCTTAATTACAGTTAAACGGTGTCAAATTTCATGTCCTATGGCATTGTTTTCCTCCCCCTATGAAAGAGGGAGGGCACTCTAACAAAATGAATTATTCCGTAAATGTAAATTAACATTTTAAACACCCTCTGAAATTGTATTTACCGCAACAGACAGTATGCCACAAGAGTACAAAAGTAACTTGAATTAACAGCTTTTGGTTGCAGCATATGACGGGTGATAGGGCCCCCTCCATTCACTGCAAAGCAGTAAAACTCAACGGAAGATGTTCCGTACCTACAAATAGCACGTTTGGAAAGGCGGGGAATTATTTTACACCAAAAGTGGCTTTACTAATGTTAATAATAATTTGCATGTGGTCCATACAAGGCTGCCCTTATTTAATTTAGCACTGCAATAATACATGAATTCATCTTTTCTTGATCTATTTTAGGTTTAGGTATTTTTAGGTTTATTTTATTCATGTTTGTTTGTTTGTTTTGTTTTGTTTTGTTTCTTTGTTTAGTTGTTCCATCTGTATGCTGTCTTTACACTCTGATGTTACGGGATTTCCAAACAAACTCTTTAAGTTGTAAATTGCTCCATTCACTTTTCATTATTGTATTGTACGCAATTTATTAAAGATGACTGGATCTGAAATGAAGTTTCAAGACACCGAAACTGATTTATGACTTTAAGTCCTGAACGATAGGTGCTGTCAGCTTTCAATATTTTTTTTTATTTGTTTTGAGTCCACAGAAACATTCTTGGACATTACGAAAATTTTCATTTGATTCATTGTGCATTACAAAAGTGTATCTAGCTGGCAGACACCGGTATAGTGTCTCCTGGAAACTCTGGATTGATTATATAAAATGGGACACTGACATGATGCTTAGTACCTGACATCCAAATGATACTATATGATTGAGTATGATACCGAGTACTTTGCAACTATCGTATGTTTACGAAGTCTGAACGAAAATCCAGACGAACAGCTTCCAGCAATGCGGAATGGGAGGGAGGGTATAGGTATAGGTAGGTGATATTAGACCTCCCTGAGAGGTACAGGAAAAGGGGTGAAGGACTAACAAGCTCGTTTCAGAATGCTTTTTCGTCGTAAGTATATTACCAGTCACCATCTATACCGATAATGTGCTTGGTAAAAATTTTTGAAAAATGTATAACGGCAAATACGTACTTTCAACCTTCCACATCATGAAACAAATTAGATTGAAAGATGCCCTATAGGCCCCTACAGAGGTTGGAGATGTACTGTTGTTTTTCGAAAACTGTTGTGATCAGAATACTTGCATATATTTTTACCTTAATAATGGTCATGAGATGGAGCGCAAACCGTGACGAATGCGCACCGAAATTTTTCATTAAGATTTCCATGACAAAACCTGCATTCATGCTCTGCATCGAGACACTTTCGATTCCCCAACAATCCTTTAAGCCAATCACAAAACCAGTCTTTTACCTGAGAATTCGTAAACAGATTTCAACTTTTGCCGCTGTGCTTCTGAGACTGAGTTTCTACCGGAAGAAATTGATAATAAGAACAATATTGAAGTAAAGTTTGAGGCGCGCGGAGCACGGGAAAATTTTGATAGTTTGTGAAAATTCTGATAGCCTTTGAAAACCATTTGTGATAGAAAATGATTACAACAGGTCCGACACTCAGTCGAAAACACACCTCACCCTACCCCCTATAGAAATCTATAACCAAACGCCTTTTGGGATGATTTTAAAACCTTCAAAAAAAATTCTGAAATCGATCCCGTGCCGGCGCCACTATCACATAATCATATCAAATTTAAAACTGGTTATTCTTCTTTTGTGAGACCTGGAGACAACTGCTTCCTTTCTACCTCGTCTGAAGTGTACCTATCATGCACTGACTGTTATCTTTTTCAATGATATGTCACAGGTACATTGTTTTCACATAACTTTACATGCAATTTGCCAGGAACATCCGGCAAATACCAAAGTACCACACGTAACTTGCACCCAACACACCAATGCTAAACCTACTCAAGCAAACAATGCTAATATATATATATATATATATATATATATATATATATATACATACATATCGGCTGTGAAAAGTGCCTCCGCGAGAGGTTGGTAATGGGGGGCACCATAGAAGATGATGCTTTAAACCCAACCCAGATACACCCCGAAGCCGGTGTAAATTGTGCGTATTTGCATCGGAAGTAGAAAGCACCCGTCCATTGTAAGGAGGTCCCGGGTCTAAGGGTGTCCCCTCCCCCTTCCAGAAATTTGTATTCATTTTAGATGGCTTAGATGCAAAATGGTACTATCTTTGACAAATTTTCGAACTGATCATATGATGGATAGCTTTCACAATTAAAGGCAATAGTCAGTCACCCCAAAATTTTCTTTGAAAAATCAGCAAACTCTTGCAAATCTCCTAAAAAATATTGTCACATGATCAAATAGGCCAATCATGAACTAGAGTGACCGGGCATACTCACTCTGATTGGGTTACTGCATTTTACCTTTAAGTAAATTACTTTGGTTGACTTTAAAGGAAAGGTGTGTTTTCTGAGTGGAGGGGTAAAAACTCTCCTTGAAAAATTCTTGTTTAGGTAATTACTATGGCTTAGATGCAAATTGCAGTTATCTATGGCAAATCTTTCAATTAATTACATGCTTAGAAATTAGGCCTCTCATTATTTAGTGATATTTCGGCAGTGCCATGGCACTCCGTTGTAAAAAAGTGTTACGACAAATAAATGCTACGAAAGTTACCGTATATGCTACTCATGATATTACATTGTTCTAAAATTCTCTGTTGATGCTGAATACCTGCAAAGGTCGAAGGCATACTCTTGTCCCACAAGTGTTTTGGTCAGAATCATGTATTTTTCCCCAATAATGGTTGTAGCATATGGAGTGTGTACGGTGACAAACGCGCGCAAGCCGGCCGAAATTTTGCATTGAAAACCATTTCCAAAACACAAGTTGCGTGCAGACTTTGCATTGAGGCACTTTTAATTCGTAGCAAAATGCATCCGCCAATGAGGGAGTGAGCCTTCTGTCTAAAAATTCGTATAAGCTTTCAGTTTTCATACAAGACGTGTTTCCCTGGATTTCACTACTTTGCATTCTTGCAATGCTCTGCTCCCCCATAATGACTTCTATGAACAAGAACAATCGGCGTAATTGTAGAAACCTGACCACTGAATTATGCAAATTTGTTTGAGATGTTACCGAAAGTAAACAGCCATGCCGTGGGGCAGACATCATTCAGTCAGAAACACATCTCACCCTCCCCCTCACAGAAATCTATCGCTTAAACGCCTTTGAGGCTCATTTTAATATTTTCGGGAAATTTTTTCGGAAACCGATTGGGGACACGTGCTCTCCTTGCGCCCACCCTTGTGCCGGTACCACTGGCTGTGAATATCGATTATAAGCACTGTGACAGGTGATCAGGCAGTTGCGGTTAAGCTACACTGCCGCTTGGTTAGTCATGGTTATCTGTGCTGTGAATGTTCACAACAAGTTTGACACAAAAACTGATTAAGGTGATTTTACATTTTTCTCAGGGTGTATTCCACTTCCAAGTTAGTTGCATACTACTAACATCGGTCTGAATGTACCGTACCCATGTGTATGAACAACTCATTTAAGGCACCAATATTTTAAGACAACACATATCCTGCACATGTGGTCTACCTCTCAAAATGTCATGGGAAACTAAATTTAGATATAAACCATAACACAGATTTGTGATTTTAAAAACTGATAGATGGTTATATCACTTTTTAAAAAATATCGACAAGTACTTGTTATATAATGCCTTTAAGATGGCACCGCACCATATCTCAGTCCCCTTTTCAACCTGGCCTTTGTTCACATGAAAACTAGGTCTTCGGACACGCCGAGTTGTACTTCAGCAAGTTCAACGTTACTCCTGTACATGCACAGGCCGCTAAATATCAAAGGGGTAAACAACGCTACCCCCAGCCTGTGTCAGACCAACGACCAATCAAATTGTCTAACTTCCGGACATGTGACCTTTTGAAAACCTGAAAATAGAGGGGGTCTGCGTCTTTATGATGGTTGAATTGACTTCCTTCTCGCAGCAAATTTGGACTTAAGATCTTAAATTTCTACCATGACTTTTCTTCTCCAGATCTTACAGTAGTATTACTGTTGTTTTGATCACTGCGATCTTTTTGGAAGGGCCAAAAACTTCAAATTAGCAACTTTTCGCTCCGTAATATTTACTTTGGAACTAAGGAACATGCTGCTGAGCTACATCGTTAGGTCAGTTTGGGATGTTTGCAGAGGCAATTGCAATGTGTTTGTATAGGAACTACAGTAATCAAATGTTCTGTGTGACTTCACAGTATTACGCACACGGCATTCTGATATCAACAAATATATATTTCGAACGCTGCAGTAAAGTTTACGAAGTTGATGTTATTATTTCAAATTGTCGGAACTTTTCGTAAGTTTAAAGTGATCAAAAACACTTGCAATATAAGTGAAAGGCTTGGTAAGAAAATCATGGCAGAAAATAGCAACTTTACAGGTCCTAGCTTTGCTTTAGGAAAAGCAATTTCGACAAGCACTGTGCTGGTCGAAGACCCCGGATTTTCTGTGAGTCGTTCTAAAGATCGTGTATAGGGAACTATCGGGGACGGGCTTTACAGGTGCCGTCTCTGAGGACAAAACCAGTCCCATCAGGGTTGTACACAAGCAATATGATATATTTGACTACCTCATTTATGAATAGGCATCAAAATTGCTATAGATCACTGAAACTTGGACTCATATTTTAGTAATTTCATTTGAAATAATCACACAAGAATAAAAATCTCGTTCGGCGAAAGGCCCTGAATCAGACCAAGAATCATTCCGATGGCAGCCCTGTTTGTGCCACGGGGTAGTGTTGCTTTTCGATCGAAACTACTAGGATCACAATGATCGTAATGACTGTCCATGCCTGGCATGCTGTGCAAATAGTCTGACATGCTTCCTCAGAAGTGAGTGCGGATTTGTGGAACTGCCCCGCGCGGCCCGTTTGTTGTCAAGTGACAACTACAGTTAAGGCACGCAGTGCTGATATTGATTACACAAGAGCGCTGTGTGTGTTGCGGCTGTATGGCAAGCCGTTTTACCTTTTATTCGATATTTGATGATATCAACAATTAATTGGTGATATCGGCAATTAATTGTTGATATCAGTAAATAATTGCGGATATCACCAATTCATTTGCTGATATCAGCAATTATTTGCTGATATCAGCAATTAATTGCTGATATCACCAATTCATTTGATGATATCAGCAATTCATTTGCTGATATCACCAATTCATTTGCTGATATCAACAATTATTTGTTGATATCAGCAATTAATTGTTGATATCAGCAATTATTTACTGATATCAACAATTAATTGTTGATATCATCAAATAATTGATATCATCAAATGATTTGGTGATATCAGCAATTGAATTGCTGATATCAGCAATTAATTGTTGATATCACCAATTATTTGCTGATATCAACAATTATTTGCTGATATCATCAAATGGGACATATCGCTAATTCATTTGCTGATATCAACAAATCATTTGTTGATATCAACAAATCAATTGCTAATATCAGCAATTGATTTGATGATATCAGCAAATGGCCAGCACATATCATTAATTCATGCAATTGTTGATATCAGCAATTCATTTGCTGATATCACCAAATCATTTGATGATATCAGTAATTCAACCGTGACGAGCTCAAAATCACCGTACGTGGTACGTGTTTTCGCGTTCTTCACGGTTGAATTACTGATATCAGCATTTATTTGTTGATATCAGTAATTCAACCGTAACGAAGCTCGAACGGACTATGAACCAATCAAATCCACGGATCGTTGGTTATACCATTACGCAGTGGGAAGGTTAGGATCCGTTTAAATCAGAGGGAACTTATGAAATGATTTTGGGGTGGTATGGTTGATACATCAATGCACTTCCACACGGCTTAGTGTCTAGTGGTAGTAAACAATAGTCATTTAATTAAACTGACTTAGAAGGGTAGCTCTCAATATGGTAAACTGTTACACACTAATATGTTCACACCATTTGCTGAAAAGGTAGACAGTGTGTTTGGGACGCCAAACAAACAACGAACGTCTTGTTTTCGTGATAGAAAACAATATCCGTTTCAAAAGAATGGGATACAAGCAGAATTTCAGAATGCAGGGAGAATTTCGGATACAGGCATGTTGCAAAGAATATCATATGTCATTTCGCACCTGCGTGGGTTAACATGAAAAGCGGTAAAACTGCATATGCCCGGCTTACAAATACCATGATACAGTCCGTCTTGGTTTAAACAAGTTCCATGCAAACAAAGTGGTTAATTGTGGTACTATAGTAGGCTCTATTGTCTGCTTAACTCAGAGGAAGGGTTCAGCACATCCCTGTTCAGAAAACGATTTTTGCTTAAATAGAGCAAACACTTAATATTTTGATTGCCACAAGGATGCAGAAAGCTTTGTATAGCGTGCAGAATTTTAAGGTGATTCTACCTACACACATCATTGACTCTCTATACCGGCATTTCCTCGCCTATAGGCTGCAGTGTCAGAGGGGGTAGAAAGCAAACTGCAACAGAGCAAAAATAAAAGATGCAGAAAGGAGAAAAAGTTAAAAAGAAAAGCAATGGAAAGGGAGAAAAGAAAACGAAAGAAGAAAAGAAATAATAGTGAATAGAGAGAAAATGAAAGACAAGAAAAGAAATAATACTAAACAGAGATTAATATTGACTAGAGGGAAGGTGGGGGAGGAGAAAATAAGTTCCGTAGATTTGGCATAGAGTATCGATACAATATGTACTGTGAAAGGCAGAGCTATATGGAAGGTAGAAGACCAAATGGGAAAGGCAAGTAGCCTGAAAGAGTGAAGGGCTTGGATGGGTGGAACATATATGGAGAAGGGGTGGAGTAATACTGACTTTACAAGGGGAAGAGAAATACGATGAGAAAAAGAAGACAGGGGGACTGCAAAACATTAAAAGGTGAGCTGAGGGGAAGAAAGGGTCAGAGGCGAAAGACAAAAAAGCAGACAGCATTTCGGCAGAAAGAGATGGGGACTATACAAAAGCAGGTAGAAACAATGTAGAGCGGTAAGAAAGGAGAAGGAGGAGACGGCGGGAGTTATTAGCTACAGCTTTTATCACTGATTTTTCGTCATATTTTAAATCACTGTCTCGGCGAAGCTGTACATTGTTTTGAAATAAAAAAAAAAACAGTTGCGTCGCCCCTAAATAGAATGTGCCAGTGTAATGTTCGCCACTTGTCTTTTCAGCGCTCGAGGTAAAGCGGCGTTTCAGCTCACAAGAACGGAGGTGGCCTCCTTCAGAAAGCTTGCCCCTGACATTTTCATGCAGACGTCAATTGGCTGTTTATGTACGGACTATCCATAACAAAACATGATTGAAAAATTCAAAAAAAAAAATTACCAAAGTGGGGCAAGTATCCCCTGTCGAAGATATATTTCAAGTGCACCTATTAGGCGCACCACGAGCACGAAGCGCAAGTTTACACGCGTGGAGGAATTCATTTTCTGATTTAATAAAACCATGGATCATCAGGCTTGGATCCAGAGGGAAGATTTTCCGGGTGAAGCCGCGACTTTTTCTTGAACAATATTTGCACAATACAGCGCAACAAATTGCATCTACGTAAGGACCCTCACAAATTCAAAATTTTTCCAAAGGTGAATGGGTCCGATATAGCGTTCAGCCCCCAGCTCAGCATAGCTTCTTCCTCCTATGAGTCCATGGGGGGCAGGTACACGCTCTCTTTTACTTGTATCAATATCTAGACTATTTACAGGGATATTTCGTAGTGGTGTATTGAGCATTACAGTATAGGCAGAGTACCCTTCAAGTGGAATCTAGGGGCTAAAATTTGTTCACGGGGTGAGATGCGTTCAGCCAAAGGCAACTTGAATTTTTTAGGGGACAAAAATTGTAAAGGGGGCTTGTCCCCTGCCTCCTTCTTAGCTCTTTTTGGCCAAACCATCGTGTTGCACCACTGCGCCCGCGTCAATGTCTTCCGTAGACTTTGAGCCCTAACGTCAGGAGTACCCAAAATGTAGGGCCGTTCTAGCAGGGAGGTGTTACAACTCCCTGGTCCTAGCGTACTGAGTAATTAATTAGGCTAATGCATCTACGATAACCGTTCCGGATGGAGTGTGCAGGATAGTATATACAAGGTACTGATGGGGGCGAGATGGCTTCCGCAAACGCCGAATCCTTTTCAGGGGGCTACAAGTGTCACGGCAACGGTAAAATTTTAATTTTTCATGGGCGCGCCGCCTACTGGACACAGGCTTTTCCACGGGCCTGTAAGTATGCAAATCGACCTACTGCCACCTTTGACGAAAAAACGAGCTCTTTAATCGGGAAAAATAAAGTACCGGTACCAGTGGCGTAGCCAGGATTATTCAACAGTTGATGGAGGGGCAAACATACCGAAAGACTATCTAAACGGGGCGCCAAATGCAGGGCGTAAAGAAAATTTTGAAATATTGCGACCCTCAGATAGCCGGAAAAAGTATTTCCCAGGCTTGTAAGTAGAATTTAAATAGTCGTAATTTTGAGCCTTTGTTTGCAATAAAATGTTCACTTCAATAAAAATGAGCACATTGCAAAATGATCAGAAAAACTTACCAGATAAAATGCAGGGGCGGTTTTTTGGTGGGGGGGGGGCAAAGTCGACTCATCGCCTCCATTCTTGACCGCCAACCCGGGGGTGGGTTTAAAGGGGGTGTCCCCCTCCCTTCTTGAAATTTTTTTGCTGTCTCAAAGGGCTAGGTGCAAAATGGTGCTGTATTTTGCTTTTTTTGTTGTACTAGATGCATGTGCTGAAAATGTCCAGATTTTCATTCTATCAATGAATAATAATTCCTTATTTTGAACACGAACGCGTCTTTGTTTTCTATATTATAACAAGATCACACTTGTGAAGCCAAAATTTCCCATTTACCCTCCCTCTAGGCCCTTACCTCCACTCCGCCAGACCAACTTCCCATCCTTCCCTCCTCTCGTCGTTCTTTTTTTTTTTTTTTTTTGCTCCCCTTCATCCAACATCGTCCATGGCGTCCTCAAAATTTCTGTGTGCCCTTCCCCCCCCCCTGCTGATAAAAATGTACCACTACCATTGGATGAAATGGTCTTGTATCTCTTCGGGAGAAAAACTATACTATTTCTATGACTCTTTTGCGACTCTTGCCATAATTCAAGGTCCACTGAATTGATAAAAATGTCTTTATGGCTGCTCGATCTCCCGACTAAAAATGATTTTACTACTAACGACTTTTGATAAAAATGGGTATGTGACGTTACAAGATGGTTTTTAATGGAATTTACAGACAGACTTATAAGAAGATTTTCTCACACTAAATTCGTATCTGTAATCTGGTAATTGAACAAAAAGCTACCCCGATTTTTTACTGTTGCCCGATTTTCGGGTCCATAGCACCGCAGGCTAGGTAATTTTAGCAAGTTTCGCACAATCTACGGTGGCTCATGTTGAAAACTGCAAAATCGTGACCACATAGGCTGCCCGAAAAGGTCCCGACTTTCAGCCTAGTGGTGACTATTGGTAGTACTGTCATTAAGGAATATGACACGTCACAAGATTGCTTTTGATTGATTCTTCGTGCAAAATTTTGGGCACTGTGTACACCTGTACACTCTCCTGCCTGCCCGTATGGCAATTGACTCCATCCCAGAACTTTTTTTGAAACTTTCGCCCGAATATTCTACTATTTTGGGGAAATTTTTGCGTAAGACTATGTGACAAGAGGTTGAGAAATAATTGTTTGTAATATTTGTTTGTAATCATCTGGATTTTTTAATCCTTGCCGTAGGCAGGCAAGGAATCTATGCGATGGTGATGTCGTGTGTGTGTATGTGTGTTTGTGACGCTGCTTGTAATCGCGATATCTCAAGATAGGGATGACCGACACTTTCCATATTTGGTATATAGATTTGTCATGATGTAAGAAAAACCCTATTGTTTTTGATGGAGGTCAAAGGTCCTCTTGGGTTACCAAAGGTTAAAAAAAAATTCCCAAGAATTCCCAAGATTGTCATCTGGGGTCACTGGGGTCAAAAAGCAACATTTCCCAAGAATTCCCAAGATCGTCATCTGGGGTTATCAGAGGTCAAAAACCAAAATTTTCCAAGAATTCCCAAGATCGTCATCTAGGGTCACCAAAGGTCAAAAGCAAAATTTCCCAAGAATTCCCAAGTTAGTCATCAGGAGTCACCAGAGGTCAAACAGCAAAATATTCCGAGTACTCCCAAGATCATCATCTGGGGTCATCAGAGGTTACAAAGCAAAATTTCCCAAGAATTTTCAAGATCCAAGATCCATTGAAGTTGAATCCCTTTCAAAACACTTCAGATTTTCATTTTTGTTAATTTGGTGGGGTTCCAAGGTCATCTGAGGTCAGCAGAGGTCAAATTGTTAAAACATCGTAAAATGTTGTAGTCAAGAAAGATAGATTTGAGGGATAAACCTCAGTGCAACAAAGCATCCCCATTCGGCAAGGAATCACTAAGCCTTTGGGCTTTCTGGTTCATGAACATTTTACCGTGACTAGGAAACTTTTTATTTTCGGACAAAGAATTCGGGCACGCTTAGGAGTTTTCTGTGTAATCAAAAACATGCTAGACTTTTTAAGACTCAAATGGCTGTCCGAATTTTTTCAGACCCGTGCCCGACATTCATATCTTGCGGAAATAAAGGGGGATCTGCCCCTGCTCGACGCCTCGTATGCCTATGAGGTCGAAATCCGAGTCGGGGAGGGGGTCACATAATTTGCTGTATACCAAAATAACTCCATACCAAAATAAAAAGAGGTGCTTTGCGCGATGAGTCGCGTAATGATCACAGCGTCTTTATTTTGTCAAAAGGACTTAAATTTATACATGATACTGTATATATGAATCAAGAAAAGGGTTGATTTGAAAGGCCAGTATTAGAACGCACCTTTTGCAAATTAGTAGAGGAAATGCGTGAAAAAGAATGGGGTAAATTCGATATTAATACACTACTACATAATAAACAACTTTTGTGAGCCTTTTGGGTATGAAATCTGTTCTCAGTTTTCACAAACTCGAGACCGGTCTCGGTCTCCAGACCGGTTTTCCCGGTCTCGGTCTCAGCGACACCCTGTGGTCTCGGTCTTGGTCTCGGTCGGACCCCTGCGGTCTCGGAAATTTTTCCGGTCTCGCTTCGAGACGGGCAAAAAAACTTGTCGTTTTTTTTTATTTTTTTTTTCAATTAACCCTATTTATTTCAAACTATTTTTTACTTAATTTACTTTCATTGAAAAAAAATCATCGAAGAAAATCATTCATCCAGCGAGTTCATACTTTATATCTACTATGGGTTGAACTTTTTTCTGTGAGCTAGTGAATGGTTCTTTAACTTAACTTGGTCAATGGGGATAATAATAGTGCATTGGACTAGCACACAGGTCAGGTTACTGTTACTCAGTATAATCAAAACAGCGGCAGTCTGGTACTGCACTGCATTGCGTGTTCACTGTGTGCGTGTGTGTATGTGTTAAGTTGAAATCCCCTTCTCAATGTTTGTTCAATGCTATCCATCCCTAGCTCTTCAGGATTGCCTGTTGGCCTTTTCATGACCATATTTAACCTAATCTGGCTACTAATGATCATTTGGCTATCGAAAAAATAGAATGAACTAATATACCAGTTCCATTTACAAATATCTTATGCTATCGACCAGAAATTCTTAGATGGGAAAAAGTGCAACTGCAAAACATTTGGCCATCATGACCGGATAATACTACAGCTATCTGGCAACTCTGAAGGCTATGAGTCTAGACCTAAATATTACACACTGTTTACTGTATAATATGTGTTAGGCCTATATAATTATCTGCAATCCTATCCTAGGCTCCAGTGGCGCCGGCAGGGCGGGGGCATGGGGACGCGTGCCCCCAATCGATTTCATTTTTTTGTTGAAATTTTTAAAATGAGCCCAAAAGGCTTTTATGCAATAGATTTCTGTAGGGGGTAGGGTGAGGTGTGTTTTCAACTGAGTGATGGATCTAGGCCTATTGTAACTATTTTCTATCACAAATGGTTCTCAAACTGTAAAAGCTATCGCAAATCCTCCGCAAACTATCAAAAATTTTGCCCTCTCCACGCACTTCAAACCTTACTTCAATACTGTCCTTATTATCAACATTTTCGGGTAGCTACTCCTGCAGAAGCACAACAAGAAAAGTTAAAATCTGTTTACTAATTCTCAGGTAAAAGACTGGCTTTGTAATTGGCATATAGGTTTGCTGGGGAATTGAAAGTATCTTGATGCAGCGCATGAATGGAGGTTTTGTCATGGTTATCTTATTTAATAAATAATTTCGGCGGGCTTCGTGTGCATTCGTCACGCTTTTCACTCCATCTCATGACCATTATTAAGGTAATAATATATCGAACTATTCTGATCACACTTTCCAAAAACACAGGTACACCCCAACCTCTGTAGGGGCCTATGGGACTTGATCTTTCAATCTAATTTGTAGCATGATGTGGAAGGTTGAAGAAGTACGTATTTGCCATTATACATTTTTCAAAAATTTTAACCGAGCGCTTTGCGCGCAGCCATTACCGGTATAGATGGTGACTTTAATACATGTACGACGAAAATACATTCTTAAACGCTCTTTTTAGTCCTGAACCCCTTTTGCTTTACCTATCAAGGAGGTCTAATATCACTTCCCTGCACCTGTACTCTCCCTCCTATTCCCCATTGCTAGAAGCTGTTTGTCTGGATTTTCGTTCAAAGTTAGTAAAAATACGATAATTGTAAAGTGCTCGGCATCAAACTCTATAGTATCATTTGGATGTCAAGTAGTAATCATCATATCAGTGCCCCATTTTATATAAATAATCCAGAGCTTCCAGGCACTACACCGGTGTCTGTCAACCTTATAGATACCCTTTTGTAATGCACAATGAAGGAAAGGACAATTTTCGTAATAGTGCAAGAATGTTTCTGTGGACTCCACGTACGTATGTTTATGTAAAAACTCCCCGAATAGAAGGCATTAAAGTAGCCAAAAGGGGGCTTCAGGAGGTTTGTTGACAACATGCCATTCTCTAAGACAACATACTCTCCTCTTTCCCTTAAACAAAAATTAGAATTAGCTAAATTATGAATATTTTCTAGCCATATATGATCAGTTGCAAAAATATTCCAAAGATAGCACCATTTTGCATCTAAGCAACCTGAAATTAACAAAAATTTCTCAAAGGGGACTCCCCTTAGATCCTTCCCCAGGATGGCACCTTATGTAGTGACAAAGGAAGGATCCCACACTGCCTATTTGTTTTTGACAGCAATTTTGAATGAGTGGGACCCAAAATATTTACGGTTACCACTTAATTCTGTGTTCAGGGGACCCTAAGGTTTCCAAAAAATATTGGGTCGGAGAGTTGCGGGGTGGGGTGCCCTTGAAGTGCCTCTGGCCCCTATAATATATGTAGTTCTCATTTACAGTTAGACTATTCTTTGAATAAGTATTTTAAAGAATAGTCAAACACTAAATGAAACTACCAAACCCAACAGTGAAACTCCCATTGAAATCGCATCTTTGGTTATCGAGACACTGATTTTATGAAGGTCAGCTCAATGCATTTACCAATACTTTCTTTTCCGCGTTCCGTACGATGCATCACAGCTGCTTACTAAAATGGCGGACGCTCTGCTCCATTGTATACTACGAGCATTTGGGTGCCCTTTCGTGTGAGTAACCGGTCTTGCGCCTTACTGCGCTATACTTCTTTGGTTTAAGTTAAGGAACACAGTAAAGTAGCCTATCACGTGCCACTCCGGTACTGAATCACACACCGTACATGTAGTGCTGTGTAACCATGTGTAATGGTTAGTGATGGCGCTCTTTTGCAAATCCGTGATTGCTGACATTCTTTGTTACGCTTGAATTGTTGATATCAGCAAATGAATTGTTGATATCAGCAAATGAATTGCTGATATCAGCAATTCCAACATATCGCTAATTCAATTGTTGATATCAGCAAACGAATTGGTGATATCAGCAAATAAATTGATGATATCAGCAAATCATTTGGTGATATCAACAATTCTAGACCTCATATCAACAATTAATAAGTGATATGTTGGAATTGTTGATATCACCAATTCATTTGATGATATCATTAATTCATTTGCTGATATCACCAATTCATTTGTTGATATCAGCAAATAATTGCTGATATCATCAAATATTTGTTGATATCAGCAAATAATTGCTGATATCAACAAATATTTGCTGATATCATCAAATGAATTGGTGATATCAGCAAATGAATTAATGATATCATCAAATGAATTGGTGATATCAACAATTAATTGCTGATATCAGCAAATAATTGCTGATATCAGTAAAATAATTGGTGATATCAGCAATTATTTGATGATATCAGCAAATAATTGCGGATATCATCAAATGAATTGCTGATATCATCAAATATCGAATAAAAAGTAAAACGGCTTGCCATACGGCCGCGTATAAGTCGCGATATGCACAGCACGTGCACTGTCCAGAACAGAGTACGTTTACAAACATCAGAGTCGCGTCAAGGGACTCGAGTCGCAGCAGGAGACTGGAGTCAGTTTCCCTGACTCGAGTCTTTAATTGGACTCGAGTCATGCTATGCTCGAGTCCGAGTCAAGTTAAGCCATTGTAGGTGGTGACTAGAGTCTAGTCAAGTCGTTTGGGGTTCCAGACTCGAGTCAAGTCAAGTCATTTTGGCTGATGACCAAGTCAAGTCAAGTCAGAAATGCGATTCCAGTCGACTCGAGTCCGAGTCAGTGACTTGACTTGTTACAACCCTACATGTCAGGCAGTCAGGAAAAACAATCTTTTAGCTGGGACAAGAGTTTTACAGATTTGGATTTTCAAATTTCCTGCTTCGCTTCTTCCCCGCAATTTTGAGCCTGAAGAATTATTCATGACGAACTCATTGAAGTCTATTATTCGTTTCTTTGGTTTGAGGGAAGGACGGACATTTTCAGGACTCCGAGTAAAAAAGAAAAAAAAAGAAGAAAAAACTAGTGTATACAGACTCAGCGTTTCCATCGTCACGTGTGTTCGAATGAAGTGTTTTATTCAGCTCATGATTATGGAACTAGCCATGCCTTTACATATAGTTCGGACATCTGTAATTTCATTTTTTTGTCATTTTTGGTGAAACAAAAAGTAGAATGTGTAGATGTAGAATGTGATTCCACATGCCAGAAAGATACATGTTATGTTTCGGATTTTAGATAGGCATTTCTAGAAGGTACATTGTCCTATAGAAGTAGCGGTTCTTGACAGTTTTTCTATCAAAGAGTTTAAACTTTCTGAAAGGCCTAATATTCTAAGAAAGACTAAATTTCGTGTCTCCACTAGCCTTGTGGTCAGGGGCTAATTTGGGGTTCCTCATGGACTATTTTTATAGTTTTCTTTGACAAGGTTTCGGAGGGAGGGGCACTTTTTGTACTCATTAGGACCTTTTCGCCATCCTCATTATTTTTTGTCGACTTTTGATGCTGCTTAGGCGATTCGCCTATCCCACTGTGTATTTTCAACGCCGATCGTTTCCACGTTAGCAGGTCCTTCTGTCATCATTTATATTTTACAAACATTCGTTCCGCTGACCGAGGAAAAATCGTTTCCCTACCAGATCGTGTAAAAATAACAAAGATAAACATATAAAACTACTCTTGTCAGTTTACAATGTCCTATGACAAGTTGTTCAAAATATATCAGTGATAAAACGTGTTAGAACCAGAAACTGAATGAATATTAGAGGGCTTTTGCTATCCCTTAGCTCACGAGGGATCGAAAGACATAACCTGCAAACTGCGTTCCACTAAACGTGTTTTGGTGGCGCGGAAGCCCTAATACAAAAACATAGTCTCTCTACCTACATATTACACTTTAGTGTAGCCTGGCTCAAAGTGGTAGCCTCTCGGCCTTTTGGTTAAGATCATGTGTAGTATCTGTTCTTGTCAGCCGGTTGAGAAGGGAGCCACGCATGACAGACCATTGATGTAGAGGTCCGAGGGTCGAGAGGATGGTCACTTAAGGTTGTTGTCCTTTCGGGGAAGTAGCTCCATTGAGGAGCTGGACTACTTCAGGAGTAACGTGGTGCACCACAGGTGGTACTTTGTCATCTGGGGTAAGCCAACAACAAAATGAATAATTATTGACCAGCACCTCGCATTGTAATTCACTGAATTATAGAACCCCACGTTATACAAAAATGTAGACAGTTTTCACGATAGGAAACAGTATCTTTATCTTCATCTCCGCCCCTAGCTTCCTCACTAGAACTATGGATCCGCAAATGCTCAGACACCTTCTTCCCTTGGACCACTGCTTTTTCCAAAGTGGAAATGGTGGTTGGGTGTAAGGTTGGGGTTTTTTGGAGGGGTTGTTTCTTTTGCTTTTCTCTGTTTATAATTTTGTTTACTCTCTCTGGGAGTGCTTTTGTTTTTCAAGCCCTGACTGGTTTTTAAGAGTACTTTACAACACTGATTTTGATTAACTTGTTAATTGTATAATCTGTCATTATATTTATACATTGTTGTGATAAAACAAATGAATGAATGAATGAATGAATGAATGAATGAATGAATGAATGAATGAATGAATGAATGAATGCATGAATGTATGAATGAATGAATGCATGAATGAATGAATGAATGAATGAATGAATGCATGAATGAATGAATGAATGAATGCATGAATGAATGCATGAATGAATGAATGAATGAATGAATGAATGAATGAATGAATGAATGAATGCATAAATGAATGATTGAATACATGAATGAATGAACGAACGAACGAACGAACGAACTAACTAACGAACGAACGAACGAACGAACGAATGAATGAATGAATGAAGTCCCCTCGACACTCTGACCCAGAGCCAAATCAAGGTGAAACCAAACGTTACTCCCGAAGTTCTTCTCCCCAAAGGGACCTCCGTCCCCAGGAGGGACACCGTACAAGACTTGAACGTGAACACTGAACCTTTTCCCTCTGACTACTGCCTCATTTCACTCTCATCTACAATCCTGTGCAAGCCACTGCCATGTTTTAAAATTTATTCCCATCATCTGAGGACAGGGCTCGAACACTACAGAGTTCATGTATTGTGAATTAGTTACAGTATGATGTTACTCAACTGTAAAGAAAATTTCGATTGAACTAGAAAATATCATTTATCCAAAGACTACTCAGTGAATTAGTGGATTTCTTTCCAGTGCTCTGCAAGTTCCCACCGCTTTCATAACATAACATAACATAACACAACACAACACAACACAACACAACACAACACAACACAACACAACACAACACAACACAACATAACATAACATAACAGGTTAAAGGGCAAAGGAGGGCCAAGGCCCCATAAGATGCCCTGAAGTCCAAACCCCTTTACTAATACAAACAACCAAACCAACACCAAGCGAACCCAGTACAATACTCTACCACAGTCATTAGCGGCTCGCCATAGGGTCACGGGGGGGGGGGCACTTGCCCCCAAAAGTTTGCAAAGCATGGTCTTCAATTTTCCAAAAAAAAATAATAATAAATAGGCCTAAATAAAACAAAACATGTAATTCGAGATGGGTTAGGCCCTCCCTTTTCCTTGACTCGGTTTAATATTAACGAAGTGAACAACTTTCCAATGCAATGTCGCGAAGGTTAAACATTAATAAAGTGCTTTCAAAACAACATTTTTTTCTGCGCGCTTCGCGCGCGTTTTCTTACTTGCTTGTTTGCTACTATATATACTTCAGACATCACCAATGGACCTACCATTAGTGCGAGCTAAGGTTATCAAAACAAATGATCACGCTGTGATTTTTGTAATCTAATTAGCTTACGCATCATAATGTCATTTACAGAGGGTAACGGTAGTGCTGGAGTTAAATGCCCGTAGTTTTGCAGACACTTCAGAGCTTTCGGGGTCATTCGATACACAACCCTTTAGTCGTGTAGATCATCATCCACGACTAAAAGCAGTTTTGCCCGGGTGTCACCTGGCCAGATTAGCATAGCCATCTGTCTACACAAAAGTTGTAACGGGCATGTAGCCTAAACGTATTGTGTTTGCCATAGAAGAAAAGATTTCCCTCCCTTGTCCAAATTGACAGCGCCGTTGGCCCACGAGCTGTCTTATAACTGTCAAATGGCATGTTATAAGCAAAAGGTTCTCCACTCCTGTGCTAAAGTATACCGTTTCAGTTGATTTTAAATAAACACACCAAACAGTCAATCTAAGTTCAGTGTAGTGAGACTTTTTGGCCTAGCTATTTGTATATAGGACGAGACGTCGTTCTGAGTTAGGGGAATTCCCCTCCCTCTTTAAAAATTTTCGTTTCGGAACGGTACTGAGATCCAAAATAGTGCTATCATTTCATCGTTTTCAAGTGTCTTCAGTGCCCGAAATTTTCGTTAGTTTAAGAAAACAATCCAGAAAACCAACATTTTATGGTTTCTTGGCAAAGCTGAAACACATTGTGTGACACAATAAAAAAAAAACAAAATATTTAAAGGTGGGGCTCATTTTATACAAATGGATCAAGCCGCTTTGCCCGTTTCACCTGCCTCTTACTCCCCCTATGGAGTAGCGATCGGCTGATATGGTTGTATTTATTTTCATAGGCGTAGGAAGCGGGGGAGGGCTGGGGGGCTAAACCCCCAGTCAAAAATGTGAGGGGATGAAGTATGCTTCCGCCCCCAAGATCCAAGGGCGAAAACCCCTTATTTGTCTCTTCTGTAAGAAATGCCAAAAATTTGCTGTAATTTTCCTTAAAGTTTGTCCAAAATGTTGCACCAAATTGCATCTGAGGACCCTCCAATACCCAAAAATTTTCCAGGATGGCGATCCGAAACAAGGTTCAGCCCCCGTCTCGAAAAGCTTCCTACGCCTATGTTTATTTTTAAAGTAGTCAGCTCATGACTGACTGCCTGAAATGGTTTTTGAAGAGCTCTTGAAAACAACATGGCGCATCGCTGTAATACATTATAATAACCATACTCCTATTGTACTATCCGGAGCTGGCCATTAATATTGCCGGGGGAGGGGGGTCTTCCGAACCTCCCTGAATACGGACTTGAGTTTGCCCCCCCCCCCAAACAGAATTTCTTAGAGCCGCCAATGACCACAGTCATAAAAGAACTTAATTATCAATGTTAACCTTAAAGCAGTGCACTGATGTGGAGTTAAATTAACTACCCACCCAGGCAGACTTAACCAGGCTCGTTAGCAATTCTATGTAAGAAGCTGAACTTCTTAATATCAAGCCTTGCAAACCACTTCACCAGCTTTTTACCATGGCCTCGAATTAGAGAACTACTTTGAACCTCTAAGTAGTCTGAGACATGGAAAAAATCCGGCTTTAAGATCATATTAATTTCAACGGACTGTAAAGGTGACAATGTTATATCTCAGCAACAAAAGTGCTTACTTATGCACTTGATAAAAACTAACTGAACATCATAAAATTCGAGGAAAAATGTTTGTAATATCTGTAAGTTTTATCATAGAATTAGCTTAAAACGACTTCACGGTGAATGGAATTTTTGGCCTAACATTACAGGCCTTTTATAGACGCTCAAGGTCCGAAGTGTGTATAGATCTTGCGTATACGCACGTCTACTGTCCTTCCATGTTATTATTCACGGAGACACGTACGATTGTCTTTGGGGTATAATTAAGTTTTACATGCAAGTACTATCTTTGCTCATTTTGATGAAATTTTTCAGGGAGCGACGTACTTTGTTGAACTGAGGGGGCGACTTCGTAGGATTCTAGATGAAGAAGGGGCGAGTTTGCTAAAGGGACGACTTTGTTGGCCAAGGTGGCAACTTCCCAGTAAACACGAAACAATTTTGAAATATTTTTTTTAAGGCGTAAAAATGTTACAAAGAAATATGGATGAAAAATGTTTTTGAAATATTTCAAAAATGTTTTATTAACATTTCAAAAATATTTTCACTAAAATATTTTCTTTTAATGTTATCAAAGTATAACCAAAACATTTCTTTGTCAACAAAAGAAAATGATTTTTCATGAATATGATTCTTAATGCTTGTGGAAAGCACGCGAAAACTAAAAAAAGACCTCAAAATACTCGTTGTGTATGTGTTTGTGTTGGAATGTTTTAAAAATATTTTGAAGATATTTTTATTTACATTTTACACTGAAACATTTTAATAATATGAATAAAATGTTTAATAATAACACCCACATTTGAATTGAAAATAGCCTCGAAGTATTATACAGTACTTAGACTATCATGCTATGGCAGATCGGAGAGAAAAATGTGGTCTTCGTATTGCATCCTGGATATTGTAATAATGTTGCTAGAAATATTCCTATTTCATAATGTTCATAAAAAATTCTAGTAACATTTCAATAAATCATTTTTTAAATATTTCGGAAATATTTCTATAGTATCATTCTGTAACCTTAAAAGTAGTAAAAATGAACAATTTCAATTTGTAAAAAGGTGTGTAGATTGGTACAAGCATACGGATATAAGTGAGACAAAAATTAGCGAGCAAAACATTTTGAAATGTCAGAAAGATATTTCAGCAATATATTTTTGTAATGGTTCCAAAATATAACCGAAACATTTTCTTGACAACGAAAGAAAATGATTTTCTTAATTAATATGATTCTTGGTGCTTGTAGAAGGCTCGCCAAAACTGTAAATATACTTCAAAATGCTCATTATGTATGTTTTTGTGTTGAAATGTTTTTAAAATATTTTGAAGATATTTTTTATTTACATATTGCACTGAAACATTTTAATAATATGAATAAAATGTTTAATAATAACATTCAAACTTGAATTGAAAATAGCCCAGAAGTGTTATACAGTAATGAGAATATCAAACTATGGCAGATTATAGAGGGAAAAAAATCGATTTTCCTATTGGACCTTGGATCGTTGTGCATGTGTTGTGTTGAGATGTTTTAAAAATATTTTGGAGACATTTTTATTTACATGTTACACTGAAACATTTTAATAATATGAATAAATTGTTTTACAATAACATCCAAATTTGAATTGAAAATAGCCCCGAAGTGTTATACAGTACTTAGATTATAATACTATGGCAAATCGGAGAGAAAAAAATGTGGTTTTCATATTGAATTGTAAAAAAGTTGCTTAAAATATTCCTATGATATTTTCATAATGTTTATAAAATATTCTGGTAACATTTCAGTAAATCATTTTTATATATTTCGGAAATATTTCCATATTATCATTCTGTAACCCTAAAAGTAGTAAAAGTGAACAATTTGAATTTGTAAAAAGGTGTGTAGATTGGTACAAGCATACGGATATAAGTGAGACAAAAATTAGCGAGCAAAACATTTTTGAAATGTTAGAAAGATATTTCAGCAATATTTTTTGTAATGTTTCCAAAATATAACCGAAACATTTTCTTGACAACGAAAGATAATGATTTGCTTAATTAATATGATTCTTGGTGCTTGTAGAAGGCTCGCCAAAACTGTACAAACACTTCAAAATGCTCGTTATGCATGTTTTTGTGTTGAAATGTTTTTAAAATGTTTTGAAGATATTTTTCTTTATATTTTACACTGAAACTTTTTCATAATATGAATAAAATATTTAAAGGAGCTGGCGTACTTCCAAAATAAATACATCATACGAAACGAGATGATCACCCTCTGTGCGGGGCTAATTTTAAAAATTTTAATCCTAATGCGTTTTATATTCTCACTTAAAATAATCTTGCAAAGTAATTTTGCAATAAAGTTCCTATACTATTTCTTGGGTTATTTGATTTTACACTTGCAAGATATTTTACAATTTGTTTTTTGAATTTCTAGTTCGTTACTTTTTTTTTCTGGCACCGGCAATTTTGAATCGTTTCCACTTGTATCGGTTCTGATCGATGCATCTACCCAGGCATGTAGCACACACAACTTACAACGTACGTACGTATGTAGTATATTAGCGTTTATTTCGCTCATCATCTGCAAGAGGTTCATGAACAACATTGTGGATTTTGCAGGTACTAAAACTGTTTTTTCGATCAATGAATTTGTTTTTCGTGGTAGACCTAGGCCCTAACGTTAGCCTAAGTTTGGCTAACGTTAGTAATGTTAACGACAGTAACAAGTGTACTGTTACACCAGACACACTGCATGCATGGCTTTGATAAGTATCGGTATCGGATCGAATCGATAAACCAAGAAGCATAACCGGATATGACGTAACGAAGTCGGCGGGTCCGAGAATTTATTCTACTTTGGCGGCTACTCAGCTCCTTTAATAATAACACCCAACTTGAATTGAAAATAGCCCAGAAGTGTTATACAGTAGTAAGGCTATCATACCATGGCAGATTAAAGACAAAAACTTCGATTTTCCTATTGAATCTTGAACATTGCAATAACGTTACTTGAAATTCATATGATGTTGTCATAATATTATAAAACATTCTGGTAACATTTCAATAAATCATTTTTCAATATTTTTTATAATTGAAAAGGTACCCAAAAACCTTTACGGGATAAAACCTATATCCCCTACTTTCCTTCGTGCCCTGATGAAACTCGTCCTTGAAAGGAACTGTTTTGAGTTTAATGGCCAATTTTTCCTACCAAAAATTCGATGCGCTATGGGAAGCCAATCTTCTAATTTGGTGGGTAAAATGAATGAAATTCACTCTTCTTTGAAATTCACCATAGAAGTCTCTGAAAACGAGGTTACGTACTTAGATCTAAAAATTTTCAAAGGTACTAAATTTCAATCTAGTGGCATTCTTCACACAAAAGTCTATACTAAAGCCCACACCTTTCAATACCTCGATCGAAATTCTGCACAACCACTAGCCACTTTTAATGGCTTCTTAAAGAGTGAAGTACTGGGATACGGTAGGATTTGCAGTAATGAGAACGATTTTCTCGAGAAAAGAAATTCCTTTAAAGAGAACCTTCACACAAGAAACTATTCTCCAGAAGAGATAGCCTCGTCCACTAACGGCATTGATTATAAAAGCCATATTAGGTCCTAATATATGGCTCTGAAAGTAAACAAAAACCAGCGTCAATACTCGTTCTCAAAACAACCTACACTCCACACATTAAAACGAGTCACCTAATGACTAAGAAAAGCATTTTAAGCACTGAAATATAATTGCAGGTTACCAGCAACTGTCCCGTCTGTATAGCCTGTAAAAGGGCACCAAAATCTCAAATATTTACTTGTAAAATCAAGGTTTTCCCCAGACCAGGAGTCGAACGAAACAGAAGAAAGTTATGACGATATCTTACTTGATGCGCTCATAGCTTCATTATAAAACATGACAAACCCTGCCTTAGTATTACACAGTACACAAACGCTACTACTGATGACGTTCTACCCACAGAGCGAAGAACAGAAACCGGTCTAGTTGGTTTTCATAAAACCTCTTATTTGTCAATCTCAGAACGACTCACGTCCCTCCAAAAGAGTGGAATAATTTAAAGCTTTTGCTTGGATCATAGTTAACGTGATCCAGCACTTTTTCCTAAAATATAACAGTTCACCGACTTGGTAACGTCAGATAGTGAACCACCTACCCCCCCCCCCTTTCATTTGTTTTTGCTTCTCTTTTCTTCGGAAAATGAGGACGTGGATTAGATGCTCTGAGCATTCCGGGCGGAATCTCTGACGTATACCGAAAGGAAATAATCGTACATCCTTTGATTCCACAAAAACGCGATCCTAAATACCGAAAAACAGTCGAAAAGAACTGCAAACTAGCACAACTGCTCTGAGGAATTCTCTGAGTCTTGGTTCGAGCGGGAAGGGGGCTTTGCAAAGTCTGTCGGCAGAAACTATCCAGCCATGCGAAAAGGCAACGTCAACGCTTCCTTGAAAAGGAAGGCAGGACAAAGTTGGAATTTGAGTCAAATTCGGAAGGTGAAGAAGCCAAGAAGCTGCTGCACAAACTTCTTAGGTCATCGGCCAAGAAGGAGGAAGACACCTAGGTTGCGGCACTGAAAAGCCCGAAGAAAACACCCCTTAGCTACAGGCGTTGAGGGAATCCGGATAAGCCTAAAACCAAATGCTTCCGCAAGAGTGGCTTCTCTCCTCTGCGAATTAAATGCTTAGCCTAAAGTGTCTTATAGTTTTAATTCTAAGCCAGATCCTAGCTAGGCCTAGGCCCCGATAAGCCTAATTCTGTATCCCAACCAACGCTTACTAAAAAGCTTAAATTTAATCAACCGATCGATTGAAGCTGTAAAAGGCTAACAATGATAAGGCCCTAGGGGCCTAAGCCTATTTCACTGACGTTTCAAAACAGCCCAAAAATATTTTATTGATAGCGTGAAAATGTGGTAAAAAGGTTTCTGAAACATTTTTAGAAATGAGCTGGAAATGTTTGTTGCGACATTTTGGAACGCAATAACAATATTTTAGAATGTTGTGATAAGGTTTCAAAATATAACAGAAACATTTCTAAAAATGCTCTAGAAATATTTTTGCAACTCAACCAAAATATTTCTGAAATGTTTCCTAAAAATATAACAAAACCCTTGGACCGAATATTTTTAAAATATGACAAAAATATTTCACTGACGTTTCAAAAACAGCCCAACAATATTTTAGTGATAGCGTGAAAATGTTTGTGTAACATTTTTAGAAATAAGCTGGAAATGTTGTTGCGCCATTTTTGGAAAGCAATAACAATATTTTAGAAATGTTGTGAAAACGTTTTAAAATATAACAGAAATATTTCTAAAAATGTTCTGGAAATATATTTCTGCAACTCAACAAAAAAATACTTCTGAAATGTTGCTTGAAAATATAATGAAAACATTCAACAAACTATTTTAAAGATATATAACAGAAATATTTCACTGACGTTTCAAAAACATCCTCAAAATATTTTAGTGATAGCGTGGAGAAGTGGTGAAAATGTTTGTGTAACGTTTTTAAAAATAAGCTGGTCATGTTGTTGAGACATTTTTGGAACGCAATAACAATATTTTAGAAATGTTGTGAAAACGTTTTAAAATATAACAGAAATATTTCTAAAAATGTTCTGGAAATATTTCTGCAACTCAGCCAAAAATATTTCTGAAATGTTTCCTATAAATATAACAAAAATACTCGGACGGATATTTGTAAGATATGACAAGAATATTCTCGTGTTTACTGGGTTTGCCAGGGGCAACGTCGAGTAAGGGGGACTTTGTGAGGGGCAACTTTTCTAGGGGCGACTATCAATCACAATAATAATTCTGAGCTTTGTGTGGTCAGGGTAACCCTGTCGCGAGTTAACGTGTTTGGTAACGTGTTTCAAAGATATTATAAGCATAGATTCCAAACTTAAAATGGCGCGTTGACTTTCCATGGAGGCCAAAGTATCGGGGGGGGGGGGGGAGAGGGGAAGTGCTGATCACTGTTCAGTCTTTTTGAAAACAAACAGGTAAATGAATGCCTTACAAAATTATTAATACTTGTTATTTCGAAACATTGTAAATGTAAGAAGTATCACTCCTCGGTACTAAATTCCAATTACAAGAAGTTATTTCTTCCCGTCCTGACGGCATTACAAATAAGTACACGTACTTGAACATGAACGCACAATATGACTGGTTTAAAGTTCATAGACATATTCGCCTGTATCCATTGGTCAGTTTCTATGTATCTTTACGTAACGCACTTTTATGCGCGTTTAATTTCTCACGCTCTCACAAAGGGAAATCAACCAGCGCGTTTGTTTCCCGATGTGCGCAGAAGTGCGCATGCGTCAAGTATTCAGGATAACAGTAATACGTATACACAAAAAATGTATTCTGCGCGTATAGAACGCGTTGTAAAAGTGCACGCGCGCAAACTTCTTTTAGCAATGGAAATTTCTGTAACGCGTTCTTATTTTAGTACGCAAATCGCCGACTAGAACGGCGCAAATGTTAAATTTGGCATCGTTCCGATATTGCATGGCCGTACGGAACTGTTTCTCTCAGGGAGGGCGGTGATTTTTGCCCGACTCCAGACAAAACATCTGCCCGATTTGGTCAGGTTTTTGACATTTGGGGGGTGGCTGCCCCCAGCACCCCCGGCCTTACGGCCATGGATATTTGCGTCTCCATGAGGAGTCAATTTCCATAACAGTGTAGTGGAGTTTAGTGGAATCTATGCTTATATCTTTGACGTGCTCACGTTTGTAAACATGTTATGTCGGCTGGGTTACCCTTACTATTTCTCTGGACCAGATGTAAACACGCTCTCCACTACCAGGGTTACTCTGACTGGGCTTTGCACAGAACAATCTAGAAACGCGATACAGTACATCTATCCATGTACATATGTCCAACGTGTGAACGTGTTACGCTACATACAGTCTACAGAAAACATTGGCCTTACTACAGCAACTTTCGTTACTAGTTTCTGTTCAAAATTTTACTGCAGGTGTACGTTTTGGCTGCCATTTTCACATTTGTTGTAACGCTTCCCTTTTTTGTTGACGTAAGTAACCGACCACGTATCGTCCAGTGCATGTGCGATCGTAAGACTCAAACGTTAGCCTAACTGTTAGAGGCACAGAACTTAAACTAAAGCCCACATATCAAACGTTGCCTTCAAGTTCCTGTTACTGTCAGCCTGAAGCACACGTAGCCTTGTCCTAGCGTTGTATCATGATAAGCATACATAGCCTACACACCATATAGGCCTAGGCCCTATATGTATAGGCTATGTTTACGATATAACCAAGGACTACCAGTGGCATGAAATGTGTAACTGAACTGTAACGTAATAGACCTTATGCCAAATAGCAGATCGTGAAGCACCATGGGAAGGATAATTCCAAAATGGCGAGCTTGAGCATTGTGACGATCAACCTTCTCCATGGTAACGATCTACTTTTGCCGTCTGAACATGGAATAATCATTCCCAGAATGCAGTTTTGAAGCGCCCTCTTTCTATTTGGCATAAGGTCTATACTAGTGTAGCGTAAGGTAAAGTTAGGCCGAACGTTAGGCCAAGAGAATGAAAGTCATAGGCCTACTAGTACAAGGCCTAGCCTAGGCTAGATCCAGATTGGAAAGTTCACCCTGCGCAGGGGATTTATCCCCCGCGCAAAAATATGAATTTCCATGTTGCCAGCCGCGCAATTTAACAACGTTTACTGACAACTGGAACCGCGCAAACTTATTGGCAGCAACTAAGCAAGTTGGCTGGGAAAGGCCCGTCTGGAAAACATGTCTAGGTTACGCCGAAGATCTTCGGCGTGGCACTCAAGCAGTCACGCCAGATTTCTGGCGTATTTTGTCATCCTGATTTCTATTTGGCACACCTAGCCTACAGCAGAGGCTGGCGTAATTTTTATCTTGCCTTTCCTTTGGCGTAAATCTTCGGCAGTGAAAAAACGAACTTTCCAGTATGGGGGAAAGGCAATTCCTGCAATGTAGGAGGTAGTTTTGGCTTAAATTTTCTTGCTATGTTCCGTGCCAACTCATGGTGGCGCTCTGCTTAGATAGTATCGGCCATGCAATTCTCTTGGCCATTATTAACATCCCCCGCACGCCATTGCAAGCTTTCCAATCTGGGGCTAGATTTGCACACGGGAAATAGGCGACTGAAAACACATGCGGTTATTTTTCATTACATTCATTGCCATTGGTCATTAATACATAGGCCTTGGTTAAAGGCTCATGCGCATGCAGAGACCTTTATTTTTCCTCCGAATATACTGTTTAGGCCTACAAGTGTGTTGCAATCCTAGTGGGAGTGCATGATGTGGAGTGCCACTACTGTGTAGGCCTAGGCCTAGCCTATATCCGTAAAAGCTGAACATATACTGTATAGCCTACTGCTTACACTGTGAATTGTTCAAGTTCTAACAGTTAGTGAAGGACATTCGAAACATGATCGATGGTTCACTAATGCATAATAAGGTGGACCTACTGCCTACAGATGTTGAAATACAATTTTGATTTAAACTGAAGTGATTTGGAAATTTGATTTGCTTGGTGAATAATCCATTTTTGGACAAATAATGAATATTTTTGCAAATTGGCCTCAGCCTAGGCTAATGACAATTTTGGGTGGTAGCTTTCGGAACATGAAAGGTGGATGCAAATTTATGACATTCATTCCCTTGTCTTTAGTCCTAAGTAAAGGACTGTGGCTGTCCCACATACATTCACAGCATTATAGGCCTGCTTCACTTCTGAGGACAAAATAACACAAAACTTGGGCTATTTTTACACTCTTACGCTGACTGTGAACCTCATTGAACTATTTAAATCACATCATCATTTGTTGAAGCAGAACATCCAACACCTCTTCTGCAGTGTTCGAATTAGAAAAAAAAAGTTACATGCACCTGTGCATGTAGCTACAAAATTTTACCTGCACAAATAAATTCTTATATGCACCATTAAAATATGATAATGAATTGCATTAGTTCTATCAGCAACTCACAACAATGTGTTAGGGATGTCGATTTGCGATTTATTAATAACGAGTTACTGTAATCATTTAATCACATAGATATTTTGCAATTAAACATCGATTAATCACACTTGTATTCCTCAGAATTGCAGAATCATTCCGTGTAACGATTGGCTGAAATTAATTTACAGTTTACGTAGACCCAGTTTTGGCACAGCCTGATTTTGTACTTTGTTGTTCATAACTTCATATTAACAATGGCAAAGTTGCAAATAAACAATCGTTAAAATTGGTAGTGAATAAGTCAGACTTACTAATTTTATTATGGCTCCAGTTCTGTGAAGCATTGTGCGGTGATGTACAGTAGGCCAATACAATCTCAAAGGCAGGCCTACTGGACTTATGGACTATAGGCTATTCATTACTTGCAACGAGTCTACGTAACTCATTCTAGGCCCGAGATTTTTCATGCCGATCATTACCACAAGTCCACAGCCTTGCGCAAAAATACTGCAGTGATGTGCTGAATCTCCCATTATTTACTTTCTTTTAACTCTTCTGAAAAATATCTGTAATACACACAGAATGTTTCTTTGTGTCTATGACAAAAAAAAAATTACGAACCTAAGACTACTCGTCTTACTTGCTCTAACGGAGCTTATCCCGTACATGTGTGCATGTATGATACGACATAGTAGGCCTGTAACGCACACTGTTTAGTACAGTGCATGTAGGAACGTTTTGCAAACTGGCGATTTTACATACGTCAGTCGAAATCACCGAACTGTTGTCTAGTAAATGAAAACGGACATTGCACAGTTGCACTAAATATCCTAACGTATGTTGTGTATGTTCTTTATGGCCTATGCTACACACGTGTTTCTTAATTTACGCAAATGATGGACACATGAATGACACACTGTCTACATGCGATCTGAACATAAATACTGCCGTACGCAAGCTCCTGCAGTCACATAACACGAATTAACAAGTAGATTTCTGTCTATTTAATCTTTTTTGTTAATTAATCTCCAACCAGTTTTTAGGTTGTTGGAGAAATCTATCTCACTCGAATGAAGGACACTTTTAGGCAAGAAAAGCCAATCTTTGTGCCCTAGACCTACATGCACGCGTGCAGGTAAGCAATTCAAAGTTACATGCACCGCCAAAAAGTTACATGCACTGGTGCACGTGTGCATGCGTTATTTCGAACACTGCTCTTCTGATATAATTCTGGACATAAAATCACATTTAAATGGAATTTATAGCCTATAGGCTATTTGATGCCTAAAAAAATGGCAAATCGCAGGGCTGTCAACTCTCACGCATTCAGCGTGAGTCATGCATTTCGGTGCAATCTCATGCTCACACGATGAGCATCAGTTTCTCACACAGTGTCTCAACATGGTGAAAAAATTTCCACTCATAACGCAACAATGCGTCGGGTGTCGGGAAAATGCTATCACGCTACCTGAGTTCCTTCAACTGATCATAGTCTGCAGTAAGCTGACAAGTAGTGCAGTGTACAGTATAATTAATGTTGCCATCCTCAAGCTGGCCCCTTTCAACCCAGATGTGAACAATTATGTCTGAGTCCACTGGCACCGGATGTATTATATTCGATTTTGGGCTGTCAGCAATACGTACCGGTAGGCCTTAGAATTTGCAGTTTTTCGTAGGCCTATTTATAATGTGAACAAAATATCTCCTTAAAAATTTCCAGGAAAATGAAACATCTGAACACTGGCAGTTGTTGGCATGCAGTAATGAGGCATGGGAAGTGCCATTTCGTGCAGTCTAGGGGTATTTTTGGCAAAAAGTCCCTCTGCCGGGATGCTCCACGCAAACCGATGGTCACGCTCCATGTTAGTAGTCTCCCGGTGAATCAAACTCTCACCAGTCACCAAAAGTTGACAGCCCTGAAATCAGCAGGTTGCTGTCCCACAGGAATCACAGCATTACAGTTGCAGTAGCCAGCACAGCTGTCATGCTATGTGAAAACAGGCAGCACAAGGTGAAGTGAAGCAAAAGGACATGTTCACCTGCTCTGCAGATGGATACGAATTCTCATCATTTGCTTAGTCTTATTTAGCGTGCACTGTGATTGGCTTAGTTTGCCAAGTAAATGGAACTCTTAGCTAATCACAATGCACATTACACATTATCTAATTCAAACAACATACGAGAGTTGCCATGGTTTATCGTGAGTCACTAAAACTCCTGATGGTCTAACTCTGACAACTGAGATGTTTGTTGGAACAGTGCTTGCAATAACCTTCCCTTTTGCAGTACTTTTGCTGAAATGTGCTGTGATTCCACTATGACATATTCTTTCACATTGTGGGAATTCTTGAGACAAATTTGCAACAATTGGGTAAGGATTTACCTAGACTTGTGGTTTTGGAAAATCCTACTTTAAAGGCAGTAGGCAATCACCCCAAACAGAGTGAGTGTATCCTGTCACTCTATTTCATGAATGGCCTATTTTGATCATGTGACAATATTTTTGTTAGTGAATTGTGGAATTCATGGAGGATTTTGCCTTGCTTTACCTATTGTTTGTAATAAATGTTCAAAACATTTTCAGAGGTGCTTGTAATGCAATAAGAGGAGATTTGCAAGAGTTTGCTGATTTTTCAAAGAACATTTTGGGGTGACTGCCTGTTACCTTTAAGTATAGTGCTCCTCCCTAGTGTTCAGCATTTATGCTTGTGATAGATTTTTGGTCAGTTAGGGCTAGTACTTCCATGGTACAGTAAGGGCACCTTTGTAGGGGAGTAGAGTTTTTGACATGTGTCTGCATGTACCGTTTAAAGAATGAGCCAGGATGTGGAGAAGTACACAAGTATATGAGTATGTTAGTGTGATATAATCTGCTTAAATTGTTAAGGAGGTGAAATCTGACAATTATGATGAAACTGTCATGGATAAGTGAGTTCTCTTTTGTTTCAAAAGTCATGTGATTTGTGCAGTATACAACCTACGTAATCACACCGTACCTAATGCAGCTGGATGCAAGAAGAGATACGGCCACATATTCCCTCACTGTACAGTACTTTAGTACATGCAGGTGCATGGCACACTGCGTATTCATTAGTACTCAGATAGGCATGGTTTAAGCTTCTTACATATTTCCTTGTCTGTAATGTTTTATAAGGTACCAAATAAATGAATCAATCAATCATTGGTTCTAGTCCCAGTGACTACTACTATGACTATAAATCCAGCCCAGCACAGATACTTAGCCTAGTCGAATAGTGACTTTGATTAAGACTACAAATCCAAACCAAAAATTAACAGCTGCCTAACAGCAGCTGAGCAGGGACTTTGACTACGACTCCATCCCAAAAGTGGATACCTAGCTGAGCAGCAACTATGACTACGAATCCAGACCAGTGAATACCTACATATGTCCAACACTGACATGAAATAGCCCCATGTTCCCATGGTTCTTTATATTCAATGATGAATAATTCAACAGTCACACTTTAAAAAGCAAATACATGTGTCTCCAGACAATATGGGTAGGATATGCCATACCTACTCCTTTTGTTGCAATGTCAATGAAAGTTGGTAAAGTTACTACTGTGTAGGTAATAAATGGTGATTTTCAAATTGTTTTGTCATTTCAGAAAATTAAGAATTACAAATATGGCGATGCTACCAGCTGAAACTGGTAGTGGTGGTGGCAACAGTGGGGAAGCAGGTGGTGGCAGCGGTGGGGATGGACGCAAGCCAAGACAACACCTTGTACCTAAAAGTTATGAAGATATCTTGAGATTTGCAATTGAGAACACGACTGAAGAAGAACAGATACATGAACCAATGTCAGAAGAGGTAGCTTTAACCCTTATCATGCTGTGGGCAACATATGTCGTCATGAGGGCGCTTCACAAATAAAACATTTAATATACTATAAACAAAAAAATGCCTTCCATGCATGTTTTTGGCTTCAACTCTAAGAAATGGTGGCGCTAGACTAGAATAGGTCATTTCTGGTTAGGAGAGGTTATGTACGTGCATCCTGCAGAGCTTCAGTGCTTCAAAAATGAAGCCCGCCCTCTAAAAAATTCAGCATGATAAGGGCTGACTTATGTGTGTTTTGTGAATTTCAACTGGATTGAAGGGTTCATGTAGTATAGTGTCAAATACAGTATGGGGCCCAATGGTGTACAGTCACAGTATATGATGTGAAGATGAGAGGAATGGATGTTGTGCATATTATGAGTGAAGAAGGATGGGTTTGATATGCAGGATGTATAACATAAAATTTTCTGAAAAGATAAAACTGTCTGGTTTCTTATGTTATCAGACACCATAGCTGCTCTTGTGTCTAAACCAAACTAAAACCACTACCCTGTTTACTCTATTGACTCAATATGCAACACAATAGACCTTTTGAGATGGTCAGCACACTGGTCATTACAGTGTCTAAGGAGGAAGATAAACCAAGCATGCATGAAATGCAAAGATCCAGATAATCCCATTTACACTGAGTAGAACCTGCAGGTTTTCAGAGTCATGTGAGTGGTAATATTCTATTCTGTTCAGAGATTTTTCAGGTAATGATGAGAGAGGAGTGGGGATTGTTTAATGTTAGTGATGAGAGGAGGGTGTGGATGGTTTGATGTGAAGGGTGAGAGGGTGTAGATATTTTGATGTTACAGGGAATAATTTAGTATTCAAAGTTTGCATAGAATTCTGAGAATTTTATCCTTCTGTGGTGCAAAATCTCTGAAAACCCTATGGTTATGCACACAAAAAAGTGCTACACATTTTTGTATTTGTGTAGCAATTTGGCTAGCTTGTGTAGCAAATTGCGATGCGATACCAGATAAATTATTCCCTGTGTTAGGGGAGAGAGGTGTGGATGGTTTGATTTGAGGGGAAGGAGTGAGGTTTGGATGGTTTGATGTGAGAGATGAGAGAGGGGTGTGGATGGTATAATGTATGAAAGATTAGTGGGGATATGACTGGCTTTATATGAGAGGTGGGAGAGGGTGTAGAATGGTTTGACACATAGTGAGAGGAGGGTGTGGATGGTTTGATGTGATGGTTGAGAGGAGGACGTAGATGATTTGATGTTAGGGGTGAGAGGTGTGAATGATTTGATTTGAAGCATGAGAGTGGGGTTTGCATGGTTTGATATGAGGGATGAGAAAGGTGTGGATAGTTTGATATGAAGGGTTAGTGGGGATATGACTGGCTTTATATAAGAGGTGGGAGAGGGTGCAGACGGTTTGACATGTGAGAGGAGGGTGTGGATGGTTTTAATGTGATGGGTGAGAGGAGGATGTAGATGATTTGATGTTAAGGGGTGAGAGGTGTGAATGGTTGGATTTGGAGGGTGAGAGTGGGGTTTGGATGGTTTGATATGAGGGATGAGATAGGGGTGTGGATGGTTTAATATGAAGGGTTAGTGGGGATATGACTGGCTTTGTATAAGAGGTGGGAGAGGGTGTAGATGGTTTGGCATGTGGTGAGAGGAGGGTGTGGATGGTTTGATGTGATGGGTGACAGGAGGATGTAGGTGATTTGATGTTAGGGGTGAGAGGTGTGAATGGTTGGATTTGAGGGGTGAGAGTGGGGTTTGATATGAAGGATGAGAGAGGTGTGGACGGTTTGATGTGAAGGGTTAGAGGGGTGTGGCGGGCTTTGTGTGATGAGAGGTGGCTGTCTTAATGTGAAGGGTGGGAGAGGGTGTGAGGGATGAGAGGAGGGTGAGAATGTTTTGATGTAAAGGTTGGTAGAGGAGTGTGGATGGTTTGAAGTCTGATGTAATGAAAAGAAGTGCATGTGAATGGTATTGATCTGAGAGTGGTATGCTTGAGAGGGGCATATTAGCAGAGATGCGATGAGTTTGGTGGCATGATGACTAGAAGGGATCAACATCAGAATAGTTTCATGTCATTGAAATAATACTCAAATCGTATTATTAAGTCACCCTTCAAAATTTGATGTATTTCTATTGTCACCAGAGAAAGAAATGGCTTCAACAGGCTCTCTCTGGAATGTTCACAGATGAGATAAAAATTATGAAGAAGAAATTAGAAGAGCTGGAAAGTATCATTGGTTCTGAAAGTGATGAAGATCAGGAGAAGAAAGAAATACTATTGGAACACATAACTGATCTCTGTGATACCATTGACAATGCGCGAGGTAAACATGAGTTAAGATTAAGTCTGCTCAACTGTCTGTAGATCTGTTGTCTATTCCATATTGACAGACCATTTCTGTGGTTCTGAACATAAAGTTCTATGAGCAGAAAACAATTGGGTGGGGAATCAAGTTTGGGGGAATTGGGAAAGGTAGGGCCTTGGCTGGGAACACTTTTCTGCTACAGTCCCAAGGCTCACCTCCTGTAGTATGTATGTGTTGGATGTTTACATTTGATTGTGATCAAAGTGGTTCTTCAAGAATGTATTGCAAAATAATGAACTAAATCTTTCCTTTCTTACCCCCGTTTACCTAGATTTCTTGAAAATTGGTGGTCTGAAAGTTTTGCTTCCTTGTATAGGGAATCCAAGCTCAGAAATCAGGTGGCGGGCATTAGAATTGGCTGCCACTATTCTTCAGAACAATCCTTATGTACAAGACAAATTCTTGGAAGAGAAACTGATGAAGATATTTATAAAGATCGCAGAGGAAGATGAGTCCAACCAAGTGAGGGTCAAAGCTATATATGCACTGTCGTGTAAGTCAAGTAAACTTGAACCAGACTTGTGTTTTAGACAATGTACGAGAGTACATTTGTTGTAGACTTTGAGATTGTGCATCCCAAGCATGCAGTGAGCAGTGTGGGACAAATATACCTAATTTACTTAGATATAAGGTTTACAAAAATAAATTTTGAAAACTTATAGTGCACTTGTCAATATATCGATTTCCCAGCAGCAGCGATTTGTTTTCAGTATTGGGGGTGGGGTGGGGGAAACATGACTCAATTTTCAAATAATTTACTGCGTGAAAAATCAAAATCGATGGGCGATTTCTCAAATATTGGGGGGACATCCTGTCCCTCTCCCCCAGGCTCGCCGCCCATGCAATTTCCTTTTACATGCATATGCTATGTCTAATGCTTTTCTTGTTAACAGGTCATGTACGTGAACATGATGCCAGTTCTGCTGAGTTTGCAGCCAGTGATGGATTCTCATGCCTGATGAAGGCAATGCAAAGTGGTCATGAGAAATTGCAGATCAAAGCTGCCTTCCTGCTGAAAGCTCTTCTGGTGTCACAACCTCGGCTAAAAGGTAATTATTTTTAATTAAGGAGTTTGCAGCTTTACGGGTGCAGGATTGCCACCACATATTGAAGGTAAATAGTTCTCCTAGGGTGGTTTAGCTTGACAGTCACAGTTACTTGGACTGACTGTGTTACTTGTATTGTGGTGTCTGGTATCCCTGTTAATTCTGTTCCTGTAACTAATCTTTATATCCAGAACTCACAGATATCAGAAGACAAAGGTCTGCACTGTATCTGGGAAAACATGGGTTGAAATCCTGGAGGAAGGGAGCTGGAGGATACACTCATTGATTCCTTGCCGTAGGCAGAGGTATCTATGGGATGGTGATGTCATGTGTGTGTATTTGTGTTGGTGTTTGTGTATGTGACACTTTCTTGTAAACATGGTATCTCAAGGAGGGCAACCTCCATGGATCTCATACTTGGTATGTGCATGTTGAGGAGGTGATCCCTGTTGTCTCTGGTGGAGGTCAAAGATCATTTGGGGTCAGCAGAGGTAAAGGTTAGAACCTTGTTAACACAATATCTCAATCAGGGAATGATATGTGGTGACAAATTTTTATCTTTCATACAAGACCCTTTAAAATGCAACAAGACATTGCCTTAAGTGTCACTGGGGATTGTGAAAACTTTGGAAACAATGGTTTAGCAATCATGACACATTTGGATCTTATATCTGACAGGTACAGTAATGCCCAAACTTAAAGGGAAGAAATTGATTTTTGACCATGTTATTAACATGGTATCAGTCTGTTAGATCTTTACCCGTGGATCTTTTGTGCTGAACATTTTGTGCTGAAAATGAAAACAGTAATTTATGAAACACTGTCAGTTTAAAAACACAGTGCTAGGCTTACATTTTAGTGGTAAGTAATCACTAAGCCTTTTGGGTTGATGAGAAGAAAAGTGGCACTTTTCTCAAATGCTTACAACTGTGGACATGTAATTCAAGTGAAACTCAAATCATGTGTCATGAAACTTGCTAGAAAGACTTATGTACCATCAGATCAAATTATTTGTGAGTTGTCTGTGGAAGGCCATTACATCCAGGTCAGTGCTGATAAATGGAACTTCCATATTAGGTGGAATGTGTATTGAAAAAAAAGTTGCCGTGGCCGAGTGGATACGTTGGTGGCATTTGAAGCAATGAAGCTTAGCAACAGGGAGGTTCAGGGTTCGATTCCTGGCCGGGTCAAAGTAAGGTGGGTTTTTCATTCAAGAGCAATCTATGGTTTTTCCATCTGGACTGGCCTTTCAAAAGAACCAAATCTGATCTAAATTGTTGAGTTAGTTAGCCACCCAAGATAAAGTTGTAATTTATAAGCCGTGTAGGCTAAACCCACATTCGTGGTGGCTTAGGGTCGTAACAGAATTGCCCTTCACGGCTTGAATTTAAAAGCAGGAGCTCCTTTTGTGTTGTATTAGACACAGTTGTACTTTGTTAACATGGTCTTATGTGTAGGCTGCTAAATTGTATTACAGCTATCTGCCCATGTGATAGGTGTTCATAGTAAAGCATTACAAGGCTTCAGTAATATTCTTAAGGCTACATTTAAATCCTGTTGTTAATTTCGTTCAGATGCTGCCCAGCAAGTTGGGATGGTGTCCCAGTTAGTGGGTCTTCTAAACACAGAACACACCTCAGCCCATGAACACCTAGTTGGAGCGCTACTGTGTCTTGTAACAGACCATCCTCCGTCCATTGATGACTGTCGACGGCCAGAACTAAAACTACAAGAGTTTCTGCAAACAAGGATGGCAGTAATAAAAGACAAAGAAGAATTTCTTGTGAGTTAAGACTTTTTGCTTTCAGTCCTCATAAACATTTGTTTTCAGTCTGTAGAAACATGTAAACAATGTTAATGGACTTTTAATACATGATAAGGATATGGCTCCATTCTTTGGTTGAAAAACTTGCATAGTTTGAAATACCAAACATGCTCGTAATAACTCTTCTGTTCAGTGTCGAGGATTATTCCCATCAAACATTGGATACAAATGAACTTGTCGTGTGACTTATTTGAACTGTAAGTGCAAGCACAAGTAATGAGTGAAAAATAGATTCTAAACATAGGCTTGAGAACTGGGGGCCTTGTACTGGCACTGCATACAAGTGAACTGTGGCACTTGTCCCAATGGTCAAAAAGTTCTTTAGTGAACCCACTGTTATCATTTCAGCTTTGGGGTGATTGCACATTGCTTTGAGAAATGATTTTAGACAAATTTTTTGTAACAGATAACAAACTCACTCACAGGATCGGTATCTCAATGCATGTGTATATTTTCATCAGGTAACTATACAGTGCTGTAAAATAACTCCTGCTTACATGAGAAGCTGCTGCCCACATAAACAAATATGCCCTGTTTAACATCTTTCCTTAAGTCTTAATAGAAAACAATTTGACATCCACTGATCTGTATTGAAAAAAATTGCAGAACCCTCCCCTTCAATAAGTAACCTGTGAAGACTTCACATCTTCAGTGTGACCAGCCTAGGAGTAAAGTTTGTATAAATTTGAGGGAAGTTTCAAGGGCAGTCCTAGCATTATATGATAAACATGTATATAAAAGAGAAAAGGTAGCGAGCACACATCACAGCCTCCCGGCATCAACTTTGCCTTACTGAAACATGATTTTTATGCCTCATACTTAATTTTACCTCTTTTCAATACACACGAAGGTTCCAATATACGTTTTTCGATCAGTTGAGTAGTATGATGATTCATTTCGACCAAACGTCTTCAGGAAAACCTTTCTCAGCAAAAAAATCTGATCAACACCATAGAGTTCAGTGGTCTCTTAATGGTGACGTCACATTATGTAAAGGGAATTTCCCTGTCTGAGTCTCTTTCTCTTATTGGATAGTTTTGCCTCATATAATGACGTAGTTGCATTGGCCTATTGAAAATATTAAACCATGACAGTTGCCTACGTAGCAAGCTGTGTGGCATATTCCCTGTAGTCATGGAAGATTCTGCAAAGCCTGCTATGTAGGTATTCTGTGATGGTTGAACTTTTTGAATATTCAGAGGTAACTACGTCATTACATGAGACCAAACTATCCAATGGGAGACCCGAATTATGCGGGGTAAATTCCCTTTACATGCCTTATATCACCACAGAGAGCCGACTGAACTCGATGGTGTTGATAGGATTTTTGTCACACTGCGTATGCTCAAACCCCCTATTGCTGCTTCGTTGAAGTTTTAAATAAAAGGGGATGCTTCCCTTCAAGTTAACATCATTTTAATTTTTAATTCTAATTCCACTGCAGGAAGAGCGCCAGTATTGTGAAGAACTTCTGTGTACAGTGTTTGGATCCAGTAATCAAAACCAAGCCCCAGTTGATAGGTGACATACTCCTACAGAGATAAACCATAAGCCCTTCTGGATTGCATCAGAATTCTGCCACAACAGGTTAAGAGAGTGAAGATGACGGTTGATGAAATTCCCAATTAACTTGCTTGTGAAGGCATTCATTCTGCTGCCAGTGCTACGTCTGCAACTTTATTTCACACAGAGATATTAACAATGTCATCATTGTGCTAATGAAATTTGAGAACCTCATCCTGGATATTGGTATCCAACTGCATTTTGGTACGAGTAGCCCGCATAGTGGCTTGTAGGAGCTTCATGTAACTTTGACAAGAATCACATGCGTTCATTGTCTAGAACAGAAACTGCCACGATAAGCGCTCCATTAACAACCGCTTCAGACTTGAGAAAACCTTGCAATCTTAATTTTCTTCTTTGTAGCGGAAGGACCTTTTGGGATGATTGCTTTTCTCTTCTTCTGCTGGTCTTTAGAACTGAATGGGAAAAAGAACACAAATAATGGAAGTGCTTAGTCTTGGCCTAAAGTTATAAAGCTGAGTTCTGTCACCGTGTATTTTTGCATTTGAGTAGCAATTGAACAGCTTGTATAGCTAAATGTAATATGGAAGAAATTAAAAAAACTTGGAAATAAAAATAAAAAATCGGTTCTCTTTTTTTGTCTATACAAGCTGTCAGGTTTCTATGCAAATGCAAAAGTGTATGGTAGGACTTTGTACCAATAACTGAAAAGGAATCAATAAATCTTCATAAAATTATTCCCAGACAGTCTTAACTTCAATTTTCACCAAGTTTATATCGAGAGGAGTACAGCTTGTTTGCTTGCATTTTATAATTCCAAAATCATTAAAAGGATGAGATACACTCATACTATCATTCCAATGTAACTTATATTCAACTTCCCTACATGTGTGTGTGTGTGTGTGTATCGGTTGGTCAGAAATAAATCTGGTAGAAAAGGTATGCATTTCAGCAGAGTGGACGACACCTACCCTTTAATGCTGACAACATTTTTCGAAGAGCCTGCTTTCAACGCTTCAGACCAGTCCTCTTCCTGGCCCCGTATAGCATACCTGAAAAATGGATTTCACCATAAAAACTGAAAAATATCTTAGCTAAATTCATCAGCTTCATTTTTCCCTTTTAGAAACTGAATTTTAGTGACCTGGAAGTTATGGAGACAATTTCTATAACCCCAGAAGGAGCAAGTACAGAGAAGCACATCATTGGCCCACTAATAATGCAAGCAGTAGCACCCAATTAAAATTCTCATGACTCAGAAAGTACCCATAGGGCATGTGTAAGCTCTCTGTCTGTGGTGTCACTGTTTTAAAGCTAAGCTTGAAGTTAATATCAAGAGTGAAATTACATTCTTTTTCAAGACCCTGACATAACAAATGAACAACAGGCTGCTTGTTATGTTGGACGTATACAAGCTCAATAAATGGACTATCAGGTCAGTAGTTTTATAGTCTGTATGAGATATAAAATTTCATAACTTACTGGCTAAGATTCAGTTCCTTTAGTTTTTCAAGTTCTTTCTTCTGTTTGGCTTTGATTTCAGCAGCAGCTTCTTCCTGTAAATTGGTAAACAATGACTTTGTAAAACTGTTCTGTGCAGAACTTTCCAAAAAGTATTCGGACAGTACTAAACTTGCAAGGTTTGTCTCTAAAACAAGTTTCAAACTCTACACAAGCTCTTGTGATTGCCGTCCTCCTGAGTATTTGAAATCAAATATAAAAGGCAGTCAAATGAGTTGTGGTGTTTGTGAGTTTTGTCAGGGCGCTAAAGTACTGTGGCAGATTTTGTACGGGCGGAGACCCCAGACAAAACAGCTAGCGGAGAACACTGCACAAGTTAGACCCAAGTTGAACATATCAGGAAAGAGAGGTTAGGGGCTCAATGAAAGCATGAATTTGATTTTGAATCTGATTTTGGAATCTTGGTTTTATGTATAACAAACGAACCTGGAACATGATTTAGTAAATGTATGTCTGCAATATGACTATTAACCCATCATATCATATTTCTGATTGGTGAAGCATGAACCATACAGTTTGCAAGTTCTACTAAAGATAATACAAGCAATGTCATTTACTTACAAAGATCATCTAAGAAATCACTTTTCATTTTCCAAGCCTATTGAAAAACTGCCAAATGAATATTTAAACAAGCAAAATGCAGTAGTCAACCCTAAAACACTGACCAAATCTTGGGACACCGACTGAGCTGTGGGTTCCATCTCCACAGTCTTTTCCTCTGCTATCTCCTTCTCGACTTCCTGAGAGAGGATTTCATTAAACTGCTGAGATATCTTACGGATGACCCTGTTGAAAAGTCCAAGGATCTGTGTAGCTGGTAGGTCAAGTTCCTGGACCATATCATCAACTGTTTTATGCTGCAGGCCAATCGCCAATAGGATGGCCTTTTGAAACAAAGTCAGCAAAAGAAAGCATTATTTATGTATTTTCGGCCTGATGAAACTAAGCAGGTACATGTTCCTTACCTGACGGTTCGTTTGAAAGCTTAACCTTAAATTACACAGTAACTACACACTGCTTGCTTGTTCAAGTAACATCAGATTCTGCAAACATGGAGGACTGCTATTTTCTGACTTTCCTTTGTTCCGACATCTCAATATTCCAAACGGTGTACACTGAGGCAAGTGTTTGGGTACGGGTTAGGGTTATGTTAGGATGAGAGTATTGGGGTTGTGTATGTTGGAACATACAGACACAGAGGTGTAACCCAAACAGCACTGCATATGTCATAAGGGTCTGGGATTAGTTGTACTCACTGGAGAGTTGAATGATTACCAGTGCCTCAATAGTCTAGTCATTGGACCAAATTCAATGTACTATTCTGTTGGGGAAGGGGGGTGAAGGATGAATGGTGAGGGTTGAAGAGCGTTATTTCCAAAGATTTAAGTCAAACCATGTTTGTCAGTTACTTACAAAAGTTTCAAACCACTACAACACCAGTTTCCAATGCAACCACCTGCAAATTTTCTGGGGACTTAAATTTACTTGTTCGGCATAGCAGTTCACAGCAATGCTGAGGGGGTTTAAATTGGTGAATCTTAATTGGGTATCTGATTATCCATTCCAGGAAGTTGTCTGATTCAGGAAGTTGTGAGCTTTGCTCAGTTCAGCTGTCAAGTAGTGGTGCAGGGCAAGGAACCTCCACCCCTCCCAGCCTTTGGGAAAGTGGATTAAGGTTGGGGATACACTCACATAGGTCAGAAGGGAACGTTAAATGGCTGTCCCAGAAGCATGATTGGGAGCGATTAGTACACACGTGCCTCGTTTACCTCTGAGCACTAGTCAAAAAGAGAAGGTGAATCTCGCCAGTGTTCATCCAAGCTCACTCTGGTACGGGGTCCTTAATCAGCCAACTGACTTCCTGACCCTTAAACGTTAAAATAACTAACACCACACACACAAAGCAATCACTGAATTCTCTAGACAAGTATGGAACCACTACCACCCATGACTGGTCTCGAGACCGGAAATTGTCGGTCTCGTCTCCAAGACCGGTTTCGAGTCCCCATGCAAACAGTATGTAAAGCCCGCTGAGAGTCCCGTCTCGGTCTCAACTACAGCACTGATGACTACTCCTACTTAACATTAAGTTGGCGCACCCTCTTTAACTTATGACAAATTCTTCAGTAATTTTCACAGTCTAGTCTCAAGAAATAGAATTTTACACTGAGAAATTCATTATAAACAACAAAAATTAGACAAAATAGCAAGCTTTGTAATAAACAACAGTCATACATATATACTCTTACAGCTCATATCCCTAATTTATGCCCACTATTTTTGTATATATGATGAAGACAAATATTGAAAACATTTTGGAACAGCGCTTGATACTGGGAGGTTGTCCGGCAACTGTCTAGGCAACATCTGACAGTGACATGACTTTTTCAGCAAAGCTCTACGATGTCCAATGGCAAGTCAGCGCCAAACTTCAATTTCTACTCTAATTTTTCAAAATTTCATATGACACTCACCAGCTGTGCAGCTGAAAATTTGGCATCAATTCTGTTCAAAAAGTAAAGCTCTGCTACAGTGGGCAACAGATCCACAATGAGGTGGTAGTCAACCATGTTTCGTGCATAGAGGTCCAAACGATTAAGATCATAACGGGATAAACGTGTCAACAGCTCCTTCTGTAGCAAAGCTGTGTTAGATAAAACATTGATGCAAAGAACTTTAATTTACTTGGTAACATAGCTAGTTTATGTTAGTTAAGAAGATACCTTTAATACAAGATCTCTGATTGAAGCCTGAAGGGCTTTATATGCAAACACTGAGCTTAGTTTGAAATATCACTTAGTCTTACTAAACTCATTCTGTTTCGTCTACACGTGATCTCCTAAGCTGCCTAAGACGATTCACAACACAAGTAAGGAAGAATTACGCCGGGGAAGCATTTTGTCAAAATCAGCCATAACATTTTGAGGAAGTTAGCTGACTTTTGGCTTGCATCAATAGGTAACTCCTATGAAGTTATAAACCACAACCATATTTGGGTCAAGCGCAGGGGTGCCCAACCATTTTTGACCTAAGATCTACTTTTCACATAGCCACCCTCCCGAGATCTACAAAACATACACTGTCATAAAGTTACACATAGATAAACTTTATTTTTTTCATTTTCCTAAACCCCTCGTGGTCAACTTGGGATCAGTCCACGGTCTACCATTAGACCGCGATCAACTGGTTGGGCACTCCTGGTCAAGCGTATATATTGTGAGAAAGTGAAAAACACTGTATCTGGTGTTAAACATGAACACTACAGAAAAACAAGATTTCCATTGTTAAACACTGGAAATTCATTGCTTAACTAATAACTTTGCAGTTGGGGTAGGACTGGGGGCAGGGGGAGAAGAACTCCACTACTTCATGGGACATCATAATTAAATTCAGGGTGGGAGAGTGAGGATGGGAGAGTGAGGCCTTAACAGTCATACATTTGAGGTAACTACATTTTCCCCTTCAAAGACACACTAGTTGCCCCAATCTTAAATCTGTCAATCTTCTTTTTCTTCTGGGTCACTGGAGCCGGGGGAACAATAGTCCCCCACCCATCCCTTGAATATTTTCAGTTTGAAATTTTCTTCAGATATTATCATAAGTAGTTTCTGAGAATGGCTGATCCAGGAGCTAAAAGGTTGCAGGTACCCTTCCTCCCCTCCCCCAAGTCTCCTGAGTTTCCCTTCCTCCCCCTCCCCCAAGTCTCCTGAGTTTCCCTTCCTCCCCCTTCCCCAAGTCTCCTGAGTTACCCTTCCTCCCCCTCCCCCAAGTCTCCTGAGTTTCCCTTCATCTCCCTCCCCCAAGTCTCCTGAGTTACCCTTCATCTCCCTCCCCCAAGTCTCCTGAGTGTCCCTTCCTCTCCCTCCCCCAAGTCTTCCCCCCCTCCCCCAAGTCTCCTGAGTTTCCCTTTCTCCCCCTCCCCCAAGTCTCCTGAGTTTCCCTTTCTCCCCCTCCCCCAAGTCTCCTGAGTTTCCCTTACAAGTAAATTCCATGAAGTTTCAGAACATTTAAAGGTAAAACAACTAGTTATAATACATTTAGGACACAATTCAACAAGACAGCTGTCACATGATCAAAAAGCACCACAGATGAATTAGACTAGGGAAGCCCAGGGTATCTCATTCAAACTAGGGACTAGGGTAGCCAAAGGTATCTCATTCATACTGGAGACTAGGGTAGCTCAGGGACCCTCCTTCAAATTGGGGTGACTGCATTTGACCTTGAATACCTTCTTCTTGATGACTTACGTATCTGTTCTGGGTTGTAATCTTTATGGTGGATAGTACTCAATGCCAGTGATGGTGTAAAGGCCTTGAACTGGTAAGCACACAGGGAAAGAAACCGCTTCCGAAAGTCTAAGAAATAAAGAGGTCATGGTAATTTATAAAGCAATTGAACACCAACGTTATTTGTCATACACAATAATTTTGATTTGAATGTGGAAATTTTATAATGATCACACATCCACATGCATTTACAGGGTTTGTATCAGTGTTGTAAAGAGTCATGACTCGAGTCACTTTTTCTCAAAATGATAGTGACTCGAGAGAATTCAGGAGCAATTTCCCCATTGAAATAGTACAGTGACTCGAGTCCATGACTCGACTCGAGTCACTTAAAAGTTTGACAATCGGTGACTCGAGTCACGAATCTAGTGACTCAATAACAACTCTAGTTTGTATACAATTTTCACTTCTCAGTCCCAAATCAAACTATTTTCAAGTTTTTAGATGCCAATATGACTTACGTAAAAGGATCAGCTTCTGTTTGCCAGATGTGAATGGGTCTAATAGCACTAATGAACATATCATGATATAAAAACACACACAAACAAGGGATACACTGACCCTGTTTCCATGGTCACCATTTCTCTGAGTCCAGATTGCCTGTGTCCTGCTGAGGGAAGTTTACATATAGCACCAATGACACCCATAACCCCTCAAACGAGAAAACTGAAAGGCTTAATGATTCCTTACCTCTCAGATATAATTGTAGTACTGTGGTTTCAAGCTGTGAATTCACAATGCTTTAATTTAGGTATCAAAATTTGAAAGTTTATGAGTACTGATCAAACAGATTGATACTATGTTAAAGTGGTAACAAATGAGCTTCTTGCTTGTTACATGTTAAATACAAGGTCCAAACATGTTTCATACTTGACAAACCATGTTTACAAGGTTTTCACCAGACTTCGAGAAATTCTTTTTTCAATACTTGTCCATCGGGCTAGCTGTTCTTTTAGTCTACTTGTCTGCATGAATATCTACTTGTCCACTTTAATATGCCTTTGAACTCCTTTGTGGAGGAGACTTGGAAAGGATACTTGCCCAGCGGGCTATGATATCGAACAATGCACTTGCCCGAGTAACTTTTTACTTGTCCCAGACTGTCTGGCAGGGGATTTGTCGAAGCCTGGTTTTCACAGGTTGGCCTCTGGTGACCTGACATAACCTTTGACCTCCACCATAAAAATACATGCCAAGTATGAGATTTATGAATGTTACCCTCCTTGAGATATCATGTTTGCAAGGTTTTCACAGTTTGATCACTTGTGATCCCAAACGACCTTTAACCTTCATCAAGACAATACAAATCATTTACTCAATAAGGGGCATCCATGTACCAAGTATGAGCTCCTTAATGGTTACCCTTCTTAAGATGTCATGTTTACAAACAGTTTCCACAAGATTTTTACCGTTTGACATCTCGTGACCCAAAATAACTTTTGACCATCACCACCAAAAAAAAAAACAAAAAACAAATAGAAATCATCTATTCAATAGGGACCATCCACATGCCAAGTGCAGAATCCCTCACTGTTACCCCTCTTGAGATATTGTTTTTGCACACATATACACACACACACACACACACACACACACACAATGATTCCTTTTGCCTCTGGCAGTCAATCAAAGAGCAAAGAAATCTTTAAAGCCACAATAAAAGATTTCAAATACTGTACCTACAATACTTGGCGATCCAATTATACAATACTGTCTTCAAAATAAATGCAGCAATTAGCCAAGGAAAATACCAGTCTATTTTCAAATTACTGAACTATTTGCATCATCACAAGCAAAGCAATAACCCTGCCACAAGGACAGGGATGTAGCTAGCCAAATTTGACTGCAGGGTAATTGTCTGATCTGGGGAAAGCACCTCACCTTACCCCATAGAATCTACCCCATTTTTCAGCCATTAATTTTTCACATTTCCCTCATTTTACTTTTATAGGGAGTAAATTTAGGGCTACTTTTAGGTCTTGCTATGCAGATTTGTGGTGGGCGAGGAGACATGTGTTTGCCTGGAGTCTTGGGCGGGAATATCGAGCGCTGGGTGTCACTGCCCAGTGCCGCCCACCGTAGCTACATCCCTGCATAAGGATATGTTGGAAGTTTTTTTTCTTTCCTATTCTTTATTTTTTTTTTTTGCTTTTTTTGCATCTGGCAAATCACAAAACCCACCTTTCCAGAATGCCATCAGCCATGGTTCTCTCTCGGATTCATCTGTGTTTTCATTCAGCATTTTTAACATGATACAGGAATGTTCACCAGTAAGATCATTCTTAAAAGAAAATGGATACAAGGAATTTTTAAAATAATTAGACAAGAGTTATCTAAATAAAGGAACATGACTAGCAACAAGCGAAGCTTTTTGAGTAAGCTAGTAGGGCAGGGTAAAGTTACCAGTTATTTCCTCTGTAAATGTGAGCAGATTCTTGTAATTGTCAAAAGAAAAATCGAGCATTCTCTACTTCATGCTAGAACTATCTGAAATTTAATTTTGCCTGAGAAAGGCCTGATTCAAAAACCACATTGTCCCATTTTTTTCCAGTAATCTGCCAAAGAAGTTGCCCTTGCCCCAACTGCAGGGGACTGTAGGCCCCTGGCCTCCTGACTTGTATGGGTATGATAAAAAGAACTGAATTACATTTTTAGATGGTTTGTAATATTAAATATTTTTATATGATTTTTGTTCTTGTTTTGGTGGTACTGAAACTTTCTCAGACATTGCAATGCCAAGGAATGTGGAAACTACTAGACTACTGGCCACTTGCAGGTACTATGATGCACACTCTGGTAACCCGCCCACGCCTACACGTAACTCAGGAGTAGATTCAGGGTTTGAAGAAAGGGGGCTTATTTTTGGCGGCACGCCCTTCACATAAAAGCACTGAATTCGGATATCCCTATCCAGGCAATGAGATTTTCAGTTTGCATTTCCATCAAATCAAAATATAATCTGGCAAGAAATTCTTTCCAACTCTGAGAAAATTAAGGGGACAAAGGCAGGTTGCAAATCTGAATCCATGCCTAAACTAAAATAGCAAAGTATCCAGCCCCCAAAACTGCTTTTCCCCAAGAATGAATATTGCGGGTCATGGGACATGTGTTTCAAAAGTTGTTGCAGAAAGTAGGCCTACCTCCTTGGTTTATGTATAGACTGCAAATGCAAAAGATTTATCTTAGTGAATTACACTGATATCTGACAGTATAATCTACACATTTCTAAGTAACTTTTTTGTCCAACTTTTCATCTGTGGCTATCTACTTAATTAACATCAGATATGATAATACTCTTGCAAAAATCACAAGAGTACAAGAAAGAGTGACAGCAAATTAGGAAGAGAAACAGAATTAAAGTCTTTACATGGAAGGTAATGCAATAGGTTAAATTAGAAACTGTGCGACCCTCTGTGTCACATGACACTAGATGTAAGGTGAACCAGCAAATTACCTTCTATCATAAAGACCAGAGCACTACCCTCATAAGCAGGTAATTCCGTGGGTAACTGAACCAGTTTTCCTTCGGCACAAATAAACGTAACAGGTTTTACCAAAGGGAGGGTGACTGCCTGCACCCTTTTAGTCATGTTCAATCCACTACAAGCCGGGCTACCAAGAACGGGTGAGAAGGGGTGGGGTTGGGAGCAACAATATTCAGTTTAAAGTTCTTCAAAACATTATCATACACTGTACCTGAGAATTGCCATAAATTCCCTTAGGAAATGCCAAAATCAAAATGCTAAAGGGTCCCAGCCCCTTCTCCTCCCCCATCTTTGAGCCTCCTCATGCCTCATAGTGGTTTCACTATTTAATCAACCTGATGATGAAGACATGGTATACAACAAGTTGATACCATATCTAAACAAAAAACTTTGCAAGTATAACAATTTAGCTAATATTTTGTTTTAATTGGTAGTTCAATTTAATTATGATACACACTACATAAAGTGACTGTCCCTGCAGACTCTTCCATTCTTGAGAAAAGGGTAGTGTAAGAGGGATATTCATATCTCATCTTCTTAAAATATACAAAACGTTTCCATATGAAAAAGTGAAAGTAAAGAAAAATAAAACCTTGGTAAAAAGTTTATGAACTTACTGTTGTCTGTCTTAAATATACAGGTAAATAACCAGCCTTCTTCCAAAATCTGTTACAAATCAGAAAAAAATTTAGGGCATTTAGAGAAGAGGTAATGCAGATAATTTTCTCTATGATAAGAATGTCATTTACAGAAAAAAAAAAGAAGAAAGAACCAGTTGCGAAAAAAAAAAGCAAAAAAAGAAAAGAAAAGAAGAGCAGCTTGGTGCAAACAGAATATTTCAAATGGAGGTCTTTAGGATCCAAAACTAAAATTCCCACGTGCAATCTTAAAGTTTGCGGAATTGTTGAAAGGGAATGAGATTCATGCCATCCGGCTGCCTAATGCAAACACTGCTTGATGCCTGGCTTAAAAGCCCCGGCACCTTCTTGCTCTTCTTTTTGAAATTGTTACCGAGGTTTTACAATGTCAAAGGTATCCAATGTAAGACACTGTTCCCCACATAAATTACATAGTGATATGTAATGATGCAAAGAAAATTTGCATAGTTACCTAATTTGCAAAGACACATACACTGTTTCCATCACACTGCAAACACATGCCAAATGTAGCATTCTGAATCATCAACATATTTTAAGAATGTCTTTTCCTCTACACTGTAGAGTCAAAAGTTTCAGATGTAGTTCACACACTATAAAAAAGACAACACCCACACATCTTTGGTAAAGAGAAATTTCCAGTCATTTCATGCCCTACAACACATCATGATGAAACTTTCCCCATTACAGTTAGGTTGCAAGTTTTAGCTCTCTCAGCATTCACCTCACGGTAATTTTATCTTTCTTGCCTCCTCTGCAAACATGCACACTGAGCTCATCACTGATTTATCTCTTCTGCAAATACACCAAGCTCAGTGAAATGTAGAATTTATTTACTAACACCTTGCAAGATGACCCGGCCTAGGCTGACCATCACAGAGACTTGTATTTACAGGCTACACATGCAAACTGACATGATTTGTATGATTAGTTATGTAATAAATAAACAGAGGGGCAGCTCAACTGTTTACCTGAGGTGTGAGAGGATGTGAATTGGTCAGTGAGCTAGCCAAGTGGAAAAACCCACCAAGACCTGCAGCCAACAGGTTTTTGGAAGCTACTTAAATCTAATGGGTTATTTCTCTGCATGCAACGGTCTAACTGATCCTTTGGACAGACAACTTTGTGTAATAAAAGAAGAGCCTGACCATTACTTGACCACTGCTTGACATACTTAATTTAGGCTACCTTCCAGCTATGAGCAGTTACATAACCTGTCAGGAGGGTTTTGCTATTCAATGTAAGTGATGTGTAATTAAGCATACAGGGTAGTTCATCAAACTTCACTGGACTGTGCTTTTTTTGACAATTTTGGTGCCAGTCAGAAACATAATTTCTAAATTTGCCCACTCTGCCATCCACAGATTTTCTCTCTTGAGTGTAAATACTCTGATCACAAGACAGAAGGGACACACACACATTGTGCACAAAAAGAGATTAGCCCTGAGCAAACTCTTGTGTGATCAAAGAGATAACTGCAACACGATCTGGTCACGTGACACCCAATGAAAACTGCAATTACTTGGGGGAAACTAAAGGAAGGCTAACCGAGTTGAACGCATGTGCTTGACGCCTTTGATCTGCAGTGGTGTATAAATGCACTGAGATTTAAACAGGGCATGGTAGCCACAAAATTGATTGGGAGTTTTAGGCTAAAAAATGTCTGTTACACAGAGGCACATAACTACCGTCGCACAGCGCTACCCACAGCCAAGGAGGTCAATGCACTAAATCTTGCCACCTTAATAGTACTCCACAGAACAACTTTTGTTAACACCAGCAAACAGGATGCCACTGTAAAGCAGAAATAGGTCAGTGGGCGATCGGAGGAAGACAGTTGCACCAACATTAAATACCACCTCTTTAATTGTGGTGAGGTGAAGGGAATCAAAGACTAAGACTAACAGATTCAGAGAGGCAGGTACCAAGGTGGTAGAAGATTAAAGGAAGGATTTAAGCAAAAACTTGATTTTCATATGTAATAGAGGTACTAATTCTACACCATTTGGTTAAATTTCCATTCAAATCAGACATGTAGGACTCGAGATATCAGCAAATGAAGTTACTACATTTGTTACTTGAAGTGAACTTGAAGCAAACAGGGGTTATATCACTTCCTCACATTGACGAGAAATGATCTGTATCATTTGTTTTTCAGTCTGTTGTGTTGACCTTGCAGTTAATAGGGATAGGAGATCCCCATGGGGAATTATGAAGTTTGTAAAATTCCCATGCCTCTCATGCATTCTAATTCCAATAACATGGGATTATGGAGGAGAAAACTGGTAGTAAAATTCAAGGAAAAACAAAAGAGTGCTCATTAATGTGAGGTTATGCTTCGAGTTCACTTTGTGTTGAAAATGTGACAACTTTATCTGCTAATATCTTGAGAACCACACATCGGATTTCCATGCAAATTTCACCAGAATGCTAAAGTATAAGTACCCCTTTAACATATCAAAACTTAATTTGAGCTTAGACCCTTCTTTCAAGGTAACTGCTATGCAGACTCCTATCAGCCCTACAACAAACATTTTTACTTACTTGAGTAGACTTGCCGTCAACCCAAATGAAACACCGAGATAATCAAGCTTCTCTGCTGGTCTTTCTGTTAACTTTGACAGCAAAGGAGGGAGATTTTTCTTAGGTGCAATGACTTCTTCTAACAAACCCACAGCCTGTGAGGAAAATATTCAAGAATATCAAATTAAAAAAATGAAAGAAAACAGTACTCGAAAATTTTTTATTGTACAGTTTTCTAGGAAATGAGTGAAACACATACAACAGAATACTCCAGATGGTTTACAAAAAGAAGTATCTGATATGGTGGGATACTGAATTTTAATCTAAAATACTCCATGTTTACTCCAGCCAAGAGTAAGCAACATTCCTTACAGAGAAGAGCAGGAAGGGGTAGTGTGGGTGGGTCACCCATTTGGTACCCCTCCCTCTGGTTAAACTACCAATCACAGCAAGATGACGACATTAAAATTCACCTACCTCTTCCTCCACTGTTTTCACCTTTGACTCCTCCCTGGAATCTGATAAATTAGGAAATTTCCCTTCAAAATAATCTTGTAACAGTTCAAGGCTTCTGGAACCATACCCCATCTAACGAAAGGAAGACAATGACATTATTATAATTTGTTTGTACACGGTTTAGGTTACCAGAAAGCCTAAGGGCTTAGTGATTCCTTGCCGAATGGGGATGCTTTGTTGTATTGAGGTTTATCCCTCAAATTTATCTACCTTGACTACATCATTTTACGATACTTTAACAATTTCACCTCTGCTGACCTCACATGAACTTTGAACCCCACCAAATATGACAAAAAAGAAAAACGAAAGTGTCTTGAAAGGAATTCAACTCCAATGGATCTTGGGTCTTGGAAATTCTTGGGAAATTTTGTTTTTTGTCCTCTGGTGACCCCTGATGACTATCTTGGGAATTCTTGGGAAATTTTGCTTTTTGACCTCTGGTGACCCCATATAACAATCTTGGAAATTCTTGGGAAATTTTGCATTTTGACCCTTGGTGACCTCAGATTACGATCTTGGGAATTCTTGGGAAATTTTGCTTTTTGACCTCTGGTGAAACCAGAGGGCAATGTTGGGAATACTTGTGATATTTTGCTTTTTGACCTCTGATGACCCTATATGATGATCTTGGGAATTCTGGGGAAACTTTGCTTTTTAACCTATAGTGACCCCGGATGACAATCTTGAGAATTCTTGGGAAATGTTGCTTTTGATCCCAGTGACCCCAGATGACAATCTTGGGAATTCTTGGGAAATTTTGTTTTTTGACCTCTGGTAACCCCAGATGACCTTGACCTCCACCAAAATTGATAGGGTTTTTCCTCTCAACATGGCAAATTTATATACCAAATATGAAAAGTGGCTGTCATTGCTATCTTGAGATATCGTGATTACAAGCCATTTACAAGGTTTCTGTAGTTCAACCTCTGGTGACCTCAGATGGCCTTTGATCTCTACCAAAAACAATAGCGTTCTTCCTCTCAACATGACAAATCTATATCCGCCATTCCTATCTTGACATATCCCAATTTCAAGGTTTTCGGTCTTTGACCTCTGGTGACCTCAAATGACCTTTGACCTCCACCAAAAACAATAGGGTTCTTTCTCTCAATATGACATATCTATATACCAAATATGAAAAGTGTTGGTCACTCCTATCTTGAGATATAGTGATTACGAGCTTTTTGGCCTTTTACCTAAGGTGACCTCAAATGACCTCTGACCTTCACCAAAAATTTTAGGGTTCTTCCTCTCAACATGATGAATCTATATACCGAATATGAAAAGTGTCGGTCATTCCTATCTTGAGATAGCTTGATTATGAGCCTTTTCGGCTTTTAACCTGCGGTGGCCTCAAATGACCTTTGACCTCCACCAAAAACAATAGGGTTTTTCCTCTTGACATGAAAAATCTGTATACCAAATATGAAAAGTGTCGGCCTTTGCTATCTTGAGATAGCGTGTTTACCAGGTTTTTGCCGTTTAACCTCTGGTGACCTCAGATGACCTTTGACCTCTACCAAAAACAATAGGGTTCTTCCTCTCAACATAACAAATCTATATACCAAATATGAAAAGTGTCGGTCATTGCTATCTTGAGATATCGTGTTTACAAGCCGTTTACAAGGTTTTCGCAGATTAACCTCTGGTGACTTCAGATGACCTTTGACCTCTACCAAAAACAATAGGCTTCTTTCTCTTGACATGAAAAATCTGTATACCAAATATGAAAGTGTCGGCCTTTGCTACCTTGAGATATCGTGTTTACGAGGTTTGTCGCAGGTTATCCTCTGGTGACCCAGATGACCTTTGACCTCTACCAAAAACAATAGGGTTCTTCCTCTCAACATGACAAATCTATATACCACATATGAAAAGTGTCGGTCATTGCTATCTCGAGATATCGTGTTTACAAGCCATTTACGAGGTTTTCGCAGATTAACCTCCGATGACACCGGATAACCTTTGACCTCTACCAAAAACAATAGGGTTCTTCCTCTTGACATGACAAATCTGTATACCAAATATGAAAAGTGTCGGTCATTGCTAATTTGAGATATCGTGTTTACAAAGTTTTCGGTTTTTGACCTCTGGTGACCTCAAATGACCTTTGACCTCCACCAAAAACAATAGGGTTCTTCCTCTCAACATGACAAATCTATATACCAAATATGAAAAGTGTCTGTCATTGCTATCTCGAGATATCGTGTTTACAAGCTAGGCGTCACATACACACACACACATACACATACACACACACCCACACCATACATACATACACACACACACGACATCACCATCGCATAGATTCCTTGCCTGCCTTCGGCAAGGAATCAAAAACATCAGAGCAATATAGAGGAAGGTTCAATGTATCTAACATGTCAGTAACCATAGCACCACTACTAGTATCATCTGAACTTTAACAAGAATTAAAATTCCTAAAAAATTTCTTCACTACCATTTTTTGACCAATTTCAAATACAAAACCAATGAACAGTTGTCCTGACAATGCGTTAGGTTCAAAACAAAAACGAAGACAACATCTTAACAAGACTCTAATAGAAAAGCACTTGTTTTATCATTCTGCTGTTTACACAAATTTGAATGGCAGTACAAATTTCTATATGGATCACAAGTCTACTGAAAGACAAAACTTTTTAATAATTATGTTTTCCTATGGCTACCTACAAGTGAGTATATGCAATGACTTAAAAAGACAATATTTACTATATATCAAGCTTTATGACAAGAGAAATAGATGTGATATCTAGGAAAGAGTTACTTTACACATACGAAGGGGAAGGGGTAGGTTTTCCTCTACCTTTTTGACTAAATATGTAAACAAGTTCTACCTATTAATTTCCTACAGAGAAAGTACATTTTATAAACTCATTCTGAAACCATGCTATCCAAAAGATTATTTGGCAGGAAACAAGGGAAGAGTTTGTTATTATACTTACGCCCTGATAATCAGGATGTGTTGCAATACGAATAACTCTAGCTCCGGACAATCTAGGGAAGTCATTATCTTGAAACTGTAAAACAAAAATTATACACTCAAATGTAAATCTGTCTTTCTCTTTCTAGTTAAGCCCATAACATGAACAGAAAATGATGACATTATTTACTAATTCAGTTCTTGAAGGGCAGTGATTTTACCATGCTTAATGCACCCATGCATCAAACAGAACCTTCCACCCCCCCCACCCCCCCCCCCCCCCCACCTCAAGCAAAATCTTCACTGGACACTGATATGACATCAGACCTTTGACTTACAAAATGCCCTGAAATGTGAATCTTCGACAAATAAAGATAAGGTTGCAGTGAATCTGCGATGAACAATTGCAGCTAAAGAGTGAATCAACATCGAATAAATGTGGAAAAGTAATCAGCAGACAACCACAACACATGCAGTACTGCGAATGACATGGCCAAATTAGTGAATCTTCGACTAACAAAAGTGTCACTGAATCAAGATATCAAAGCATACACTTCAGCGGAAGGCAACAAATACAAAGGATAAAGCAGACAGTTACATGTGTCATGCAGATTAAAAGAGTGGACTGTCCTCCGGGCTTTTAAAAAGGATTGCACAAACTTTTCCAACCCATCTCCCAACCTCCCCCTCCAACTTTGCCCAGGAAATGCAGAAATTATGTCAAGTAACACTCTACCATATTTACATGTATAAGTATTCTGTGAAGCTGTTAACTTTTGAAGAAAACTGTGATATTAGGGGTTCTTCAAATGGCAGCCATAAAACTATTTGTTAACCATTTGTCGTACTTCTTAACCATTCAGTATGGTGTATAGCGCTCCTTACTGAAATATAACAAAACAATGCAAGAGAAAGAGACCCTAGATGAGAGAACTCTTGAAGGTGCACTATTCTAAATTTTCAGTTACTTTTAATGTTGAAGTTCCAGTTGCAAAGGTCATAGAGCAAAAACTCTAGGCTTCATTGATAATGTAGTAATATTTCTGCCCAATGAAAATTTGGCTGCCACAGTGCCTGGTGCACTATAAATTGTGGGGGTACTTGCATTTTCAGTACATCACGACTCCAAACAAGTGTATGGTTATCTTTTCAGGAGACCACATCAAGACACCAAAAGAAAATAGATGTGAAAATGTAGAATTATGCAAAATAAAAATAAAATCTTCATCTAATACTTCAATCTCATTAAGGAGTATGATTCATTCAGTCATGGTTGTTTAACTCAAATAAAAGTATGACAAACCCACCTGTTGAGATACTGTCCACGGTATCATATCTCCTGACGCCCTTTGACCTCGGGACAAACTATTTATTATAGTTTGTTTAGAGATTTCCCCTTCGAAACAAATCTTCAGAAAGAAAATGATCATTCTTTAAACTTTCCCTTTCATAAAAAGAGCAATTCTGTACTTCTATGCTATGCTTTTGTTGACTGAATGCACTTGCATTCTGACAAAGTACATAAACAAAAGATTTTAAACTTTTCAAGAGTGATTTCAGAGGATTTACCAAGTTCATAACTACATAGAGTATATTTAATGTAAAGGTTAGGCTAAAGGAAACAAAATACAAGTGAGATAACAATGAAGTGCTCAGCTGTGTGTGATATTGCATTGGGTATGTGTGTGTATGTGCGTGTGTGTTTAAGTTTACCTAAAATCTAGAATTACAAGAGTATACATTTCAGAGGGTAGACAAAGAATCTCATACATCCAACCTCCATCATCACAGCTTATTCCCTTGCATTCAAGGGGCCCAAAATTATAATAAGAACAAAAGCTCTCGAATAAAACCCTGACTACTACAATAAAGTTTAAGTAAAACTCAAGTAAAAGTAGCCCGCAGCCTGAAACACTTGAGAAACCCTGTTCTAGATGAAAGACCCCCAAGAAAAATGTCCTTGGCTTCATTTGCTAAAGGGATAACTGCATGACAGAGACTGTATTAGTCAGACCCCCTGACACTTGTCCAGCTACCATTATTTTGCAAGGCATCTGCTAGTGTATTCATGGATTCTCTCCTCAGGAAACGAAAAGAGAAAAGCTCAACACTGACACTACAGAAAAATTTTACTCTGACTTTTAAGCCAATATTTTTCTGATACGCTAAATGTAGATGCTTCACATGGCCTACATGACCTATGACCCCAATAGAGTTTGATAATTTTAACTTACTTGAACCACACACAAAATTTCTGGCAATGAATTCTGGGCTGGGTTGACAGGACCTAGCAAACAGAATATGTGATGTGCTGGAGCATCGGAGAGAAGCTGCAAGTCATTGGGAGTATTCTGTAAGAGGGAAATTAAGTACCACATTTTACTGTTGAGATAGTGAATGGTTTATTAAACTTATTTGAATTAAAGATGAGCTTGTTTCATTCCTTTAACAAACTCAAATTACTTTTATTGTCAATCAACAGTCCTTACTATGACCTATGGAAATAGCAGGGTGATTGACTGTCAGTATGATGGTTGAAACTGACTTCTTCTCATAGCAAATGTTGGATATAAATCTTATTAATTACCATTACTTTTCTTCTCCAAATACTTTACACACCATTATAACATTTGACTCAAATGTGAACCACAGCTTTCTCAAAAAATTGAAAGAAATTTACGACAGCAAATAAGATTATGAAGAACAAGGTGACAATTGCAGAAATTTAATTTTAAAGCTGACATACTTGACATTCTTTTGTAGTCAGTTGGAAAGTCTATTTGTGGCTATTTTAAAAACTCTCCTTTGTCATAATTTCACCTCACTGACAGTTGTCAAACTTACCCCTGACATATTTAGTGAAAAAGTTTTGGGCAATTCATAACAATCTAAGTACTAGAACAGCAATGCTGTTGTGTAGCTCACACAACTTCTCTTGTCTGTTAAAAATAGAAACTCACAAAACCAACTTTTATCATCTATTCATCTGCTTCTAAAAAACCTCCTTACCTTACAGAGGCAAATGGGAGGGAAGAGAATAATAATTAATAGAAATCAAAACCCATCTGTAAAATCACAAATGTGTTAAGGAATCTAAACCTGCAACTGACATAGTTTTATGACAGATAGCTACAAATATCACTGCATATTTTCTCATATCAAGCAAGCCTGCAAAGGCTGTATACACTTTTATTAGCAGCAAGACTGAAAAAAAAGAAGTTTGTATGATGAGCCAATAAACTGTTCAAGTATTGCAAAGTACCATTTAATCACACCTTCGATTCCACAAGTAAACACTGCATAGGTTTGCACTAATCAAAATAAAACAGACTCTCAAAAAGCTCCTATTGCACTCGAACTCAAAACAATTAAGTTGCAATTACTTGACTTGACCAACTCAATTGAACAGAACAGAATGGGAGATATCCCCACAACTAATAAGGTAAGCCCATTTCCTTTCATGTGTTAAGCCACACTGACCACAGAGTTGCTTCAGACTGTAGAGACCACTTGATGAACAAACACATGTGTATTGATGGATTGAATTTCAAACAGCCTGCATATCCATTTGCAAGATATCAACTGAACACAAAACCAAGCACACTGCTATCAGTACACTGGATAAACAGCTAACTGTTCAGCAGGCACAGTGAACTCAGCTCTACAAAAATGGCTTTAAAACCCAACTTAACTTTCCTATAATGGAATTCAAATAGGTAGGTGTTAATGCTTTGCTGACAAACAATCGTATCCCAAAATTTCAGCCCCAAATCTCCTCACATCAAAAAGAAGAAGACTTTTTGTTGAAAAGTTGATGCCATCAGCCCCATTTGATAACCTCACACATGTACTGTGTACATGTGTGAGCTAATAAAAAAATGGTCTTCAGTTCAAAATGTTAGTTCAGATTCCCTTTAAAGCCTAATGGTCTTTACATAAATTTTTATTGGGCTGTATTTTCGCCCTGCTGTCTTCTCCTTCATTCTCAGGATACGAATTAGTAACAAGATGGTTTAGCTACCTTGTAATGAGCAGAGACGTAAATTGACATCAATCGTTGCAAAAATATTTCAGACGCCTTATGATAGCTGAACAAGGTGTCCCTGTTAACATAATATGTAAATAGTGTTGTCAAGGAAACATATCAGAACATAAACATAAGGTCAATGTCAGGTACATGAAAACAAAATAAAATGACATACTTAAATTTCATTTCCCATTTTTTTTAATACAACTAATTACCAAATGCTGTCACCCAATTCACATGGTTCTCCTCTATCAGGTGACAATTTCTTTGTTCAATGAATTGTTAAAACTTCGATAAGCTTAATCCAAATTTAACCTTTGACATGCTATATGTGTGTTGTGTAAGAACATGGAGGACACATGTGAACAAAATTAGAGGAAATTGGAAATATTTAGGGAATATTTTTACGTGAAACTGGAAGGAACATTCCTGCCTTTTAAGAATGGAACTGTTATGATGGTAATATGACAAAACATATTTAAAACCAAAGTATGAGAAGTTTTCTAAAAAAAGTTGTACATCCTTACTATTTATCACCTCCCTGACAGTTGATAACAAAGACAAGATACAGCATGCGAAGACAGCTTCTACTCACAGGTGAGCTAATTCAGAACCAAGGTGTTATTGATATTTGAAAGGTGAAACGTTATAATTATACTGAACATGTTTTTTTTTTCTTCTGAGGCTTTCATGATTATGGGGAAACAATCACACAATATTTTCAAGACCATTCTTCATGTACTGTGAGGAAATTTTCAGGCATTCTCTGAATTTCCCTGCTGAAAGTAGTATGCAAACCATAGTTACTGAGAACCTAGTAATCCATGGTCCCTGTCAAGCACTTGCCTGATAGGTGAACTGACTTCACAGTTGTCCCTTTCAGGAAACCAAAAAAAGGAGTAGATGCTTGTCTATCGTTGAAAACGTTCTTCCAATTAGTATTAATCGAATGTTACAAAAAGATATATAAAGGATATAGATCACAACTTTCTGGTACAGGGCACCCCGATGATATCCTTGGAACAGACATTACATCCAGACAAAGCAACTCATTCAGCCATTTTTCAACATGATCACCCATACTGTACCTAATGGATTCATTGAGAGATACTTCATGAAGTGTTCTTCCTGTATCACATAAAAAGTAAGAAAGATATATTTAAATGACAGAAACTTAAATTCAATGATGTTTTACTTTGTCTATAAGACAGCCAATCGAAACAACTTTAGTCTAACCATCTAACAGTCATTTACTTCTGCCTGCTGTCTGCCTGCTGTCAGATTCGAAGGAGCACTAATGCTGAAAGGTTAGTATAACAATTTCATGCTATGTTGACATCTGTATGATGAGGCAGGAGAAAAGCATAAAGGGAGTGGTCTAGCCAGAATATTTTCCAAGGAGGGGGGAGGGAGGGTGCATGGAAGACTTCATCATGTCATGAGGGAGCTTCAAATACATAAGCTTATACTTTTTCACTAGTGTGTAAATTCCAGCAGGGTCAGCTGGGGGAAATGAGGCCTGCGGAAGGGGAGCTTGTGGCCCTTCTCGCCCCTCTAAGCTATGTCAATGCAAGGAAGCATGGCCCAACATGTGATACCTATACCAGGGCTGGAAATAAATGTCACAGAGGCCATGGCTTTTGTATATTTGGCAAAGGCCTTGGTGCCCTTCAAAATGGCACACTTGTCACAGCCACCTTGGCCTTCGTGCCCTTCCTGAAAACGTACACCAGATAATACAAAATCTGTTTGGTCTTGGTGCCCTTTGAGATGCATGCATGTGTCGTAAAGGCTAATATGAAAACGTCCGTGCCCTCATGTCTTATTTCCAGCCCTGCTATACTGAACACATAAGGTATTATCACCTAGCGTTCTATTGAAGGACACAATAGAAAAGACACCTTCATTCATATATAAAGACAACTTTTAACAGAATTGATAAGATACTGTTCAGATGCGATGAAAGAAAAACGTGTAGGAGAATTAAAGATTTGTTCAAAGCTCATAACCTGTGACAGTATTTCCTTCAGTCTTGCTCCCTCCAGAAGCAGCCATTTTGGAATCTGATTTACTGCCAGTCCCAAATGTTGCATTCTGTTGTCTCAGTTGATAAATTAACTTTAAAGAAAGTGATCTACCAGTTCCCTCATACCTGTTGACAGAGTTAAAATGAACAAATGGGATTGAATGAGATTGGTTAAAATTTATGTGCACCCTTCAGTACTTCTATTTATTTTATTCATTTATTTTGGCACAACAAATCATAAAAGATAATTTAATTTTCAATATTTTAAGCGTGAAAGGAATGCCCTTTGGGGCTTGAAAAGCATGAGCTCTCTCATTATTTGTACTTGCCAATAACCAGCATATAATAAAATAATAAGGACAGACACAAAATGGCTACAGTAAAGTGAATTGTGATTTCTCACTGATCTTTGATACTCCTTGGCTTAAAAACTCTCTTAGGATAAAACCTCCCCTCCTCTTCTCTCCTTTCCTCTCCCCTTCCCCCCCCCCTCACCACCCAAACAGCTACAAGATATAACCGATGAGTAGCATGCCCAGTATCTGAACATTTGACTTAAAGGTTGTGTGACATGCCACCAAAAGAGCTGTTTCACTTGTCAGTTAAAGAATTAAGTCCTCCAATCAAAGATCCGTTGGAATTATTTCAATATCTTTTACCGTTCTCAAAATATACGTCTTCAAAGTTTGATGGTTTCTGAAGTAACTAATTGCCTATGCAAAAATAATGATGTGGAGTGTTGCACAATGTTACGATTTCTTTTGTTAACCCTATATAAATTATCTCTTAATTACCGATCATATAGATTACAGTTTCATGAGTGATATCAATATTTTTCAAGGAAAAAATTTTAACTTTTATAATAAACCCCTCAGGGAATAACAATGCTACCAGTGTCCTTGAAATTAAGGTTGAAAAAACAAAGGCTAACATTAGCCATATATGGTATGTCCCTCTTTCGATGTCACATATTTGCATATTTAGCTCATGTTTATTCATGATACAAGTGTGAAATAGAAATTTCCCTGTAAAATGGTCAATATTTGATGGATTTTAATGGAAATTTCGGCTATTTTATGGATTTTTAATGCTTTTTACATTGAATATCCAACTATGTTATTTTCATGTCTCACAACCTTTAATGCAAAAAACTCAAAAGCTCAAAACACTTACAAAACGCTTACAGCCTGGCTACAGACCCTGCTTAGGGGCCTGGAAGTTCTGGGAGTTTAGGGCTCCACAGCTTTATTAGGGGAATGGAAGCTCTGGTTGTCTAAATACTTTGTGTTGCCAAATGAGCTGTATTTGGTGCTATTTTAGGCAAATTTTGAGGATCCATTTACAGCTTTGGTATGCTTTTTGTCATACAATGCATCAATTCCAGGAGTGAATGACACCCACTTTTTATTCATTTTATCTATAAACATCACAAAGTCAAATCCACATGCCATAGCAGCTTAAAGGGGAAATCTTCTCATCCCAGACAGTTCCAATTCTCCCAACTATGCTAGTTCTAGCCCGTCCATAACAGTCTTTAGCTTCTCCTTGTGCAGACACAAAGTTAGTTTATTGCCCAGGGCCACATCCCGGTGAGTATACAAGGACCTAATGTGTAATCAAAAAACTCCCTGTGGATGCAGTGTAATATGAGCTGCTCTGCATCTTTTGAATTTTGTAACTCTGATGTCAGTCAAAGAGTAGTCACCAAATGAGACTTTTGCTTACCCCAAGTAAAAGTTATATTGGGCTGATGCAAATCTGTCTTTAAAAGTTACACTCTTTATCACACTACATTTGTAAGGAAATTGTAACATGGAAGACTGAATGCAAACTTACCCATTGATGGTCGATGACATGAACACAAGGTAAGGTCCAAGCAAGTTCTTCACAAGAGGCAGCGGGATGGCGGCAGCTTCATCAATGACTACCAACTCAGCTTGACTCAACTTTTGAGAGTCACCAGGATGAATGTACTGCATGTGAGCACAAAACAATACATGAATCAAGAGATTTATTTTCATCAAATGCTGACTTTGCAGTTATTTCTCTGAAGTTCTTTTCCAAATGGCAGATGTTATGAAAGGCAAATTCTTCCCACAGATGTTATGAAAAGTGAATAGCACTAATGACATGCATGCCTGACAGACTGTTACCTTTTTATTATTTGTAGTATTTTAGCTTTCTTGGACAAAATGCAACTGATGATGCAATTTTGAATACAAACAGTGTGAATGGCAAAAATCATACAAGCAAGGACACCCAATCCATAATATGATATCATGCATGATAACAAGTCTTGAGACTTCTGCTTAATCTTTCCTCATGTCTCTAACCCTAACCTGGAGACATGATATCAGGCAGAATATACATGTCTTGAGACACAAATGTGACACCTTACAAAACAAAACATGAGGATTTGGTGGCAAGGAAGTAGTAATATCACAAGAAAACAAGAAACATAGACTTCAGCCTACTGCTTACCAATTCAAAGATAAAATGGGAAATTTTGTTATAAAAGGTTCATCAAAATGCTACCACAGACACCCCACCAGCACCATGATGTAATGGGGTGTACATATCAGCCATTGATGTGTACTGCATGTTATGTACAAACCAATCACACGTAAAATCTTACCTGAATTGTTTGTCTGTGTTCCCTGTAGATGTTCACCCTCACAACAGCTTTATTGAACTCTGGATTAGTCGACTGAACCAAATCATAATCCATATGTTCCTGTCAATGAAATAATAGCTGCACGTCTTATTCAAGTAGACCTCATAATATACATATTTAAGGAAGAGAAGAAAGACTAGGGGGCTATCAACCAGATAAAATATGTCTGTATTATTTTACAATATCTTACAATAATACATATAAAGAAGGAAAGAATGGTGTGTGCTGTTAAGCAAATGATAGCTGCTTACCTTATTCTGAGAGAACTTAGAGTTTAAATTTTTAACAAAGAAAAAGATGAGGAGTGTTTATTAATCACATAATAGTTGCTTGAAATATACTAAGAGAACTCACAATTTTAATTTTCAAGAAAGGAAGGAGGGTAGGGGGCTGCTAATCAAATATAAGTAGCTTGAGTTATCTAAGACAACTTATACACATCACTGATGTTTAGGAGATACAAGGGAAAGGATAGGGGGCATGCTACAATCATTATTACAGAACCTTGTTACCAAATGCAGATAAAATCATCAGAGTCATCAAAGACCACATTTTTGTTCCAGTCCCCACCACTTTACATTTCTTCAAAATTTTTTTACAATAAACTATTGTAACCATTGGGCAAAGTTCACTGGAAATGAACACCTAACCTTATCAAATGCACCAAGAAATCACAAAATTTTCATGATTATCTTATTTTTTAACTTATTGCTTAAACTTAAGTAAAAATGCATGTTCTTAATTGATTCCTTCATCTGCACTCAAGAATAAAGTGTCAGGTGTCTCATCTGCACTGGTTCAAACAAATATTTGTTTCCTTTAGAACAATACTCAACTCCTAAACAAACTACAGCAGCTTCCCATCCCTCCAAAACAGTGAATGTATATACCCTCCCATTAAAAGAAGGGTCTAACCTCAAATCAAGTTTTAATATGTTATAGGGGTAGTTATTCTGAGCATTCTGGTGAAATTTGCCTTGAAATCCAATGTGTGCCAGTTTTCAAGATATTAGCAGTTAAAATTGTCACATTTTCAACACAAAGCAAACTTAAAGCAAGCACATATGATGTCACAGCCTCACATTAATGAATACTTCTTTGTTTTTCTTTAATCTGTACAACCCATTTTCTCCTCCATAATCCCATGTTATGGGAATGAGAATGCATGAGAGGCATGGGAATTTTACAAACTTTACATTCCCCATGGGGAGCTCCTATCCCTATTACCTTCACAGTCAACACAACAGACTGAAAAAACAAAGGAAACAAAGAATTACTCAGCGATGTGAGGAAGGGATATAATCCTTGCTTGCCTCAAGCTCACTTTGGGTCACAAATGTAGTAACGTCATTTGCTGATATCTCGAGCACTACATGTCTAATTTGAATGAAAGTTTCACCAAATTGCATAGATTTAGTTCCTCTTTCAATGTGAAAATTACTTTTTTGCTTAAACCCTTTCTTTAAGTGTTACCTTTTTATGGGGCAACTATGAACGTTGTGCCAAGAATAGTACATTTCGCCAGTCACCAAATGTAAGAATGCTAGAGTTCTTTGTATATATTTGAAGGGCCCAGTTTGAATTAGCCCTATAGACCCTTTGCACTGACATCATGTTAGCGTCATTTAGAGGACAATCAATAAGCTGACTAGATAAGGTACCTGACTTTGGTACATACATGACAAAGCCTTGGCATGTGTTTATAGGCTCAATAGGCACCTATCCAACCGGTACAAAGATTGGCTGTCTGCATTTGTGTTGGTGTGACCTGTAATGCTGCATGCTTGCCCTAGTCAAGGACACATTTTGTTCTATGATGTTGCATACATACAGTCTATTGTTATGTTAATCCAAGGGCAACAACCAATCACAAATTTGACGTACACTTTTACAAATATATCTAAGATGGATGAGAATTTGCCTTTATATTTGCAATAACAGCTTTTTGTTATCAACATCTACTATGCACCGACCTGGTAATCCAAAGCATCAAATCCTTTGAAGACAAACTCAAATAATGTTCGGAGATTTTCTGGGCTTGGTGCAGTCACAAATATATTGGAATATCTGAAAGAAGGAATAAAACATATAAATGATCAATGTCAGCTATTTTATTCCATTAATAAAGTGCACATATATAGTTGGCCTATTAACCTCAATCTAAAATATCTACCAAACTTGTTAAAAACATTTCATTTTTGTTGTAAACCCTTAAAGTGTCAAAACGTGATTAAACAAATGTGAGTCATCTAATATATCACTAAATAAATAAACACATTTATTCAAGGATAAAAAAGTACTTCTTATAATGGTTGTGGGCAAGACTTTTTCAATGGGTGGGGGCAAAAAAAGATAAATACATGTTAAAATATTGAAACAGCACTGAAGGTGAAACAGGAGAACAAAGCGCTACTTCCAACAGCATGGGGTCCTGGGGCAACAACCTGGTGAGATTCCAGAAGGCTAAGCCCCAGAAATTCTGGGCTATTCACAAAATTGTGGGCATTACAATGAGGCATTTAATCATCTTCAGATGATATCGGATAGGCACAATACAGACCACAAAGATAAAAATTTGACATTTTTTTCAAGTTCAACTGTAGCCTTGCTCCTGTCTGACTAACAGCTGGCCAGGACTGATGATGCTGAGAGCTTGAGGAAGGAAGGATGGATGGGCTATGATGAGAGTTTCCCAGGACTTGGGAACAATACATTTTACCCAAATTGTCCTATATAGGAAGTACAACTGGAAAAGATAGTATTCAGAATGGATGCATGCATAGAGTGCCAAAATTATCACATTGCTGGGATGTTTATGGTAATATGAGTATTAGAGAAAATAAGAAAATTACCCTCAAACAAGGGAGCTGTTTCTCCCTATGCCCCCCACCCTTCTTTGCTGGACAACTATCCCATATGTGGCACTTTATGTGCCTTAAAATGTGCATTTAAACAATCTTTATTTAAAAATCTTGAAAATTTATACAGAGAGATGAGCTAAAAACTTGCTTTGAAACTTTCTAGGGGTAACTGCTGCATATGGCCATACCACATATTTGATCAAGATGCTGTCAATATTTCAGCACGCAGAGATACAAATGGCCCTCTATTCTATAGTATCAACTAAAACTTTAAACATACCATATAATATCCACGTGATAGATTTTACAGATGTATCACATTTCCCACAAAGAATATGTGCATTCATTATCATATCTCACAAGAAAATATCCATACAGTTATTCTCGCCATTGTTGTCAGTTGACATGATTTCTATTCTCAAGACAGCCATCAGGATTAAACTCACAAACGTGTCATTCTTTTAAATTTCGTTCATTAATTTTTTGTTACATTTTGTTTAAAAATTGCAAGTTTGCATGTTTTGTCAGAATGTTGTTTTAAAAATTTTATGTTCCCTAAAATATAGTCAAGTATGAAAACAGGTTAAAACCAGCAATCAGGATTGCTGGTGCAATGTTTTTTCATGGAATGACAAACATATATCCTTTTATTCAACTATTCAACTAAGGTAAAAACATCTTAACTAAGGTAAAATACTGTAACTGTACTTTGAGTGCAGTGGATTAAAGTCAATAACACGTTCTATTATTCTATTAAAAAGTTCCAACTCTTTGTGAGTTTGACTGTTTTCTGTGGCATTGTCTTGAGATTATGAATTGTGCTCTTTTGCATCCCATTTTCTGTATTACAGAGAAGAAATGAATATGTATGATAAGAGCAAAGGCTACAGAAATGAGTATGAACATTCATTATTCAGTGACTGTTGAACAGCCAAAACCATGTAATTGTTGTTGAAAATTATATCACTCTTCAAGTTTTAAATACTTCACAAAATTTTTTTAAATAACTTAAATTGAATCTATAAAACAATGTTCTTCACCCAAAAGCTACAGCTGTTGCCATGGCGAGACCTAGAGCAGCTGATTTACCCCTCCCTCTAGCTGCTGTCATACAAACAGTGCTTCTCAACTTCTTCTCTGAAATAGCATCCACAAATTTTAAGAGAGCTTTAGCCTGAAAAGATAAGTAAGACAGTAACTGAAAAAGGAAAAACAATGCTGCAACAGCTAAAAACTCACTTTTGCCATCAGCTAACCAGAAAGCCTAAGGGCTTAGTGATTCCTTGCCGAATGGGGATGCTTTGTTGTACTGAGGTTTATCCCTCAAATTTATCTACCTTGACTACATCATTTTACGATATTTTAACAATTTCACCTCTGCTGACCTCACATGAACTTTGAACCCCACCAAATATGACAAAAAAGAAAAACGAAAGTGTCTTGAAAGGAATTCAACTCCAATGGATCTTGGATCTTGAAAATTCTTGGGAAACTTTGTTTTTTGTCCTCTGGTGACCCCTGATGACTATCTTGGGAATTCTTGGGAAATTTTGCTTTTTGACCTCTGGTGACCCCATATAACAATCTTGGAAATTCTTGGGAAATTTTGCTTTTTGTCCCTTGGTGACCTCAGATTACAATCTTGGGAATTCTTGGGAAATTTTGCTTTCTGACCTCTGATAACCCCAGATAACGATCTTGGGAATTCTTGGGAAATTTTGCTTTCTGACCTCTGATGAAACCAGAGGACAATCTTGGGAATACTTGCGATATTTTGCTTTTTGACCTCTGATGACCCCATATGATGATCTTGGGAATTCTTAGAAAACTTTGCTTTTTAACCTATAGTGACCCCGGATGACAATCTTGAGAATTCTTGGGAAATGTTGCTTTTGATCCCAGTGACCCCAGATGACAATCTTGGGAATTCTTGGGAAATTTTGTTTTTTGACCTCTGGTAACCCCAGATGACCTTGACATCCACCAAAATTGATAGGGTTTTTCCTCTCAACATGGCAAATTTATATACCAAATATGAAAAGTGGCTGTAGTTGCTATCTTGAGATATTGTGATTACAAGCCATTTACAACGGTTTCTGTAGTTCAACCTCTGGTGACCTCAGATGACCTTTGACCTCTACCAAAAACAATGGCGTTCTTCCTCTCAACATGACAAATCTATATCCGCCATTCCTATTCCCATTATCCACAATTTCAATTCATTATTCCACATATCCCAATTTCAAGGTTTTCGGTCTTTGACCTCTGGTGACTTCAAATGACCTTTGACCTCCACCAAAAACAATAGGGTTCTTTCTCTCAATATGACATATCTATATACCAAATATGAAAAGTGTTGGTCACTCCTATCTTGAGATATAGTGATTACGAACTTTTTGGCCTTTTACCTAAGGTGACCTCAAATAACCTCTGACCTTCACCAAAAATTTTAGGCTTCTTCCTCTCAACATGATGAATCTATATACCAAATATGAAAAGTGTCTGTCATTCCTATCTTGAGACAGCTTGATTACGAGCCTTTTCGGCTTTTAACCTGCAGTGGCCTCAAATGACCTTTAACCTCCACCAAAAACAATAGGGTTCTTCCTCTTGACATGACAAATCTGTATACCAAATATGAAAAGTGTCGGCCTTTGCTATCTTGAGATATCGTGTTTACCAGGTTTTCGCCGTTTAACCCGTGGTGACCTAAGATGACCTTTGACCTCTACCAAAAACAATAGGGTTCTTCCTCTCAACATGACAAATCTATATACCAAATATGAAAAGTGTCGGTCATTGCTATCTTGAGATATTGTGTTTACAAGCCGTTTACAAGGTTTTCACAGATTAACCTCTGGTGACTTTAGATGACCTTTGACCTCTACCAAAAACAATAGGCTTCTTCCTCTTGACATGACATAATCTGTGTACCAAATATGAAAAGTGTCAGCCTTTGCTATCTCGAGATATCGTGTTTACGAGGTTTTCGGTTTTTTACCTCTGGTGACCTCAAATGACCTTTGACCTCCACCAAAAACAATATGGTTCTTCCTCTCAACATGACAAATCTATATACCAAATATGAAAAGTGTCGGTCATTGCTATCTCGAGATATCGTGTTTACAAGCTAGGCGTCACATACACACACACACATACACACCCACACATACATACATACACACACACACACACACACGACATCACCATCGCATAGATTCCTTGCCTGCCTTCGGCAAGGAATCAAAAATGACTAAAGCTTAAACTATCTGTGAGTACCTTTGTGGCTTCAAAGTCCCAAAGCAGTTTCCATGACAACAGTAGCAAATATCTATTTTACTTTTAACAATCAAAGCTAGTTACTCACATGAAGCATCTGAGACAGTGACAAGTATGAGCCCTGTTCACAATTAATTTATGGTTCTACTAGGGTTACAGTTAGAGTTAGATGAGGTTTTACAGCACAGTTTCTAACCAACTGGTTTAAGTCGGGCCGGCCATGGCCTTTTTTCCAGTTGTGGCTCACTGGCTTGTTTTCCCTACTCCAATGCTTTTGGTGAGCACCAAGCACAATGGCAGTAGCTTCCAGTTATTAACCGTATGATCATCTGGCTCCTTCTAGACTGAAAGATTCTCAAAGCTCTTGAATACCTCTCTCTTCAGCAAATATTACAAACAAAAAAAAATTCAACAAACAAATGTTATAAATCCTTTACAGGGACACTAGAAACTATTAAAATGTTCCAATTGGTTGGATGTCTCTCATAAGATTTTTTTTTCGATTATGAAAGGGTATTCACATATACAATGGTATGCACAGCTCTGATACCATGGAATGATGGCAAAAGATTATTAAGTTATCCAAACAGTTTAACTCAGTCCCATCCAACCATCAAACCCTGTATTTGATCAATTGAGCAATGAAAACATTTCAGCTGACTAGCCTGCTAAAACCATCTCTCTCCTAAGGGATGTACCCATGTCTTTTCTCACCTGGTCAAGTGTCTTTGAACAATTAATGAGAGCACCAACTGGTTGGGTATCCTGTAAAGACTCCTTCAATTCTTTGAGTTCCTGTTCATTTGGGGTAAGAGCATCTTCCTGTAGTTAGATAAGGATAAAACAGTTTCAAGAACATGGACATCCAGTCAAATCTAGCCTAATCACAAATTTCTTAAAGGGATTTGCCAGTGACAAAAATCAATGACTTCAAAAAATGCAAAAAATTTTTCTCTTCTAGGAGGTGAACACCGCATCTCAATAGCTTGTAGTGTTTGCAAGATAGTTATTTCCAAAGAAATACAATTTTTTTGCAAGATAAAGTACCTTATGGGAAATCTGTGATGTCATCCGGCACATTAATTTGACAAAGCATTGAATTTCTTTATGATATTGACACTGCTGTAGGGAATATTTAGCAACTTTTTTTGTTATGACATACATATGGTGTACATTCATGATAAATCTACATGGAAAGATATTCAAACATTCAAGCAGTATCAAATTTCAATGACAACAGGACATTCAATTATAAAGGAAAACAAAAGAAATCTGAGGCAATGTGCCCGCTTTACATAACATTCTGTAGCCTTGATGAGAACTGGAGGTATTTTTTGACAAAAATAAGCAGTCTGTAATATTAGATATCTCCAGTAAGGAAAAGAGTATTGCTACGGGGTTTAGAGGGTATGAACTGAAATTTTTTTCTCTTTCAAATGGGACCCTTGTGAAAAGCCACTGGAAAATGCCTTTAATAAATGCTACAACTTGATCAGAAGTAATCCGAAACAGCGCCATCACCTTGAGCTGCATTCAAGAAGAGACATGTAAGTACACTGAAGAAACTAGGTGAACTTCCATAAAGGGGCAGGGTTCACTAGATCGAAGGCTTGCTAGACCAAAGATCGTAACTCTGATTTCATCCTTATCCTTACCCAAACACTAATCCTGCCCGAGGGTAATCCTAAGCCTAATCCTAAATCTTACTGTGAATCTAGCTCAAAATCTTAACCTATTTCTAACAGGAAGTAGACTTTCATCTAAGGGAATCTTCGGTCTAGCAAATCTTCAATCTAGTGAAACTTCAGTCTAGTGGGCAGTCCCCCACAGAGAGCTTTTCATATTACCGTCAAACTGTAAATGTATAGTGACTGGGTGTAAAGCATGTAAAAAAAATGTCAATTGGCCAATGGTAGACTGCATGCATGACAACAGTAGTACAGGACACTGAATTTTATGCTTAAAGATGTGAAGACAACATACCCACTCTGGGCTATTTACTCCCAAAGGGGTGGGGTGGGGTTGGAGGAACAAGATGGATGAATGTTTTCACCATTTTTGGTCCAATTAATGACCAATTCTTGCCTGCACAACTGTCATGCTTAGAATGTGTAACAAAACTGCCCATTTTTAACCATCTTACAGTATTACAATAATTTACTTTCTCTGGTAATATATTCTGGTGCATGTGCTAGTCTGAAATTAATGTATTTTGGTGAATTAATGAGATTTATTCTTGTTACATATGGTCAAGATTAAATGCTAACAAGTAAGTTGATTTCCTGGAAATATCAGTCATAATGCTGTCTTCTTTTGTCAGAGAAAAAGCTTGTCAATCTGAGCTGACAACTATTTTTTCTTTATTTTACTAACCAACAATCACTTAAAGGTCTGGTGGCATGAAAAACAAACTGATTGATTATTGATTTACAAGGTATTTCAAACCTAGAAAATAGCCACAATTCCCATCAAAATCCATCAAATCTTATCCAATTTTTACGGATTATCATGAACTATCAAAATATGCAAACTTGTCACATCAAAAGAGGGATTCACAAAATATGTCAAATGTTATCCTTTGCTTTTTCAACCTTCATTTCAAGGACAGTTGCAACATCAGTACATCCTGAGGGATCTATTTTAGAAGTAATACTTATCTTCTTGAAAAATATCAACATCATTAACCAAATTGTAAACCATCTGGTCAGTAATTAAGAGATAATTTATAGAAGGGTTAACCAAAGGAATGCTGAAAACTGTGCAACATTCCAGATCACATGGGCGGCGATCGGGGAGGGGGGGGGGAACTGTGATTTTTCACACAGTAAATTATTGGAAAATCTGGTCATGTCCCCCCCAATATTGAGAATAAATTGCTGCTCTTGCCAGATCACTATTTTTGCATAGGCAACCTCAAACTTTGAAGAATGTATCTTTAAAAGGATAAAAGATATTGAAACAATCCCAGTTCCTTCTGTGGAGCAATTTTCTCTTGACTGCCAATTAAAAACAGCTTTTTTTTGGATCCACATCATCATAGCAACATGTTTTACACAGATCTGGTGGCAGGGTGCCCAGTAGGCTTACTGTGGTAGACGTAAATAGTTTGAATTTAAAGTTACTCTTTCTTCTTTCTTTCTGCTGTACTGCATCCATCAAAATTCTTGACATGAACCTTTATGTACTACTGCTGGTAGTGGGAAGGGAACTTGGGGATGTCCTCTAGAAGTGGGGGGGGGGGGGCATAGAGTTTAAACTTGAACAATTATACAGGAAATGAAACAGGAAAACAGAGGAGCTTCAACAGTAAACTTCAATGAAACTTAGACATCTTCAATATTTTGAGTTCAGAGAGAGGAAACCTCTTACCTGAGTTCTCTTTGGGACAGCTTCAATGTTTAGTATATGTGAAGAAAGAGGGAGGATGTTAAGCTCATCATCAACAACCATGCAGACGGGACAGGATGCCAGAGATAAGATAAACCTGAGGAAAGAAAGACCCTCATCAACTGATAAAAGCTGCATTATGACACTGGTGTAACTACACTGGTGTTAATTCAGAACCATACCAAGGAACTATGGGGTTTAGAGATGCAAAATTTGGACCAAATCTTCATGGGGGGTGAGGGGGGGGGGTAATGAAGTCAAAATGTAGACCACATTTAAAGTTTGTAATGCACATATAAAAAGGGAGGTCAGTAGGGAGATTTATGTGAGCCCACTGAACCACCCCTCAGGTCGCCACAAGACCTGCTGTGTACTGTTGAAAGAATCATAAAAGCAAATGTAAGGAACAACACTATAGTTTGGATACGTGTAGGTACAGTCAAAACTGTCATTTCATCCTCGAACCCCTAGTCCCCCTCCTGCCCCCTTCCAAAGAAAATCTTCCCTAACGAATGTAACTTACCTCTCATTAAACCTGCCGACCACATCTTGATGGGCCTCTGTTCTGTAGCGGGCATGCACATCCATAGTCATTGTGTACAGCTGCCGCAGCGAGTCCATGCTCCGTAACAAAATCACAACAGCACCCCCACCCTCCACTGTTTCCACTGTACGTGCCAACAGATTTGGCGTGATACTCTCAAAGTCTTGTAAAACACACATTCCATAAGTATTTCCAAGTATTTTGTGAGTCTCTGAGTAGTAACAGTATCTGATGTTGGTGGCAGCGATGAAAAGCTCAAAAGGATCATCTTCACTGACATCCAGGGTTCCACTTTTTATCTTTTTCTGAATTTTACGCATCCTCTTTTTACGATTACTGTTTTTGATAAAGTGAAATTTAAAATGTTTGACCTTGTCATCAGTGAATTAACCAGCCCATATTTGTGCAACTTTTGTTACATTAACAAAACAGAATGTCACAGAAAGAGTTCTGCTGAGCAATTTCTGCAGTTTTGTAAATTACAAAGGAAATCTCTCACTCCAATATTTCCAAGGATTAATTATCACAAATTCTGGATTTGAAATCTGTTGCAATACGCTATGTATCACATTTCCATTCAAAATCACTAAAATTAAGCCAATGTTTGGCACATACAATATCTGTCAAATTCCATCTTTACCAACAAACCTTTTCCAGGACAACCATTAAGAATATCACACTGCAAAATTGACCTGGCTAAATCACTGCTTGTGGTGAATTGAACATTACTAAACACTAGTGTCAAAGCTCAAAATATAATGAAAAGTACCTTTAAAGAAGAAGTATGCAACTTGAACCATTTCCTAAACGAAGTAGCCTATACTGTATGGAAAATAGGTCCTGTATAATTGCATATGTAGTGAAAAGTAAGTTCAAATCATGGAATATTGACTCGATATAAATCAAACCTACACAAGATAATGATGTATAGTAAGATTGCTACCATTACTTGCTTTTTTTTTTTGAACTTTTTTCTCTTCCACAACATTTTAATTTCATTTCATTCATTTTGTTTGCATTTTAAACAATTATAAAGTATGTCACACTTATGGTAGGAATTTAGATTCCTTAAAGGGAAACAAGTCTCACCCCAGCCAGTAAACATTCTCCCTACTCAGTTTACTTCTAGCCCTTCCTCCAATTCAAGAAAGAGAAAAAAAAAACTTTCCGTTGTCCTTCCCTGTCAAAGTTACAGTAGCCCACGGTGAGTTCAGGCTGCTCAAGGCCTTGTCAACACAATACTGTGTGTAAAACTAATAGGGAACACAATGACTGTGCAAGTCATCATTGACCAACCAGAAAGAAGTTGTTTCAATTAATGTCAATCACAATGCACTAACCAATTGTATACAGAAATATGATCATATTCCTATGACCTTTATAGGTTTTGGGAAATGCAATGCTTTAAGACAGAGGGGCAGATATCCATTACTGTACAGTGGGAAATTTTCACGGGGTTAAATTTTCGCGCTTTTCGCGACCGAGTATCTAAATCGTGAATTTAAGACCCGCGAAAGTACTCTGTTAGTTTGTACAAGACTGTGTTGGTTGCCTGCTACAGCGAATTCTTCACTCCGCAAATATGTGAACAAGGTACAGATTCCCCAAAAATCAGCCTCGCGGAAATTTCCCGCCATACAGTACCTATCACAGACAATATGTGGAGACATAGCTAACCATATGATACCTATTTAATGTCAAGCTTGGTCAGGGTTTCTCAACCCTTCTTCATCAACATACCCCCATATACCCGGTGTACACTCAGCCCATGTGTACCCTAAGTCAGAGAAAAATACTCTTTTTGCAATACAATGCAGCATTGCTACAATGTTATTGAAACTGTGTTACAGTGAAATGTGTGAAACCTAATTTACTGATCACCCACAGTTTACCCATATTTCCAACAAAATGATGCATACTAGGCAAGAATCTTTTGAGTATGCCCCTGCAAGGTCCAGTGTGCCCCTAGGGGTTTACATGATACCCCAAGATGGAAACACCTGAGTGACAATCTTGGACAAAACTGTCAGAATACTTCCAGACATTTCTGTGGGTATGACATTTGCACCACTATAACAATGCCCCACTCCCCTCCCCACCATGCACTGTTAGGGATGATAAGGTTTGCATTCAGAGTATCATCTATCCATCACTGCGCAGGGGAGTTGGGTTGTTCCAACAAGTTTTGTCCAAGATTGTAAGGAAACTGTATCCTGTGTCCAGAAATACATTTATTGAAGGAGACCTACTGTATGGTTTCAAATTTTGCAAGCAGACCTACTTTTTAAAATTCTGCACATATTCTTTCAATGTCACCCAACATATCAATACTGAAGTATACGATGATTTCCATCTAAAGCAAAGAATAACCTAGGCACAAGTATCTTCACTATCATGCAGGGACATAAGTTACTCTAATTTTTACTGAATAACCATCACAAAAGTTCCCTAAATTTGCAATCTTGAAGAAACCTCTGACCCAGGTACGTACATCTTAGGCAGCCTTCTTCTGGACAGAGCAGGTGTTGCACATTATTTTGGCTCCAGTAACTCCATGACTACGTAGCAGACACAGACACAAAAGTTCTAGTTAGGAACTGAACTTCCATTGCATAGGCAAAGGCATCCTTCATATGATATAGCTGAGGTTTGTTTAGGAGGCATGTGGAAACCCATCAGCAATTGCCCATACAGAAGGGGAGGGGTTATTTTGGGGAGTAGTGCATAGTACATGCAGTATGTTTCTTTTTGCCAAGGCTCTCTTCATTAGAACTAAAAGGAAATAATGAGCTCAGATCCCATGAGACATACCCCCTGTAGTGTTTGGCTTTTCTATGTACTGTCAGATATTTCCAGGATGTATGGAAGCAACTCTATCCTGAGAGTATCATGCACAACACAGCCAATGCTGCCCCTGCCCCCTCCCCTGCCCCCTCCCCCCCACTAAGAATTTTGCTGAGTTGGCATGACTAACAACTGCACAATTTTTGCTTTCTGGACACCAAAAAAGTTATCTGGTACCACAGAGGGCAGTATTCACCTTTTAACCTGACACTCACCTGCTGAAGCCTAGTTCCTTCTTATAACACCAGAGAACTGATGGTCTGGCTTTGACAACAGCTTTTGATAACATGTGATGAAGGATCACCACCTGAAATGAAAATTACCAGAAAACTATTTAAATAACGACTTGGCCAGTTCTGCATGATGACCATCAGTGTAAATGTGGTTCAATGTAAATATTTGAGATGAGTCAAGGAATGGATGGAAAAAGAAGGGACAAACTTAAAGAAAACGTTTTGTTTTCTTTCCTTCAACTTATCAGTCCTCAGCCCCCATGTAAAAAGAATGAATATAAACACACACATTGTTGTACGGGGTAAGTGCCAGTACTGTGCGAGGAAAGTATGCAAAAGAAATGGTGCATATTGATGCAGGGTGAATGCTAGTCTGCAGTCTGCTGAGCTAGTATTTGGGTAACTTTGGGCTTCACATGTAAGGTCAGCAATATATCCCATTGCAAAAGTGGGTTATGTTGTCTTCAGAAAATTTTGACTGATCCTTCTCAGGTTCATGTATACTCTGAAATTACTGATGTGTAAGGATCCTTTATATTTTAAAGACATCTGCATTCTGAGAATACTTCCATTTAGTGTCCTAAACATGTCCAGAAATAATGATTTATACAAGCAACCCTGTTGAGTTTCTTCTAACATTCTATCAAGCTGCTAACTTCTTGTTACTAGGCTGTTCACATCATTGTATGCTTAACACTAGTATGTCAGCCCCTCCACATGACCTCTGACATTATGCAGCTTCATTGTCCAAGCTCTATTCTCAATATTTCTAAAGCATGTGAGCCAAGATCCCAAATGATTTACTACTGTATACTCTGAACTTGTGCAATTTGTGAAGATGAATGTGTTACATTTCCATATGACCACTCTCCTGCGCACTGATCACCTACTATAGTACTGTACATCTCAATCATTTTCACAATCACCTGCCAATCACCATCCAGAGTGACTAATGTTTCCACCTGCCCTCTTATTTCTGACATTCATAAATCTAAGGTGAGCTACCAAGAATGTATAGATCAATGTTTCTTCAAACAAGTATTAGATTATTTTAGTTGATAACAGAGACTGCCCTGTTAATTAGAAGTTAAAATTTTACCTGATCTCTTCCCTTATCACCAACCACCACAAACATGGACCTATGACCAGTAGCAACACCATTCTCTATCAATACTCGAATACGATTGTCAATTTTCTTCCTGACCATCTTCGCCTTGTCTTCTGTCAAAGAAAAGAAACATAATTACGACTAAATATCAGTTTATTTAACTTGGTCCATATGGAGATTGGTTTGCTGCTTTAACATTTCCCTAGCTGGTTTGGCCATACGACTCACTGGCCCTGGTGATTCCAGTAAGTTACTGACTCAGAAGGATCAAAGTTAGAAATATCAGGGCTCTTCACTAATGCTCAAATTTTGCTTTACTATATTATAAAAACAGGCTTATTATGCAAGGCTCTGAAGGTTTTGCACTCAGTAAAATGCGTGATGCAATAATCAAAACACTACCTGTATACTCATATCACATGGTTGACTACACAGTGTAGTAAACCAGTATAAAGGCGAGGTCACACTACAATGAATTCGGATCGGAATCCGATCCCATTTTTGTGAGTTTTTATTAAAATCTTCTCCATCTCTGGTCAGAAAGAGCCCCAAATTTGCCAACCAGTGTAAATATATGATTTGCATCAGAAGTCTATGAAAATAAAATATTAACTGATTTTTTCGTGACGTCACACCGACAAACAGCTTTTATCGGACACGCGTAGTCCAATAATAGCTGTCTGTCGATGTGACGTCACGAAATAATTTGTACAAATTTAATTTTCATAGTCCTGTGATAAAAATCATATAATTACACAGGTTGGCAAATTTTGGGTTCTTCCGGACCCGAAATGGAGATTTTAATAAAAACTCACAAAAATCGGATCAGAATCCGATCCGAATTCGTTGCAGTGTGACCACGGCTTAAAACTATTGTCTGTGCTGCTGTAGAAAAGAAAGCATTCACTCATAAATCCTGTTAAGTTTCCATTACTTATTTTTCCTGCCTAATATTCCTTAAGTTCACTGAACAGAAAAGCTTCAAACTTTCTTGAGGTGCACATACACATGCGCACATTCAATCCTAAGGCTGCAGGCAACAAGCAGGAGGAACCTTACTTTTTGGATGTTGATGCTGGGCAACACTAACTGCATGGTCTGGGGTCCCAACACTCGTACTGCCATATACATGTTGCACTGCTGGATTTACATGGAGTCATTTTAACTGTCATGATACTTTGACTTCTTTAAACATCGTAGTATGTAGTATGCAGCGATTGATAAAATTATTCATACAGCACAAATTTTTGTTGAGCAGTATGCCCATGAATTTTTAATGAAACTTTTGGCTGCCATCTTCATGTGTCGGATCTTTCCAAATCATGAGCGACAAGTTCACATTTTATTAGGCTAGGCTTCAATAGGTAGGTCTGAATGAATGAACAGAGTTTACTGTATCAAATGGACACTGAAATACTGTATTCAGTGGTGATATTTGGCTGTGGGCTTAAGTGTTTGTGGGAAATGATTTTGTGTGTATTTCTTTCTGGGTATCAAACTTTTTTTTCAGTGGGTTTCAACCATCAACAAAAAAACAAACACATTCGTGGAAGGTCTACAGGTATTTTGGGTTTTCTAATCAGTACGTTTAAAAATGCACACTGGTAAGACCCAAAATATACTACATGCCAGGTTAGCTTTCCTGGCTTGTGTGTCGGGTTGTCCAAGTATAAGAGCCTGTAACAAAATGCAGGATATTTTGTGCCTTCTATAAATGGAACAGCCCTCTCAGAAGTGTCACCAGAGAGAATTCTATGACAAATTCCCGGCCTCTATGCAGGACGAACCAAAGCGTTTCTTTTTTTTTTTTATTTTACTTGTGCTATGATGAATGAAGGGTGTTAACCTTGTCTTACTGTCACTTTTAAAGGGGAAATCTTCTCATCCCAGACAGTTCCAATTCTCCAAACTAAGCTAGTTCTATCCCCACCCATAACTGTCTTTAGCTTCAACTTGTGCAGACACAAACATATTTTATTGCTTAGGGCCACATCCTGGTGGGTATACAAGGCCCTAATATGTAATCAAAACATTCTCTGTGCATGCTGTGTAATGTGAGCTGCTCTGCATCTTTTGAATTTTGCAACTCTGATGTCAATCAAAGAGTAGTCACCATTTGAGACTTTTGCTTACCCCTTTGTAAAAGTCATACTTGGGGTGATGCAAATCTCTCTTGTGTTACTATCTTGCTTGATGTTGTGGCTTTTAATCACTGGTAAAATCTACTCCTCCACTGGACATACTGAAAGGAAGTGGTTGTCCTACGCATTTTGCCACAGGCGATCCAATGGGCCTTAAAATTCAGTCCTGCTCCTTTCTAATTCCCCTCTCATTTTTGAAGTTGCAATTTGTTGCTTATTTCATATTCTGTCACCATATGCATTTTTGTATTATTATGCATAGATATAGAATACCATGGGGACGTTTTGGAAGATAAAAAGTGGGTTTTTAAAATTTTTGTAAAGGGACATTTTTACTGGATACCAGCTAGATTAGGTATGTTAAGTTTGCTAGACTAACAAGGCCTAGCCCTATACATCATGTACTGTATTATAGGCAGTACAGCCTATAGGCAATAACAACACTAGAAGTAACCTACAGTAAGCCAAATTTTAAAGATTTACTGGTAAAATTATGCTAGCAAAGGATGAAACAAAGCCTAACATTTTTTCCTAATTTTCAAGTTTTCTGAATGTTTATAGGTTTTGGAGGAACAAAGTTACTTCCCTTATTCGACAGGCAAAGAGCGATTATTTTAAAAATGCTATTGCAAAGAAAAAGGGTGATACTAAGGAAATATGGTAAATTTTAAGAAGTGTACAGTCAAGTTATGATACAGGACAGTCCTTCGAAGGAAATCTTCTACATGTGGACGGGAAAGATATTGGTGATGTAGACGATACAGCAAATGCTTTTAACTCTTTTTTTTACCTCTGTCTCTGAGAAGTATTTTACCAGGGAAAATAACTGCAGTAACAACAGTCTTGAATCTCTTAGGCATTATCTATCATACAAATTACCAAATGGTTGTGTTTTTGATATCCTGAATGTATCTGATGAATTTGTTCTAGTACTATTGACACAAAAAAGGCGACAGGTATTGATGGAATAAGTGCTTACATTCTTAAATTGTGTGTGCCCTATATAATCCCAAGTCTTACCCATATACTTAATTTAAGTATCAGGTACAGTGTTTTTCCAACTAGATGGAAACTAGCAAAAGTTGTGCCTATTTATAAAAGCGGGTCAAGTCTAGACGTAAGCAACTATAGAGCAATCTCTGTACTGCCCATTGTTTCAAGAATTCTCGAAAAGCATGTACTGTACACATAGCCTTTTACGATTTTGTAGAGAGATTTCAACTACTGTACTCTGCAGAGTCGCACAGTCTGGGTTCAGAGCGAAGCACTCATGCGAAACGGCGTTACTGAAGATGATAGACGAATGGTTAAAAGTCATTGATGGTGGTGAAATGATAAGATCTATCCTTCTAGACCTAAGAAAGGCATTTGATCTTGTAAACCATGATATTTTACTTAAGAAATTACGTTTGCATCAATGTTCCCAGAAAGATCTTTGCTGGTTTCAGTCATACTTATCCGATAGGAGCCAATGTGTCCACCTAAATGGTACGTATTCTAACCCCTTACCAGTTGTAAGTGTAAGTGGTGTACCTCAGGGGTCAATAATTGGCCCACTTCTGTTCCTCATCTACATCAATGATTTCCATTTATGCCCATCACATTGTTCAGCTGATATGTAAGCTGATGACACCACTTTTCATGTTTCTGGTAAGAGCACTGAAGAACTACACGTATCTGTACAGTTAAGCGAGGATCTCAAAAATATACAAAAATGGTGCATCAATAACAAAATGGTCGTAAATGTGGATAAAACAAAAAGCACGTTGATATGCTCCAAACAGAAGCAACACACTCCTTCTGAAGCTGATGCCCTAAATGCTTATTTCATGGAAACAGACTAAAGAACACTCAGCAGGAGAAGTTACTGGGGGTCAGGGTACAGTAGATTCGAATTAACGTGGCAAGATCAAATTGATTATGTGTGTAAAACCGTAAGCACTTGTTTAGCATTATTATGAAGGATTAAGCAATTCATTGATGTATCTACAAGAATTTTATTTTTTCATGGATGTATTTTACCCTTTCTTCACTATTGTAACCTTGTATGGAGTTCATGTACACGCAGTAATGTAATCAGAATAAAAAACTCCTAGTTAAAGAGTGCTGCCCGAATAATACTTGATGCCACATATATATGATGAGAGATCTAAAGACCTTTGTAGTACTGTAAACTAGGATTGAAAACATTTTTACAAGTTTAAAGCAAAAGCATTTAGTTACTGTATGGTATACAGGGATTCCGCCAGAAATGCAAAAAAGGGGGGGATTAATTGCTCCTAAACCCCTAGTCCAAATTGATGCTGTCCCTGGCTTAAGTTACAAGTGGGTTCAGGGGGACAAAAGCTTGCTTCAAGACCCCTATAAGGTGCATTTTGAAGGGTTTTAAAGGCCATTTACTTATGAAAGTTCAAACATTGCTGCAAAGGTGCCCTCTTCTTAAGTAAGAAACCAAGATACGGACCATTTTTTAAATTTTTATGGAAATGAAAAGGGGGGGATTTTACCCACCTTCTTCTGGAAAGGGGGGGACAAATCCCCCCCTCTCCCCCCTTTGGCGGAAACCCTGGTATATAAATCCTTAAATGGCCACACCCCTCCCATGAGATATGTTTGAATATACACACCCTGTTCACGACCACGGCCTACGGTCAACTTCCTCGCTAGCTTTATACATGTCCAGAGGCAGAATTTAACAAAAGGATCTCTTGCCTTGAAGCAAAAGAATGGAACAACCTTCCCAACAACATTAAGAGTGCAGCATTTTAAAATCGTTTTAAAGCTTTAGTCAAAGATACTTTATGATATTTTACTGACCGTTTACTGTCTTAGTCGTGGGTATCTTTTTATCATGATATTTTTTACAGTTTTAATTGTGTTCTTCTTCTTCTTTTGGATAATGGTGAGACATCCAGTTAAGGACATTCTAACACCACGTACGCACGGGCGTGGTCAGTCAAACTCTCAGAGAATTTGTAGTAAATTCCACTGGCTTAGGGTGACTAATACTAGGTATAGCCCCCTCGATAAGACTGTTAGGGAGGTTATTCTAGTCAACTTTGTATTGGGAACGAAACTATATTTATAGCAAATAGTTCTAGCAGAGGAGGGGCGGTAGTGCAAAGCATGCACATTACGAGTAGGCCGAGTACATACATTGGTTTACAAAGATCAGACAAAGGGATGTTAGCTTGACTGTAAATGATTGATTGATTGATTGATTTTATTTAGTAAAAAATAAAACAATAAACACAAACAAAAGCAAAGACATTCAGAAAGGCATACTACAGGCAAACAGACGAGAATAATACATAAAAAACGAGAAAAAGGAGTTACAAAACAGAGTACCAGGCATAACCCAAAAAGCTTATGAAATGAATTTCCATTGGGGTCCCTAAAGATGGAACAAGGAACACTTACACAAGGAATGGAAAATTAGCAGAAATAATGCACTGGATGAAAGACGCCAGCACTCCAGTCAGTAAAAAATGAATTAGAGACATTGCTCCGCTAAAACTTAAAAGTGATTTGTTGGCAAGATAGTTCTTAACGTACAGTTTAAAACTAGAAACATTTTTAATCAGTAATTTGCTTTGCAGCATTAGGAAGGGAGTTCCAAAGTTCAAAATACCTTTAGCAAATAACAAAAGTCTACAATGCCTATGGCGGTCGGACAAAGTACTCAGACCAAGATCTTTCAGGAGAGCAGTCATCAAGCCAACATCATAGGAGTAGGCCTACTCACAGGCTATGAACCTAGCAGATCTCCTTTGTACTCCCTCCAATCTTTCATGAAATGAGATCTGATGCGGGTCCCAAACAGTACAAGCGTATTCCAACAAGGAATAAGTAAAGGCCTAAGTAAGCCCTTGTAGGCAGCCAACTTGACTTCTTTGGAACAAAATGAAAGGTTCATGCATAATAAGCCAAGAATCTTATTTCCTTTAGGCTTTACAAACATACTGGATATGTTCTTATTGCTTGTTTTGATGTTCCCCATTTTGTTAACTTTTGTAACATTTTAACTTGATGTTCTATGTTTTTGTATATATCTGGCTTGTTAGTTTTTTTCTGTTTTTAGGATCTTGTTCTTTGTAGCCTAGGCTTGGGCCTAGCCTTAACTTGGAAGTGAAGGACACTAACGTTAGACTGAAGGACACAGCACATTACCGCCTACCCAAGGCAGCTCAGTCGGAGATACTAGCCTATCATCATACAGCTAGGCCTAACTTAGTACTCAAATTCAAAAAGAAAAGAAAAGAAAAGAAAAGAAAATAAAACAAGGCTTACTATAACCTGACTGCTTGACTAGATCAGTACGGTAGTTAGCTTTTTAGAATTTGGAACGAAGCTAGCGTGTACTGTGTACAAGATATGTTACTGAAGGCATACTGATCCTAACGTTACAGTAGCCCTACGTGTCCAAGTTCGTCTTCATTTAGTCTCGTGGAATACGTACTACCGTATGGCACGTGAGGTAGGTTGCAAATGATACAAGACCCCATACATGTTCGACGAGATGGCGTCCTAATTGTAATGTTTACAACATACATGTGCCTCATGATGAAATCCGCGTCGAGCACTTGAAGTTTGGGCCGAGATCATGAAAACTCAAAAGAAGAAGGCCTATTATCAACTTTTCAGCATGGTGTACTACCTCGAACTCGAAGTAGTTTGAATTATTTGGCTCAAAATATGGCCAAATATAAAGAGCAACTGTTACGTTATTTATTAAGGAGAGGTTAGAGGGCGCTTCTGGGAGTCGGATGTTTTCTTTTTTTAGCTCTTTTTTAGTATTCGTAATTCTTAGTCAATCTTGTTTAGGATTTGCCATCCTTTTTAGGGGTTTTACACTTTTAGTCTTTTACCGTGTCTTCTAGTCATTTTTGTGTGTTGTGTTCCTTTTTATGGGATTTTATACCTGTTTTTGCATCCACTGTTCCTTTGGACTCATCTCGTGTTTTAGTGTTTGCAGCCTACCACACTTCAAGTATAGGCATAGGTCGTTTTTAGGGTTTTATAGCTTTGGCCAGCCTCATCATGGCCTTCAAGTCTTACCTCTTAATCTTACCAGGAATTTTAGCTTTTACCTTTTGGAGGATTTTAAACCCTGTGCATACACAGCTTGAAAAGGATCAATTGCCACCTTTTTTGGAGGGACATTGGACCGCGCCACTTATTATCCACAATAAGCTTTTTACCCCACTTAACCCGGTGAGTTCGTTCCATTTCTCTATACAATGTAGACACAAACTACTTAAATTTCCCAAAACTAAAGTTCCAGCTCATGTTTTACTTCTCACTACCTTATTAGCAGGTGATATTGAAAGTAACCCAGGTCCAGGACGGCGACCTAAGTTTCCGTGCCAAATTTGTCATAAAGCAGCTAAATGGGGCCAGAAGGCCATTGAGTGTGACAAATGTCAGGGCTGGTTCCATGTCACTTGTCTCAACATGAATGAGATGATTTACAATGTTCTATCTGAGCACCCTTCATATTCATGGTCATGCTGCAACTGTGGCTTACCCAATTTCTCCTCCACTTTTATGGAGAGTCTATTAGACCTCGAGCTCTCAAATAGTTTTTCTTTGCTCTCTCACGATTCTGTTGACCATAGCATACATGTCATGAGCCAAAATCCGGGAGTGCCACTGTCTGCTTCTAGTCCTAAAATTGATAGACGTAACGTTAGGCCTAAGTTAAACCCATCATCAAATCCAAGAACCCTTTCCGCGGAGCTGTCACGTAGACGGTTGCCCACTAATCTTAAAAAGCTTAAAATCATTAATGTAAACTGTCAAAGTATTAGAGCTAAGCTTCCGAGCTTTGAAGTGATGCTTGCCACGGAGGACCCCGATATTGTTATCGGTACAGAATCCTGGCTTAATGACTCTATCGCTACAGGTGAAGTGTTCCCTAACTCGTATAATGTTTTTCGGCGGGATCGCGAGGCCTCCAAGGGAGGAGGGGTATTTATTGCTGTAAAAAATACTTTTATTGTAACTTCTGAACCAAACCTCATTACAAATTGTGAAAGTACATGGATTTCGTTGCACGTTAAGGGGCTATCCCCAGTCTATATTGGGGCTTTTTACAGACCACAGTCAACAGATCGGGACTACCTGTTGCAACTTGATTTATCCCTATCAAAGATTCCTAAAAATGCTGCCGTGTGGCTCTTGGGGGATTTCAACTTACCCAGTGTGGATTGGGATACTATGTCATTTAAAACTGGTGGAAGCTATCCTGCCATCAGCAACCTTATGATCGACATCGCTAATGACCCAGATAGCACACTTTGTTGGACCAACATTGGCAAATGGTCGGCAAATGTTGGCAAGCATTGGCAATAAGTTGTGTTGGCACATTAATGTTGGACCAACGCAAGACCAACCTATAGTCAACAACCGTTGTGCACTCTAACATTTTTCCAACGTTGGGCCAACATTTACCAAACAATTGTTGGGTTTCATTCATTGAACCAATGTTAGGCCAACATTATCCATCCAACAGTAGGGCTTTCTTCGGTCAAACCACATTGGGCCAACATATACCAACCAACTGTTGAGTCACATATATTGAACCAACGTTGGGCGAACATTAGTCAGCCCAACTGTTAGGCCTTATTCGTTTAACCTACGTTGGACCAACGTGTACCAACCAAATGTTGGGCCTTACTCGTTAAACCAATGTGGGGCTTACATGTACCAACCAACTGTTGGGCCACATTCCTTTAACCAACGATGGGCGAACATTGCCCAGCCAACTGTTAGGCCTTATTCGTTTAACCAACATTGGACCAACATGTACCAACCAAATGTGGGCCTTACTCGTTAAACCAATGTGGGGCCAACATGTACCAACCAACTGTTGGGCTACATGTACATTCCTTTAACCAACGATGGGCAAACATTGCCCAGCCAACTGTTAGGCCTTAGGCCTTATTCGTTTAACCAACATTGGACCAACATGTACCAACCAAATGTTGGGCCTTACTTGTTAAACCAACATGGGGCCAACATGTACCAACCAAAGGATGGGCTACATTCATTTAACCAACGTTGGGCACACATTGCCCCGCCGACTGATAGGCCTTATTTTAGACATTATATAAGAAACCAACGTTGAGCCAGTTTAAAGTTACCAACTGTTGGGAATCATATATTGAACCAACGTTAGACCAACTCTTAAAATTTTTTTGAAGTTTCTAAAGGCCGTTACTATCATACAGTAATAAAACAGTATCAGAAAATTTATTTATAGGCCTGTCAAAGCAGTAAACAGAGGTTCAAAATTCATCAGCGGCACTTTATCTGTGATATTATCATGTTAAATATAAAAGATCAATAGTGTATGTGACAATTTGAAAGAGTTTAGTTATAAGTCATCCCTCGACTGATGTGCTGAATCTGGAGAACACTTAAAAGTCGGTCTACAACCTATGGTTGGCCCAACCCGAACACTGGATTTCGGTGATGGATTGCTAAAGGCCCACATTAGTTTCGGTTGGCTAATGGTAAGCGGCCCAACATTGGCCCAACAATGTACCACCGAAAAAATACTGCTCTCCCAGATAGCACAATACATTGGACCAACGTTGGAAAATAGTTGGTAAATGTTGGCAAGCGTTGGTAATGTGTTGTGTTGGCAAAGGAGTGTTGGTCCAACTTAAGACCAACTTTTTTTGCCGCCCGTACGACATTACAATGTTGCTCTAACGTTGGACCAACGTTAAGCACCCAACTGTTGGATTTTATTTACTTATCAAACGTTGGGCTAACGTAAGACGGCCAACAGTTGGCTTTCATTCCTTTAACTGACGTTGGACCAACAAAAGTCAGCCAACAGTTGGGCGTAATTCATTTCATCAACGTTGAGCCAACGTTAAGCACCCAACTGTTGGATTTTATTTACTTATCAAACGTTGGGCTAACGTAAGACGGCCAACAGTTGGCGTTTATTCCTTTGACTGACGTTGGTCCAACAAAAGTCAGCCAACAGTTGGACGTAATTCATTTCATCAACGTTGAGCCAACTTTAAACACCCAACTGTTGGATTTTATTTACTTATCAAACGTTAAGCTAACGTAAGACGGCAAACAGTTGGCGTTTATTCCTTTAACTGACGTTGGTCCAACCAAAGTCAGCCAACAGTTGGGCGTAATTCATTTCATCAACGTTGGGCCAACGTTAAGCACCAAACTGTTGGATTTTACGTACTGTACCAACTTTGGGCTAACAGTAGACTGCCAACAGCTGGCTTTCATTCCTTTGACTGACGTTGGATCAGCAAATGTCCGCCAACAGTTGGGTGTAATTCGTTTCTTCAACGTTGGCCCAAACTTGGATTTTATTTACTGCGCCAACGTTGGGCTAACAGTAGGCCTATAGACAAACTTCAAGTAGCTGCTTTACCTTAAAACGTCTTTGAACAACTTCCATGAAATCAACCGTTGGTCCATATGTCTTCAGCCAATATTGAGCCAGCCATATTTAGCCAACCGTCGGTAATTATGTAATTCACCAATATTTACCCAGTTATAATTAAGTGACAAACTGTCGGGCATCCCTATTGAACCAACATTGGACTAAATCCTAAAACTACTGAAATTTCTATAGGCCGTTTCCAATAATATCGTAATAAAACATTCACTGTAAGAGACTTCATAGAACTGTCAAAGCAGTAAATAGGTGTTCAAAATTTCTTCATTGGCGCTTACCTTAATATAATTTTAAATGTAGAACAGCAACAGCGCATATGTGAATTGAAAGAGTTAAATTAAAAGTCACACCTCAACAGATGTGCTGAATCTGAAGGCTACTTAAAATTCGGCCTACAACCCATGGTTGGCCCAACCCGAACACTGGATTCCAGTCATGGGCTGTTTAACGCTGACATTAGTTTCGGTTGGGAACCGGTAAGTGGCCCAACATTGGCCCAACCATAGTCCACTTAAATAATATTTACCCGATCATTTTGGTATCAAGCCAACCTTACAATTCCTTTAATAGCAGCTGTTTCTAAATTTTACATTCACAGTGAATATTTTGCAAAATGTTTACTTTTCTAGTAGAAAGTTCTGCCGAGACAATTTAAGGAAAATGTTGAAATGCTAAAGAATTATGTTGGAGCACCAGGTTTATACACCTTTCATCTGAATGGAACATTCTGAATTTTTAATAGCAAATTTTTGTTTATCCCTCAAAACAGGTCTGTTTGAAATAAATTGTGACTGGTAATGGTGAATTATTGCAGAAAATCATGCTTCTCAGTTGTACAATGCAACTAAAAGAAGGAGAAATTGGAATATCATGAAAAAAATTGTGTTATTAGGGTTAATAATACCTAAGACGTCTCACTGAATATATATAACAGCCAAACGAACATTCACATGATTTATATTAAAATCCTACTGCTTTTAAAAGTGGCTAGCTCGAGCATGATGTCAGTTAAGTCAAAGTTTGTCCCTTGGGGACGTTGTTACTCCTTCGGGGAGCAGAACTCCTTCGGGAGTATTGTTTGGTTTTCGCCCCTGGCTCTTCGCCAGAGAGTCAGGGGACTTTTGGAAAAAAAAAAAAAAAGCGAGCATGTAAGTAGCAATGCTGGTAGCTTTTAAACTTGCAGAAGGTAACTTCTCTGAGATATTTCATTATGGTATCCCATAATGAGCAGTTATTGGAGGGAAGTTCTAAAAAACAGGCATAGTGTAGTTGGCCCAACGTAATGCCAACTATGTACAACTTGTTGCTCCTTTGGTACAACAGGTTGTAGGATTAACGTTGGAACAACATTGCAACATTGTCAATTCAACATGTTGGGTGGACGGTGGCATAACGTTGGTCCATTGAATAAACAACATATTGGGCAAACGTTTTCGAAATGAACAGCCAACCTTCAAATAACATTTTCCCAATGTGCTGCCAACAATACCTACAACATTCTTCCAACGTTGGTCCATTGTAAAAACAACATGTTAGATAAAAGTTGTTGTAATGTTGGCCCAGTATTGCAACAACTTGCAGGATTAACATTGGCACACCGTTGAGCCATTGTCAATTCAACATGTTGGGTGGACAGTGGCACAACGTTGGTCCATTGATAAGCCAATATATTGGGCCAACGTTTTCGCAATGAGCAGCCAACCTTCAAATAACATTTTCCCAATGTGCTGCCAACAATACCTACAACATTCTCCTAACGTTGGTTCATTGTAACAACAACGTATTGGATAAAAATTGTTGTAATGTTGGCCCTGTGTTGCAACATCTTGCAGTATCAACATTGGCACACCGTTGAGCCATTGTCAATTCAACATGTTGGGTGGACAGTGGCACAACGTTGGTCCATTGATAAGCCAATATATTGGGCCAACGTTTTCACAATGAGCAGCCAACCTGCAAATAACATTTTCCCAATGTGCTGCCAACAATACCTACAACATTCTTCCAACGTTGGTTCATTGTAACAACAACGTATTGGATAAAAGTTGTTGTAATGTTGGCCCTGTATTGCAACATCTTGCAGTATCAACACTGGCTCAACGTTGAGCCATTGTCAATTCAACATGTTGGGTGGACAGTGGCACAACGTTGGTCCATTGCTAAGCCAATATATTGGGCCAAAGTTTTCACAATGAGCAGCCAACCTTCAAATAACATTTCCCCAATGTGGTTCCAACAAAAACTTCAACCTTCTTCCAACGTTGGCCCAACGTTTTTGTGCTATCAGGGGATTTCAATTTACACCAGATTGTCAAGGAGCCTACTCGTGAGTCTAACATCCTGGACCTCTGTTTTACAAACGTCCAGCCCGGGTTGATTCCGTCCACGTTGATAGTGGCATTAGTGATCATGACGTAGTTATCGTAAATGCATTGTTTAACCAAAGGTTTTCAGACCACCTAAAAGAAAAGTGTTCTTGTACCACAAAGCTAATTTCTCAAATATTGATGATGATATGGAAGAGCTCAATAGCAAGCTAACTCCAAAATTAATCAGTTCTTCATCCATGGATGAACTATATGAATTATTCATGACTACTCTCTTTAACTCTATTGACAAGAATATTCCTGCAAAGTTAAGCTCAAGTCGTTTCTCCTATCCATGGGTTAACAGGTTAATTAAGAGGGACATTAGACGAAAACAGAGACTTTACAATAAGGTCAAGAAGTATGGTCAGTCCTCCCATAAATTTGAATTTAGGAAATTAAGGAGAAGTATTGATAGGAAAATCAGAATGTCTCATAATAGCTACGTTAGAGACATTATCGGGGGTAGCTTGAAATCAGATAATACTAAGCCTTTCTGGAATTTTATTAAATCTAAGAGGACTGATACTTCTGGTATCTCGCCGCTGCAGGTTCATGGAAGACTCCTGTCCACTTCCAAAGATAAAGCCGAAGCCCTGAATAATCAGTTTTGTTCTGTATTCACAAAAGAAGATCTAAATAGTATGCCTGTTATCGATTCTAGTCCCATCCCTGTTATAGGGGACATTAAGATCTCAACCACCGGTGTCCTTAAGCTGCTAACTGATCTTAAAGTGCACAAGGCTGCTGGGCCTGACAATGTCACTGCCAGAGTCTTAAAGTCCTGTGCCCACAGTATTGCCCCCATTTTTCAGAAGTTGTTCCAAAAGTCGGTGTCAAGTGGATGTTTACCAGCAGCCTGGCTTGATGCTAATATAACCCCCATCTATAAGAAGGGTGACAGATCCGACCCTGCGAATTACAGGCCTGTCTCGTTGACATCCATCCCTTGCAAGCTTTTAGAGCATATTACTCACCGTCATATTATGGATCACTTTGACAAATTTAATGTACTTGCTGATGTTCAACACGGTTTTCGTAAAGGGAGATCATGCGAAACTCAGCTTTCTACCCTTGTTGACGATATAATGAAGATTTTAGATAACAGAAGCCAAGCTGACCTAATCATAATGGATTTCAGCAAGGCTTTTGATACAGTTCCCCACCAGCGACTTCTTAACAAACTCAAGCATGTTGGAATCCGTAATAACATCTTAAATTGGATTGAGAAATTCCTAACAAACCGTTACCAGAGGGTGCTAATTGATGAAACGTCTTCAGACAAATCTAAAGTCATTTCTGGTGTCCCACAGGGTACGGTCTTGGGACCCTTACTCTTTTTAGTCTATATTAACGACTTGCCGGCAAATATTCAATCAAGCGTCAGGTTATTTGCAGATGACTGTATCCTGTATCGTGAAATAAAAAACATAGAGGACACAAAAATTCTTCAACATGATGTTGACAATTTGTGTCAGTGGGAATCAATCTGGCAGATGGGGTTTAATAAATCTAAGTGTTTTACTATGAGAGTCTCCCATAAAGCAAATCCAAATCCTTATTTTTACCAAATGGGTAATCATACTTTAGAGCAGGTTAATCACCACCCTTACCTAGGAGTTGAACTCTCTTCTAGTATGAACTGGAAAAGACATATTAACCAAATTGTATCCAAAGCAAACCGGACATTAGGCCTATTGAGGCGAAACCTCTCGCACTGTGATAAAGATACTAAGACTGCAGCGTACTTTGCTCTTGTCCGACCCATTCTCGATTATTGTAGTACGGTATGGGACCCCTATACCCAATCCGAAAAGAATTCTATAGAAAATGTCCAGAGGCGTGCTGCCAGATTCATCTTTAACAACTACAGTCGCCAATCAAGTGTTTCTGAGATGATTAAAGATCTTAAATGGGACAGCCTTGAAACTCGAAGATTTAGGGCTCGTCTTGTTGTTATGTATAAAGAAACGCATGGATTACTTCCAAGTAATGTAAGGAATCATCTTATTGACCCTTCAAATCTTAATCGACGGACTACCCGTCGTACTAGTGGAAGGTATCTATACCATTATCCCTCCACTAACAAGCTTTGCTATCAGAAATCTCTCTATCCAAGAACTATCCCTAGCTGGAACCTATTACCGGAACAGGCTCGCTGTGCCCCATCAGTGGACAGCTTTAAAAACCAGCTCTTAGCCCTCGATCAAAATCGTTATAGCTAGTTATTCTATTCATCCGACTCCCTTAGCCCTAGTTCAACAGCACGGGATAGCCTTGTCTGGCGTTTGTGCTGCATTTGAAAGAAGAAGAAGAAGAAGGATTATATTTTAAAATATATTGAAATTTTAAGATTAGACGCCATTTTGCTATTTTCGCCATCTTGGTTGACCCGGTTCCTGCAAGAAATGCCCAGAAAAATTTTCTTTGAGTATTTATAACAGAATATGGACAGACGTTAGGTTTACCTGTGTCAAAAAAGTATTTTTTTTATTTTGCTTGACATAATTATTGTCATATCAATTTGTTTGTTACTTAAACCCATACAGCTTGTGTTAGCGTCTCCCACGCAACGAAAATGCGCTCTGTGGAAAACAGTACGGATACGAACTTTCGATCGCTCGTGCTCTGTTGCATAGCAAAATTACAGTGATGTTCATTCAGCTCCATGTTCTACTATGTCTCAGCTTCTGAATGACATAAAAATATATCGATATTATTTGACTTTTACATAGGGACCTGGACAGATTTCGAAGGCATCTTTTTGCATGGCAAGCAATAGCTATGAACTTTTGACCTACTGCTGTTTGTACAAATAAGCTTGGATCGCCGATGTTCATGCATTGCTGGATTGGTTATCATGTAAACTTTCCAATGGTAACCTTTGTTTTTAAATTTTCAACACTCCCCCATAGGGACCAGGCCAAAATACGTACAAACGGACACAAATATGAATATGCATAAGTCTTGCACCAATGAAAAGACCCCAAGCGATGTGTAAACAACGCGACCGTTACCCGCCACAGACTTCTACACCGTGCGCGCGTTGTACAGTATGTACAGCGAACAAGTGCGTGCAGTGGTAAACAAAACATTTGGTCACGCCCACACGACCAATCAAGTGTACGGGATGAGCGTGTGTATGAATTATACATAGCCATGACGTCTCAGTCACCCAATCCTCAGTTTAGACAGAAAAGTGTTTTGACAGGAAAGTGTTTGAACAAATTGATATGATTGGCGGCCATTTTGCTTTTCCTGCCATCTTGGTTAACCTGAATTCCAAAGTGTCAAAATTATTTTAATGTTTATTTCTCATATTACTTACAGACATTATGATCTTATACAGGCGGCCATTTTTTTGTTTCCGCCATCTTGGTTATTGTTTGACGTCCTGCATAAAATATCAGAAACTATGCTTTGAATTTAATGTACAATCTGCTGTAAAGATATTTCAAGTCGTAATATATTTTTAGTTATTTTCTGAGATTTTTTTTTTTGGTATTTTTCTAATTCTTTTCTTTTTTTCTTTTTTTTTTCGTTTTTTGTTTGTTGTTACAGAAGGAACTTTACTGTATTGTTTTTACTTGCTTTCGGCCATATTGGCTAGCAAGAAGGCTACTCGAGTTGTGCCAAGAAATGTGAAGTACAGCCTTAATTATCAAGCATTCATTTACATCATTATGAGGGAATGTGAAAATTTACTATATTTTTACGCATTTTTTGGAAATATCTCATTCAGATTGACGGCCGTTTTGTTTTTCCGCCATCTTGGTTGCCCTGAATCTCGCCAAAACAGTCCAAAAAGTAATTTTGGAACTTTTGTAAATTAAATATGAACAAATGCTTAGAGTCGATGTCTCAAAAGTATTTTTTAAAAATATTTTCTTCATTATTATTTACTGAATACAAAATATTCATAATGCCGCCATTTTTGTTTTTGGCAACCATTTTGAATGCGTGAGACCCAAAATATTTACTTTTACCCCTTGATTTCGTGTTCAGGGGACCACACGGTTTCTAAAAAAATGTTGGGTCGGAAAGTTGTGGGGATGCCCGTGAGGTGCCTCTGGCCCATGGCCTAATGACCAATAAACGGATAAAAAGAAAACAGTTGCGAGCAAAGGTCGCGATGTTTTATGATTTTAGCAGTCAGAATGTTCATTCCCTGCCAGTGAACCTAAATTTTTCTGTCACAGGCTTGAAGTTGGAAACTTGGAGTTCGGCAGTCGAAAATTCAGCCTTCACATTTCCATTTAGAACAAGGCCTACTGAAAAATTTGCCAAGATGTGAGGCGGGGTGTGGAACCCCTCTGGCGACATACCTGGGCTGCATGAGGCGTTGTAACAATAACAGCACGGCTGTCCAAAATTATAATAGTAAGATGACAGTCAGTTACAATAGATGTAAGAAAGTTTTTCTTCCCTTTCTAAAATGCCTTCAGTGTTGATAATTCTCGATTGCTGGCGCATTTTTTCAACCCTCTTTTTTCGATCTCAGTTTTTTTTTGGCGGGCTCGACTGGACTGGAACACCTTGTGGACCGAATGGGGCCCATGGGTTGCTATTCAGACCTCAGAACGTACCTATACCATAACACCCAACAACATTGCATAAAAGGCAGTGTAAAAATTATGCGTGAATTCCTGTTCTTACTGTACTCTTTTCCATAGAGGGGAATCGGGACTCGGACTCGGAGATGCTTGTGACTCGGACTCGGTCTTGGACTCGAATGCCAGTGGCTCGGACTCGGACTCGGAAGGTACGTGGGGACTCGACTACAGCACTGCACATTACACACTGAAGCATGCCCTCACCACTGTACGACTTGTCAATATATGGGCCCCTCTGAGTTCAAAGACAATATTTACGGTAATTCAGCTTGTCCAGCAATTATTTCTGGGAGCTATCATCTTGAATAAATGATGTCATACTTAAAACCAAGCTAAACTCACTGGTCGTTCTGGGTAAAGCTCTCATGATCTCCACAAGTGTTGGGCTAGCTAAGGGCTAGGGTGATTGGCAAGAATCCCCACCGTCCAAGCTTTTGGGAAACTACTCGGCATCAGCAGTGCTCTCGTCAACTAGGAGGTCCTGAGAGCTTCCTAGATTTGGAATCTCTCCATACTACCTTCCCCCACCGTTAAAGTAGGTCTATGACTACTAACCCTCTCCCCGCTCCCAGTTTAAGTATGACTACCAGCCGAAAAAGAGAAAACGATATCTATAGACTTTCATCCGCCACGATCAACCGTGATGGCACTGCAGTCCGCAGTCGATGAGCTTAACTGGCGCTCTGAGCCCGATTTCACTATACCGACGGTATTAAAATACAATCTCTTTGATATCAAACTATTAATCAATCAATCAATCAATCAATCAATCAATCAATCAATCAATTTAACCTGCCTGCGAGTGCATCCAATAATCCGTGGTTCGTTATATGCCTGCCATTTTACTGTAATTCATTATTCAATTTACATTAACTGGCATGGGATAAACCGGTAACTATAATATCAATTATAAAAGATATATGCAAAGAGATTTCTTGCAGGTTTCCGTATCACGAAAGCCCATCAGTGCCAGTGAAATAAAAATTACTAATTTGTTATTACAACTTATTCATTTGTTATTAAGAATGAATAATTTGCAATTTCAAATTAATAATTTTAATTTCAATGGCATTAATGGGTCTTCGTACCGTATATACTATACCGATCAGATGTTAAAATCTAATATCATATTGCAACACATTCTATAAATCAATCTGACGTAATCAGGTCCCCAAAGTAGTCTCCCAAAAATGACAAGATAAATACATGTGTACGTATATAGGTCTATTTTATGGAGCATTTTGTAAGATTAGGGTATCGAAATACAACCATGGAGTATGAACTGCCCCATTGCCAGGTTAGGGTAAAGCCCCTTTCCAGTTAAGGCCTGCGACAAACAAAAAAAAAAATCGATCGATATTAGAATGAATTTTATTTTTAAACTTTCTACTTAGCAGAGCGTATAAGATGAGACGCTGCTTATTGAGACAAATTCAGGGTGCTGAATGGAGAAAATAACTTGTACTACTGGTACTGGAGTCTAAGTCATGACGACAACAGGTGGGGACGGGGCAGGGGGGTCATATGTCCCCCCACTTTTGAAAGTGGAGGGGATTGTTCCCCACTTTTTTTCCAGCCTGGACCCTATAACGAGAATAGTAGCCAAATGTTTGATTCCATATAGCTTGCAATATAGGTGTTTCAATGAAATCAAACTTGAAAATGGTGGAACATCCACTAAAAAGCGGGAAAATGCCTTAGGTTACACCACAGATCATCTGGCATCCAGTTTCTTCCAGGCACTTTAATTGAACCCCGGATCAATCGCTTCTAGGGTTTCTCTATTCGCTCTTGAAATAGTTCCGGTCAAGCTTGGTCATGCCCCCTCACCACTTTTGAGAAACGGTTGACGCTCTTCTTACCATTCCTTTGCAGTCATCGAATGACCTCTCCCCCTAATTCAGTCTGCACTGATGACAGATCATAGCTGCAAAGTGCCCCATACGTATACGCATCGTGAAATAAAGTAGGCGCATCGACAGGGGTTACAAACGTGGAGATATGAAAAAGATATCATACTATCACTATCACAATATCCACGCAATATTTTAGCGATAGACTATAGGGGGAACTATCTTCATTGGGGGACACCTTGCAGGACTGCATAAAACATGCCTCTTCAGTACGTTGATTTGAAGCCATGTAGCCTACATGTATGTAATATTTGTTCGCATGTATTGTAAAATGCTTTAGTAATCATAAAGTGTGCGGTATGGTAAGAGATGTGCAAATGCGCCGGAAACTCATATTTTACGATCGCTGCAAAATAGTAAGCATGAAAATTACCCCCCACCCCCCCCCCCACCCTTTCAATTAAATCATTGCGGGAAAATGCATCTCATTCCCCAAAATACCAACAAACATCACAGAGGTTGACCTTACTATTAAGGGATGAAAAAGCAAATTCGTTCAGTTCCCAACCAAATTATAGGAGGAAATGATAGCTGCGCTTGTGTATGTATATATTGTCTACATGTCTCAGTAATCACTATACAGTACGTAGATAATTGTGTGCATAGGTGCGCTAGAAAAACCTACCGTATCCCGTGACCATTGAGTCATTCGTTAGACTGTTAGAAAGACTCCTAATATTCACACGGAAATCAGCTAATGTTACGGTTTTTGCCCATAGGCGTAGGAAGCTTTTCGGGACTGGGGGAGGGGGGTGAACCTTGTTTTGGGTCTAAGGGGAGGGGTGTCCGCCTCCCTTTTGGAAAATTTTTGGGTATTTGAGGGTCCTCAGATGCAATTTGGTGCAACATTTTGGACAAACTTTAAGGAAAATTACTGCAAATTTTTGACATTTCTTACAGAAGAGACAAATAAGGGGTTTTTGCCCTTGGATCGGGGGAGGCGCGGAAGGGGACTAAGCCCCCCTTGCTTCCATTAAAGATTTTCGTCCCATGGCCAATTTCCTAGAGTGCACAATATGTCTCACGCCCAGGGCCGTAGCGAGCGGAGGGTGTGGGGTACTTTTCACCCCCCCCCCCCTTAATATTTGGTCGCCAGTCGGCAAATTTTCGGTCTGTCGGCAAAAAGAGGAGAGGGAAAGGAAAAGAAGAGGAAAAGAGGAGAGGAGGAAAAGAAGAGAGAAGAAGGGAAAAGAAAGGGAAAGGAAGGGAGTGAAAGGGAAGACGGAGAATGAAAAGAAAAAAGAGAAAGAGAGAACGGGCCAGTCTGTTATCGGCTATGTCGATTTTCGGCTCTTCATGTAATTGGCCCATTCAAGTTGAAGGCTCGTCGGCAAATTGATTTTGCATGTGACGGCCGTATATGGCCGTATCAACGGCCGTCGGTGTAATTACACGAGTGACTGAGTCCGTCGGCAACTCGGGAAAAGAAAGGGAATTAATGGCTTCCGTATAGGTGCACTATTTCGGGCCATATGACATTCTTGAAAAACCACTTTCGGCACATTATTCCTCACTTCTATCGGGAGCAGTACCCGATTACTCATGGAGAGGGTATCCTTAGCCCGTCTTCTAAACCCTAACCTTGACTTCAAACACATTTTGCAAACTTCTGAGGATCCGGTTTACCCACAAACATCCTGGGAAAAATAATGCGTGCCGCGCATGTCTTCCCTTCACTGCAATCTCAGGCTTTAAACTTTTGAACACCAAAATGAAACAGATACAGAACCCATCTTCAGATCCTGGCGTTCAAAGTATATTTTGAGCGCTTGTTTTAAGATTCTGAACACTTTTTCTCCCTTTCTGAACGCCGGACGCCTATCCACTTATCGTATTTGAACGCATGACGCGTCCAGTGTTCAGCTCCTGAAGTGAATGGCATGACGGGAGGAATAGCCTAACACATTAGAATTAACCGGAATCTTTGCATTGGCTAATGTATTATGAACCAAAATATACCAATCCTGCATGAGGCGGCCCAGTGTTTTAGCCAGTCCCAATTTGTGGGATAATGTCGCATGAATGGCGACAAATGTCGCACAATAAAGATCTGACAAGCAAATTCTACCCGGGTGTAAATTTTGAGGTTCCTCATTAGGGCAGGAATCCACAAATATTGCACCATTTGCGACTTACAAACCTTTCAAATTCCAAAAATTTCCAAAGGGGAGGGGGGCTACCTCCTCCCCTTAGACCCCTCGCCCAGGCCACAGATCAGTAAATGTCGCATTGAGAAAACGTCCAGGCTAAAACACTGGCGGGCCTCTGGATCCCAACCGCTTAAAACTATAGCGGCTTGAAGAGAGGAATAGCCTAATGCATTAAAATTAGTGGGGATCTTGTTTGTATTTGATGATGCGTTATGAAAAAAAATACAGGCCTATCCATCGTGAGACTTAATTTTTCACCCAGAGATATACTTAAACCTCAGAGCTTCCGGGGGCTGCGCCCCTTGGACCCCACCAGGGGTCCTTAGGCGGAGCCCTGGAACCCACCCGCTAAAGCTCGTTTTCGCACTACGCATTACCAGATCTGTCGGCAAAACATAATCTCCACACAACCCCCCCCCCCCCCTCCAAAGAAAACACCCTAGCTACGCCCCTGCTCACGCCCACAAATGTATGCAAGTATCAGGGCCGTTAGCCAGTTGGGGCAGTGGCGTAGCTAGATATTTTTTTGTGGGGGCAAAAGCAAAAAATTTCGGACAGATTATTATCTTGAAGTAATGATGTACTATCTAAGCTTACCGCCCCCATCGTCTGGCATGTAGCGCGCGGAAAAAATTAGATTATCTCCGAGATTGCCTTAAATGACACTTCTAGGCCTTGCCAGTAACCATTTCGACGTGTAATTCTGCTTAAAAACATAAGAAGTGTTGTGTTCAAATGAATTGTTTTTATTTCCGACAGAGACTAGAAATTTCCCGACAGCGGCCTTTGGAGGCTTCGTGGGGGGGGGGGGGGGGGACCGCCCAGACAAGACAGAAGTACAAATCAGGTTAGTTAAGAAAATGAAAAAAAAAAGAAAAAGAAAATTGCCCGGCTAGCTGAAGAAAGATTTATTTCATCTTGTTATCTTTTCAACATGTTTCTTCTGTTATTACAAATCAACCAATTTCACGAACTGAAAAAATGTACAAAACAGAACATAAAACTTGATCAATAACACATGGCAGATTACCCTACATACTTGACAATTAAATTGCTTTAAGTCTTTCCCTACAAACGAAAGTAATCTAACTTGCAACATGGACTCATTACATACAGCCCTATAATCTGGTTATCATCTTGAAATAAGGCAAAAAAAAATATTTCACAAAGTTTAAAGAAACATGTGTTTTTCTTTGTCTTTGATTTCAGTCAAAATGTTACCCTTGCAATATTATTTTCTTATAGCGGTGCATGTACAGCACTGGAATTTATTTAAAAGATAGAATTAAAAGGGTCAAGGGCAGGGATGAAGTAAGGGGGACTAAATGTACAGCATCTCCAACCCCAAGACAACCCCACTAGTGCACAAGGAGAGGCCACTTTTCATATGTTTATTGCTTTTCTACAAAGGCTGTAACCATGATTTCAACCACTGGTGGTCAATTTGCATATTAATTTCACAAAGGACAGGTCTTTAAAATAACACCATTATGTGGCCTCCTATGGCTGGCTAGGGTAAAAACTCCCTTGTAGTGTTTCACACCATTCTTTTCTTACAAAAGAATACAAATGCATTTTTGTATCCTGCTACAAATTAAACCCAGGACCACATGAACAGAGTTGTTATGTATAAACACATAAAAAAAATCATTTTCATGCAACTGTCTCCTCTTTGCAATTTGTCCTATAAATACTACTCTAGAGCAGGTCATTCAAGGTTTATCAATTATTAGCTAGATCAGGGACCACCGACTAGATAAAAAAAAAAATGGTAATGCACAACCCACTCCTTTTTAAATATTAAGTACGCATCCCCGAATCTAAAAGCAGGTACTTCAAAATAAACTGGAATCCATGAAACTAGAACAGATCCAGATGAATCTTACCATGTGTCCCTCAGAATACCTGCCCCTTTCCCAGAAATTCTTTCCCTTCCCCACATAACTCTTGTTTATGACCTTTAAATCCCACCCTCGCTCTGCGTGATCTATATCTGCAAAGAAGGTGTTAATGACTGGATTCTCCTTACACAAGTCCTCATTCTTGGTCCACAAATATCATGTCAATTTTGTCCATTTTTACCTGCACTGCTTAACACCCCAAAACCATCAAACACTGCCCTCTGTCCCTACCAGGCCACACCTCCTAACATCACTTTTCAGAACTATATAAGTAACCTCATAAATCTCAAACACAGACAAAGCAAGTCACAGTCTTCCATTTTTTAGTCTTTGAATAAATATAACTTTCTGCACTAGGCTGCATTAGATTGTATAAATACCACAACTCTCTCTCAATCATTAGCCAAGGCACTCTTTACAACTTTTTAACCAAATATATACTACTTTACAACAACTCTGTATAGAAGCACTATTTAGGACAACATCCCTGAAATTTGAAAAGTTTCTAAGAAAATGAGAAAAAAAAAAGAACAACAGTACATTTAAATGATGTAAAAACTGATTTTTGTACAATTAAAAAAGTGAATCATTTCTCACTGAATACATCTGTACAAGTACAAAACCAGGAAGATAATTGACTTTTTTAATATTTTCTCCAAATATGCCTCCAACACTTGCCATCCATTTGCAATGGGACACAACCATTTTAACATTCACAGTTTTGTTTTCTACCTCTGGCATATCTCCCCCCCCCCTCCCCTCCCCTTTCATTGGCCTATACCACACCTACTATGTCAGAACCATCTCTGCCACGTTCTTTCCCAAGAATTTCTCACTCATTGTAATACATCTCCCCTGGGTCCCCCTCTTCCCTCCCCCTCCCCCCCCCCCCCCACATTCATTCTCCCCAATTTGTGCAAGATTTTCTTCCATCTAGTTGCCCTCTGCCAGGAAGCACACATTGATACAACCTCCAATTACATTCTGATTTAAGCAAGTGTTGGTCAAAGGTTTATCTTCTGAAATCATAGTAACAACAGCAGTCTGCAGTCCAACTTAGCACCACTTGCACCCACCATTTTTTAACAGGACATGTTAGGTATCCATTTTAGAAATTCCAAGATGTCACAGAGACAGAGTGGCCCGATCTTGTATCTCCTACCACTGAAATTGTGCAATGATTTTACAAGAACCAAACTCAAGCCAAGGAATGCCACTGACAATGGCCTACCATTAGTATATCCAGTGCTCTTCAACTTTACAAATAAAGTGGTCAATGCTACAACCAAATTTTAAAGAATAACAGCATCAAAACATTCCACCAGTTGATACTTGCAATATGAGTAGTGTCTGTATGTAAATACAAAAAGGCTCCTAAAACATAACATCTTATGTAAATAACATAACAGCAGAGCCAAGGAAGATTTAAAATTTTCGTTTAAATGTCCTGTAGACAACAACTTATTTAATCAAACCCCATCTTGCATGAAATCAGTCCACCAGAGGTGTCAGAAGAAAATCTTTTCCACAGAAAATCAAAACAATAAAAATGCAAGCAGTGTTTGAGAATATGATGCAAAAAGCTGTAGCACTACTATTCAAAATAATATGCTACCCAACATTTCAGTACACATGCCATCTGAGAAAGGGGAGAAAAAGAAGACAAAATAAAAAAGAAAAGAAATCAAAACCAATGTTCTGCAACTGTTTCAGATGCACAATCCTTTTTATCAAATTCTCAAGTTTCTCCTTGTTGAGCTATTACCCAAGACTTGAGCCTCAGACCCACAACAAATAAGTCTTACAATTGTAACATTTTTTTCCCTCAGATACCCCACTCCCTATGAATGCATTTATTCCTTCCAGCACCCCACTCTATAGACCTTATGCACTGACATCACAGCGATGTCCGTTTGGAGGCAAACAATGAAGCACACGTGTACTCACGGCGTAGGTTTCGCATGTGCGTGTAGCAGACTTACGCGCCTATAGGATTGGTTGACAAATCAACTGACTGCATTTGTTGGTGTAACTTGCAATGATACATGCTTTTCCTCCAAATGAGGGAGCACTTTCTGCTCTGTGACATCATATGCATAAGGTCTTTAAGTCCATGCCACTTCCACAGTCGCAGCTATCAAACCAAGCCTGATTTGGACTTCAAATTCTTCAAAGCAAATCTTCCAAAAGGGATTTGGAAGTGAATGTAGCAATAACCAATACACATTACCTTTTGTTTTTATGAGTTTGCCTTACAAATTAAAAGCTTTCACGTATATTGCACATGCTGCCCTGTTTGTATTAACACTATGGAGTTATACACCCCTAAAGTTACACCTGGGGTCTGCCCCTATTGCACAAAGTACTTTCAAGTCATGCATTCCATCTCTGCCATACTACCTCTCAGTATCTCCATGACAAAGAAAAGATAAAGAAAGGATATTACCAGCCCTGGATTAGATCTTACAAGTGTTAATTTCAAGATATTCACCCCATTTTTAGTAGCAAATTTTGCCTTTAAGGGTTTACTACTTGCCTACACAGGTTTGCCAAAGGGACAAAGTAAATTGTAATGCCAACATGCTCTGCACAAAAGTGAAAATTGTAGGTAACTTCTCAAGTATACTGTATACTGCTACTGTAGATTTGAAATGTTACTGTTGTTACTGCTGGGGGTTACAATGCTATATTACTACTAGGGCTTGCAATGTTACTGCTCTGTAAAGAAATGCTATTGCCTGAGGCTAATCAAGGCAATTGCTATGGGGGGGGGGGGGTATTCAATGTCTTTGCCAGGGGATACTGTGTTACGATCAGGGCTAGCAATGTTACTAATAGATCTAGTTAAACTGTGAGATCTGCCTTAAACACAAAAGATTTCAGGATGACTATTACATCTGGTCACAGACCCAAACATTTATGGCAAGCAGATTGACTCAAAGGATACAAATAAACTGTTAAACCTTTCACACTTACTTTCATTTTCATACCCTACAACCAAGTAAGTATGTGATTTAACTGTTACATTGTCGGGCTGATATTAAATCATGTTTTCATTACAAAACAAAAAAGCAACTTGCAGCAGAAGCTAGAGAAGTGTCAAAATAAATAGAAGTCAGCCAGACTGAGAACCACCTGTCTGAATACTGCTCATATTTCTTACGCAAGCTGTTCTGGTTAATTCAAAAGAGAACTTGAGTCAAAAAACATATAAAATTATACGATTTACCTAAATGATAGATTCTGAAGGTGAGGTCAGAGAGGGAGATGGAAACTACCTTGGATCTACCAAAATTTTACCCAAAATTTACACACATCTTGCAATTTTTGAGAAATCCAAACCTCATATATTAAGAATCTTCTGCTATGTTACTTCTGGAAGCCAAACTATAAATATTGGTATTACAAAGGTTTCTATTTGGGACTTAAACAATAAATTTTTTTGTAAGCTTTCGTCATCCCAATCTTTTGCAAAATCACTTTTCACACTTTGTGGGCATACGATATATCTTTCGATATGAACTGTGTTAGCAGGTGAAACTGGAAAATTCCTTCTCATCCAAAATAAATGAAAATAAGTTTTGTTTGATGTGCAAAGCAAATCTTTTTCTTTATTTTTTAAAAAAAAAATGTAACTCATTGCAACAATAGTATTAAATGGAATGATGTTACCGCAGGGTACCACAAGTTATTGCAAAATGTAATAATTTGTTTTATTTTATGGATGTATTACATATATATGAAGTCATTTTAAGCACCACTCACATTCCCTACCCGACCAAACTATGTCCGTTTACTCATGTTACAAAACATAAATACCAGTACAGTGATGTAGTGGATAAAGGCAGAGGCATTTAAAGCAACGAAACTTAGCAACCAGGTCGTTTGGAGCCCAATTCCTAGACAAGTCACAGGAAGCTGGATTTTCCCAAGGGCAATCTACAGTTTTCCTACCTCAACTGACACTTCAAAGAAACCAAATGTGATCTAAATTGTCGAGTTGGTCTGCCACCCACCATGGAGTTGCTTTTATAAGCTAGAAGCTTCCTCCACATTTGTGGTCACTAAGTGCCATAAAGGAACTGCCCAGCCTTCAAGGCCTTAATAAAAAATACAAACCAAATCCTCTACAACTGAATTACCACAATTTGTTTTCAGACATGCTCTGAAACTCTAAACCCCCTTTAAATAAGGTTTTTCTGAATTTCTGGCACTACAGCACTTATTTATAACACACACCTTGCTATGTATGTACTAGTACATACCAATTAATTTATTATGCAATACCTACTAGGTTTGTAACTGCCAAGCATAACTGCCTTCCAGATTCTCTTTAAGGCCATTCAATATTATGCAAAGTCTATTGGAGTAAATCATTTTGCCATCAAAATTTACACCTTCACGAATACTAGACTAGGCATTCACTAGGCTTTTAGCTTAGTTTTCTTTGACACTGTCTTTGGCTGCCAGTCAATTTCTCGAACAATCATGAAGCAAGTTCCAGCAAAAGTTTCAGGGTCAGTCAAACTTTCTACCTTCTGTAAAATCAGTTACGTTTCCCTAGCCTGCTCAAGTTGCCATCCATGCTTACATCTAAAGCCACCTTCTTCCAATTTAAATCACTGACATCTGACATTTGACCTTTCTTCCTTTAGGTCATTCTGACACCTCCTTACATAGACCCATTTTAAGCCCACGATGGAAAATAGAGGGATACCTGTCAATCCCAACCTCTATCCACTCTGAAGTCACAAATTTGTCCAAAGCATTTTTCATGTTCTTGTCCAAACCCTCATCTCATACATAAATCATCTGTCCCACAAAACTACCATTTCTGCTATACAAATTCGGTTTCCTCATCATCTTTGATAAGATGATCAGAGAAGATGGACAATCAGGCAGCCAAGACAATGTTGCCATTGCAGACTTCCTAGAAAGCACCAACCATTACAGTATTAGACCTTGACCTTATGTAGGGTCCTGTGAATATCACCTTCAAGACTGGGCCAATCTTTCTTCTTCACCAGTACTGTTCAAAGTTCCAAAAGCAAAGACAAGTCCCCTTGATGCAACGTCTCAAGACAACCTTTCCAATATCCATGTACGGTCCTTATTGTGTTTACCTTTGCATAAGAGTCATCTGGTCCTTAATCTTTTGCACAGTTTTTTCTGTTCTCTGGTAAGACCTCATCAGTTCTTCACTATTCTTTTTCTTTATCTGCAGATGAGGAAAAGAAAAAGAGACTGATAAAAGCTTACACTGGCTAAGCAGACATGGATACAGTTTGGAACAATTCGTGTAAGACTGAATTATTCTTTCTTATGAGATATGTTTATTCATAAATGAATTGTTTAATTTACACAGAATGTCTCTTTGTTTCAACTTTCACACACAATGTTAAATGTTCTGAAAGTTAGGAAAGAAATCCATAAGGAAAATACAAAATTTGTACAATTTAGCTAAAATTTCAAACTAAGGTTGGGGTAGATGTTTATTACCTCTGATCTCCAATAATGCTTCACACCAATATGATAGTAATAATACAGTAAAATACACAAAACCAGGAATCCTTGGTATCTGTTTTATTAAAGAATAAATCGCTTTTGGCAGACTATTATTGGTGAATAAACTGTCGAGACTCCAAATTTGGCAAAATAATGGACAAGGCCAAGCCAAGTCCATTATTCTGCCAAATTTGGAATCTCGATGGTTTACGAGACAATAATAGTCTGACAAATATATAGCTTATTCCCATTCTACCACCAAAAAGCTGTGAAAAACTTCATTTTTATCAGTTTCTACGTTTACTGACCATGTGTTCTGGAATAACAGGTCAATGCTTAACCAATCAGAATGCAGGATTCTCAATAACGGATGGCTGGAGGTGGTAGAATATATTTTCATGGACAGGAGACCAAGCTGCTCGTGATTGGCTCAGGGAAGATCATACTGGGCACCACCCTAGAGGCAGACTTGTAGTGAGTACAAACTTGTACTACCAGTTTTGCACAACTGGCTGTATTGGTATCTGTGAGAATGGACTTGTACTCATACTCACAGATTTTAGAAGTTTGACATTGGGGCTAATGCAAAATTTTGTAATCATACTCATGAAAAAGATGTTTACTTGTACTCGTACTCACAACCAGACACCCCACTTGTACTCGTACTCATGACAATGTACTCACACTACAAGTCTGTCTAGAGGACAGCAAAATCCATGTTTAGAGTCTGATGTAAGACTCGACACATAATCTGAGCCTGGAAGCCTGAACCTTCTCCCTCTTACTACTAGTTCCACCAAACAACACTCACCGTGATCGCTTCATTTAATTGCTTCACTCTCTCTTCTAAGGACAGCCTCTCGTTTCTTAGTTCTGATGTTTTCTGCATCAACAGTCTCTTCTCTTCCTCCTTATTGTTTTTATGGGCAAGATATGATTGCACCACTGCTAACTTACCCGTCCAGTCGTCAGCTTTGTCCTTTCCGCTGATGGTGAGCTGCAACAATAACAAGGTTAATGCCAACACATACTTATACAAATTACCTTCAGAGTTAAAGTGTGTATTGATTACAGTGTTCTCTAAGTGGTTATGATCTCACTACCATCTACCATAGGCAGTTTTATCTGAATATTAGTAAGCTGACCACGTGTTAAAAGATGAGATATGAAGAGACAAAGAATAATAATACCAGTTAGGCAAATAAAATCTCAGACCTCTTCAGTGCGTTTTCAGCAGTTACCAGAAGTTTGTAAAGTCATTAACTCAGGTTTAAACCATAGCTTTCGTACTAACCCGTCAGTTATTACTTCACAGCAACAAATTTGGGGATACCATTCACCATGTGCTAAAGTAAAGGTCAGTCTCTCACTGATGTGCTGTGCTCCTTACATAAAATTTAAAAAGATAAAAAAAAAAAAAAAAACAATTGAATCCACATTTAGCCCTAAATACTCACATATATTGCTTTTTGCTAATATGATGTGTTCCCACCCACCCTAACCCATTGTACTGGACAACTTTTTGCCACAAGAGGACTAAGATTTTACCTGGCATTGGGGACAGCTCCACACACCAGTAGGTACTCTTGAAAGTGGAGGGTCCAGGCAGTCAAAGTGATACACCAAACGACACGTGTCACAACATAGAAGCTCCCCAATCCTATGACATACTGCACACGTATCTTCATGGTTCTGTAAGATGAACCAAATGGTAGCCTTGTGCCCATAAGTTTGTATTTCATTATTTGTCGATGGCAGCTCCAGTGGTGTCATGGATTATTTGAACTAATGCACTGATAGCTAATACTCAGCTGGCAGGGAAATACCTATTTTACACAGTTATCTCTGGAATCATGACTTACTTTTGAAGCGTTTAGATGGTGTAGTGATGGAATTTTGATTTAAGATTGAATACATTAGACTGAGCAGAAAAGAAATTTGTGCTTCTGCTCACTTGCTGTCAAGTTGTTGCATTTTAAAACTTACTAAGATGATAAATTAGTGTCTTGTCTTAAGCATGACAGCCAGAAAAGTATCTGTGATTTTAAAGACACTCGATTAAAAGAATCTTATGTGTGTATTCAAGGATAATCACCTCGTGTCTGGGTCATACCCAGACCACCAACTATTTTGGTCAGTGAAGTATACAATGCAACCTCTTTAACTTTAACCATTCTACCTTTTCAATATGTCCAGCCTAATCATGCTAATAAGATGTCTCTTTGAAGATTACTTAAAGGGGACTAGTTGTCATACTTTTTTCAGGAAGTACACCAAAAATTCAACAGCTCTATACAAGGATATAATAAAGAGTACAATGTACAAAATGTATGAACTTCTAATGTCTGAAACACGTTGGACATGCTGCATGTGGCCAACATTTCTACAAATGCTGAGATCCCTGGAATTATAGTTACCAAAGATACTGTCAGCCAAAATGACAACCAGTCCCCTTTAACTATTTACCAACCAACAAAACTCAATAAAATCCTTTCAAATATTTAGGTCTTTTTTGACACCTGAGAAGGATAAAATGCAGAAGGAGCACATTCCTATTTATACCAGCTACTAATGTTAATTTTGTGTTATCTATGCTAGCATGTATGCACAGGTCTGGGGTGTACTAAGTGTTAATTTGAATACATGTGAAGGAGTCAGTTAGTCTGAAAGGCATGGATAATGAAGGTTTTAATTGTAGATGGTCAGGTGTTAATCATAATATCCTTAATTTTTGTAAATTAATATATTTTGCTTGCAACAATAAAATCAACCGTCTTACGTCTGGCCTGCCATTGACAGCACTAGCAGGGGACTTCAAGGTACTTGGGGTCTCTTTAATCGATTCTGTTGGTGAAAATCGACCTGGAAACGAAAAAGTGTATGTCAATCACAAAGGATTTGGCTCTTCTCAGCTTTTCTTATTTCTGTCAAGATATGAACTAGCAACATAAAATTTTCCAGGTTCTGAAGTTAGGGTGACTTCAAAACTATTTAGACACAACTCTTCAGCATAAGGTATACACTCTGCCAGTCTTAGATATATAAAACACCAACAGCAGCAGGTATTACTAGGATCAACACCAACAAACGACAAGCTCAATTTTACCTATACCAGTGCCATATACTCTCATAGGTTTTTTTGTTTTTATTTTTATTCCAGCCACAACAGTTTAAAGAACACATCAGTAATATGGGTCCTGTGTTTCGGATTCCTCTTGCTGATAACTATACACGTGCTGATCTTGATGGGACAACTTCCCCTGGACAATTCCCACCAGACAAGTAGCCCCCCCCCCCTCCATGACATATACCCCCAAGACAACTTCCCCAACAAAAATATCTGGAATTGACCTGGGTGGGAATTGTCCTGGTGGGGATGTAGGAGCTGTCTGGTTGAGAAATGTGCCAGAAGCAGTCGTCGGGGAACCAATCTGATAGTCAGCTGCATGTGAACATTACAAGGTTCATTATTTTAGCCTTTTCATGGGGCTCTTTTCGAATCTGAAAAGATACTGTTGCATTGCCCCACCCCAAATAGCTTACACGGGCTATATGGGGTTCCTCAGGGTCTATTGTTACTTTCTATGTTGCCAGTTATACATAAAGGCTATTTTGGTAACACTCGCATTTTTCACTCACTTCAACACCTTGCTGGAAGTGACTGTGGTTGATATAAGGGTAAATGGCCTATCCCACCATGTATTTTGAACCATGGAGCAGATGCCTGGGGCATTAATTGAAGAGAGTCTCCATAATTATAACTGTCATCATTTCATATTACCAGGCACTGTTAACACACCTCTGATTCCTTGCCATGTCCCCCTTGCGAGGGATAACTTAACCTGACCTTACAAATCCCAAATACTAACAATGCCATCCTTTTTTTAACTGGTATTTCATTTATGGCAAACTTATAAGGGACAACAATAATAAGTCTTCAATACATCCTGAACTTGCTATGAATATTCATTTCCCCTGGCTAGAGAAAACTAAAATCATGCCAACATGACTATTACTGCTCTGACAACACACATCGTTAACAGGTCAATAATCTGACAACTACATATCACACTTCTTTGTGCCAATATGGCACAAGGTTTATGAAGTACTATCAGTAAATAATTGTAGCATGCTTACATTACACAGGTCCCCACAAAGGGAAAATGCACACAAAATATTGTTCACCAAACAAAGGATAAACATTATCTTTCCAAACACAAACTTTTTGATTAATTCACCGTTGCCAATATGGTTCGCTTTAACGCCCACCAAACGTTAAACTATCTTTGGAGAGAAAATATCAATATTTGGGAACTGCTGACCTAGTTTATTTGCTTATTTTTATTTTTTTTTTTTAATTCACTGGTGATATTATTGTACCACACAATGCCTTAATACTGCTCAAAAACGTAAATCATTTGTAACTTACAAACCAAAATTGGCCCCTCCTCAGCATTATCAAAGAAATTCAAACATAGCTGGTATGTGGGGCTTTTCTTCCCTGTATCAACAAGTTATGTATAAATAATAATTCACATATAAGGCTAAAAATAATAACTAGGAAGAGGCGAGGCCAAACAGTTTTCAGCTGGCTCAAATTTGTCAGAGCACCAAACACATTACAAATGGGCATCTAAGACATAATGCCCTTTGTTGCTTGTAATATTTGAAGGGCATCAAACCAAACCCTGGATATAATTAACTAAATAACTTACTTCTTTTTCTGGTGTCGTGTAACCATTCTGTTGACCCTGCTGTTGCAGCAATGTAACTTGAAGCTGACTGTCGACTCTGTGGAACAAAACATGTCCAAGGAACCTGTTGCAAAGATTTACCCAACAATAGACCTTATGCATATGACATCACAGAGCAGAAAGTGCTCCCTTGTTTGGAGGCAATCGCATATCATTGAAAGTTCCACCAACAAAAGCAGACAACTGATTTGTGAACCAATCTGATATGCCCAAAAGTCTACTACACACCCTTGCGAAATCTACGCCTTGCATGCACGTGCACCCCACTGTTTGCCTCCAAACTGATGCAGCGTCACATCAATGCTGCATACAGTCTATTGGTGAGCGGATACTATTACCTTCAATGCTAATGTCACTGGAGTTAGTCCCCGTTAAGTGTCAGCTCAAGTCCCTGTTCAGTGTCAGCTCAAGTAATGGTTATGCTATCTGCTGACTCAAATTTTAGCAACAATCATGGTCAACTATGTAATACTTCTGCCTTCAATCAGACTTTTATTGAAAATTTTAGAAAAAAAAGAAAAAATTTAAAAAGGAAAATGCAGGAAACAGATGTTATTATTTTATGTGGATCTTTCCTTTTTAAGATATGGCCTTCAAAATGTTAGCTGATGATCGCAACTTATTAGTCAGGGGATGGTGAAGGGAGAGGTAAGGAAAGGAGGGTAGGGGGTGTTTTGTTGTGCACACATTTGATCAGCTATAACTGCATGAACTTGCAGTAACATCTGAGGCAATACCTGGCAAACAAGACTCTTTCAAACAAACTAGCATTCCTGGTTCAAGTTCACACATTCATGTGACACATTTTGTAAAACGGCCTCTAGAAAAATGATAACGTTTTTGTGTAAAGAAATTGACTTCATTCTGTGCTAAGGCCTCTAAAAAACAAACTCAACAGAATAAACATGATTGTTAAATAGGCCAACTTGCAGGAGTAAAGAGAACTTTAGTAGGGAAAGAACACATACAACAAAGAGCAGTGTTACAGAGACAACCAGTTGGCAACCCATTTAATAAATAATAAATTATACATAAAAACCACAACTGTTCCTTGAATTCAACTGCCAATAACTGATATATATAACCATCAATTATTCAAATATTAAAATATCTTGCCACAACTTACTTCAAGCTCTTTTTTGTTATAACTGGAAAACTGAGGGTTGGCTGTGCTCCTACGTTTCCGTTCCTGCCTCTTGTTTTGAAGATGTTCTAGAGTTCTCTGTGTTATAAGCCCCAAAGCAGCCATGAACTCGAGTTTCTACAAAAAAGTAAATAACAAAACCATATTTCATCACAACCATTCACATTTCAAAACAATACAAGAATATCCTAAGGAAACCATGACATAAAGCTGATATGAAAGTAAACTGCAATATCATATTTCTTCGAAATCACTGCTATTTCAAAACATAAATACACGCCTATCTACTACACTTGTGTCATCTGATGTTCAGTTTTAATGCAACAGACAATTCTGACATCTTCTCTTCAAAGTTCAAAGTATCATGATGACTGATACAGTATGCCTGCATAATGTTTCATCATTCTACTTAATAACACTTGATGCAATAATTTTTCCAAGAACACAAGTTTTTACTTATTTTTGCTGGTTTTCATGTCAACATGAATTCTCAACACTTTGTAGGACAACGGTGGTACTTTTCTAGAAATAAAAATGTCACATAACAAGTTGACAACTCTTGGACACAATTTCAAAATACCTGTGAGTGTAGGCTTAATGCTCATATGCAAGTTTGTCCTCTCTACTGGCAAAAACTAAGGCAACTAAGGCTAAGGAATATTGTTGTGGGAGGATGATAAGTTAAATGTTTGTTAAATCACACAATTACCTTTTGAACTGAAGCTCATGGGAATTTTTTCTTCGGAAAACTGTTTTTGCTAAGTGAATTCCAGGGCTCGAAATAAGCTTGAAAAAGGGCACTGCCAAAATGAACAAAATGGCCGTCGGTCCATGTTATTTCAATGGACATTTACTGAGGGGCATCATGGCCATCAGAAAGGGCCCGATGGCCATGGCTGTCGCTGCCGTTGGTTATTTCGAGCCCTGGAATTCAATGACTGCAGCACCCTACACCATTAATTTTAGGGAAGCGTGAGTTCAATAAAACATGCATCCAGCATGACTGAATGTTCCGATAACAATGAGTAGACTACATTGTAGGATATGTACAGCATAAAGCCTAGTGTTATACCTAACAGAATGAATAATCAGCAAAGGACCAAGCTAATTTTTTTTTTGTACTACAATCAATAAACTACTTACTTTGGTACAGTCACACTCACAACCTGAAGATAATTCTCCCTATGAAGCCAAAAGTGACAATCTGTTTCGTTTGCAATGGATACAAACTTGCTGATTTATTGTCCTCAGAACTGACGATGCTAATGTTATAATTCTACCTTCTGTTCCATGCTAATGCTAAACCCAGACTTAGCTCTGCCATTACTTGGCCAATAAGAAGAGTCTTTACACTGCTGCTTGGCCATCAGAAGAGTCTTTACACTGCTACTTAGCCAATCACAACCATTTTTAGACCACTTAGACAATCAGAAGAGTGTCTTTAGAAGTAAATGATAACAAGATTTGAATGGTGACGATGTTTAACCTGCTGAAGTATACTTATTCTGATCCAAATAACTGTAAGTTCTAGCTATATTTCACACCTTCCATAACTTGTTCTGCCTATTTTTGTCCCTGAATATTCCTTTTTGTGGTTGTGGTTAATCTGTTTATGGATACTTTGAGCCTATAGCCAATGTGTATGTACACGACTGAAATTAAAGCCATTCACACAGCCGTTTATGTGCAAGCTTATGCAATGTGTGAGAAGCGAGGACTCTAAAATGTCCACTTATGATGTCATTATAACTTTAATAATCATTGCTCTTTGGAACTAACAGGGGAAAGGACTACAATACTTTCGGTTACCTATGGGGAAAATTGTGGTTTTTCTTCAAATTTTGGCATCACTATTATGTGTGGAATGTGTTACTGTTGGATAAGTGAAACAAGATGGGGTTTAAATGATTACTGTAAAGATATGCTAATCTGTAATACCATTTCTTTTTATTACAAAGCTTAGCTGTAATAATTGATCAAAAGCAGGGGTGCTAAACCAATAGATTATGACAAAACAGCTAAATACAGACAAATGTCCGTTCAATCTGGGTAAAATCTGTAAAGTATGTCAAGTACATGTCTAAAGGACATCAGTAATACAGTTCCTCAGTAATACAGTTTCTTATAGAATGGTAAAACACAGCAGATTGGCAAAATTACATAAAAGTCGATCTTCATAGGAGGGTTGGGTACTCATGATGGAAGGCCTATGCAAATACTGTAAGAGTTCCCTCACTACAAAAATATCCATGAACTTTGTATGAAAGTCTCTTTAAGATGTATCTGTTACTAAAGCAACCAAGCTGCTCCAATTGGATTCCTTACTTCTTCATCTGGACTAACTAGATATTATCCTAGATTATCTCCAGACCTGTACTTAATCTAAATAAATTTGAGAACACCCATCAGGATTGAATGCACCCCTTTTGCACAGTAATACAGAGCAACCAGGAATGAACAGCCAGAACAGTAAAGAAACAAACTTTACCATTTCCTCTGGGGTCAAAGCCTTTTTTGGTTTAACATGTCCAATATGCTTCTGTTCCTTGAATTTAACCAATTTCTTTTCAGGTATTTCAATCTGAAAAAAGAGAAAAATAATGATTGCATCAAGACTATTACCATTCAAAACTGCCTGTGAAATATAAAGCATTACCTCATCCAAAAAGTCAACCAAACAATGCATACACATATGTACACTTTTAAAGTGACACCTACACTACTACATTGTAAACTCAATTATTTAATAACTTTGACAAAATGGATGCACACTAGATGTAGCTAATACTTCAACTTGAATAGAACGATGGGAGCATTGACAGTTTTAAATGCTACTCACTCAGCTATATATGTACATACAGCATTCACCTCCAACTATTTCCTTACTGCACAGTTTAGCTGGTTCCTCTCTTTACTGTGTAGCTGTTTTCTCTATTTGTGTAGCTGTACTCCCCCTCCCTCCCCCCCCCCCCCCAAATGCAACTTTCTAATCTGTACTCATAAGCTGCATAAATTTCCTCTATGAGACATGGCTTTATTTCATCTTTGTCCACCTTAGCTAATTTTTCTCTACATAGTAGCTCTGCATTTTCTCTCTGTATAATGTAGCCGTTTCCTCTCCAAACAATGTAGCTGTTTCATCCACATGAGTTACAGCTGTGCTCCCTTCCTGTGAAGTACAGATCTTTCTCCTCTCTGTAATGTGTTACTGTATTAATTCTCTGTAAAATGCAGCTACATTTCCTCTATGTGCAGTGCAGCTGTTTCCTTACTCTAAAAACACTGCAGTTGCAGCTGAGGTGCATTTATTTCTTACAGCCTCACTTCCACACCTTGACTAAAGTGAGTACACACAAAACTTGTGTTACAAATTTTCTCTTTGAATAAGTAGTCTTTACAAACTGTACACTGTCAAAATTTCGGAACATGGGCAAAATTTTAAGTTTTCCACTTATTCATTGAAACCATTTTTGTGAGGACAGCAAAGTCTTTGCAAAAGCCAGGCCAAAATATAATCGCCAGCCATCTTTATTAGATCAGCTGTGTTTCTACTCCTACCCTTCCCCATGCTTCTTGAACCTTCTAAAGATTCTTTCAACTAGAGCAACAGTAGGTGCAAACACTCCTACCACATTTAACATTAAGTAGAACAAGGGTAAGTAAAATTATTCTAAAAGTAAAACCCTTTAATCCACCAACTGTACAATGTATCTCACTAAGCAATGCTTCAAACCTTGCTGAATGATTTCAACTTTCACAAAAAAAACACACTACTGAACTATACGAGCAATTTTTAACAACCTGTTTCCACAGAAACACCTATACTCTCACACATACAGTACTTGGTTCAGAAAGTAGAGGCAGCATTGCAATACATAGCATGACAGTTCACCTTTAAATGAACTTAATCTAAACACCCTCATGTACAAGACCTCTCTGTCTATACTCATTTTAGGGAGCATCATGGAAGGGCTCTGAACTATTCTACAGCTCACTAAAATGGGTGGGCCTAAAAATTTGGTTGAAAAGGTCCCAAGACAACCTATGATCTGAAAATGGGGATACTGTTTGTAATCATCCCACACCAATCATACTTATGGGGAACTTGGATGATAATTTCCTAATGTGTCTAAGATGAGAGTCTGCTTTAGAATTTACATACTGTGGCATGAGATGTAAGCACTTTATGCAATTATGGATGGGCAGATGGACCAACAGACTGATGGGCAGACAGACAACACAAACATAGATGACAGATGCCCCATGATGACAAAATGCTCAATCTAGCTTGGCTGGTATGAGTTAATGAAAGACTAGCATTGATCACTTCTTTTCAAACATTACATGCATTTCAGGACAGCCTTAGACACCTGTATTTCCACTTTCCACTCCTTGCAAGGGTGCAATACTAATCACCTCAACAAACACAAAGTCAGTGCCTGACCTTCATCTTGCAAGGCCTTTTTCACGTGGAGTGAGGACGACTTCTCCCAGTAAATACTATGAGTTCATAAAAGTCCAATTTGTAGGGTCACCATATACCTTGGTCACAAATCATTGCTACTGGCAATTACCATCAGAATTACATGCAAACAAATGGCAATGGAGATACACCTATATTGCTCACCTTACTCAAAGATGATTTCTTCTCCCCAGATCCTCCGCTACTGAGTCGGCATTGAATTTGTGGAACTTTGATGGGAAACATGGTTGGCTTGTTGGTCAAGATGGACATTCTGGGTGGTGTCAGAGGGGGTGTAGTCCCGCTTGACTGGTGAGACTTCATAGACCCTTTCATGCTGGGTCTGGTTGGTATATTAAGATGCTGTGAAGTCCCCAAAGGCATTGCTGCACTGGCCTTCTATATGAAGAGTTAAGAAACAAAATGTCATGAAAAGGACTGCATTTCTAAAATTAAAGCTCTGTAATTTTCCCAGCACAGGCATTGCAGGGACAAGAGCACATGACATTACCCTACAAACAATTTCACTTAGATGCAAGCATTGAACTTTTAATATCACATGAGAGTACATTGTTGTTAAGTACAGTAAAGCTACAATTATGAGTTCGAGTCCCTTGTTACATGTAAGAGTAAATACTTTGACAAAAATTTCTTAGAGCACTTCGCTCTTAAAATCTATGAGAAGTAAAACAACAAGCGGTTACTTAATTATGTCAGATGAGCCTAAGATGGTTATGATGTTGAAAACAGTGTTCTCAATGATTTGAAATTTTTCATGGGTCAAAATGAAGGACTTCTCTCTGTCTTCCTCTTATCTTCTCCTTGGCCCCTTCTAAGATATGTTTTATCTGACACAGTCACAGGGGACCTGTTCTTATGCCAAATGACCAACCAAACCCTGAAAAGCATCCAGTAAAATAACAAAGTGTTCATTGTTCATTTAGTCACTTTCAACATATCTCATCCTTTAATTCTCCTTCAGCCCTTCTACCTCCACCCTCAGTTACTGAGATATACTAGATACTTCAAAAAATATTGCAAAAAGGGTGCGAGCTTAAGTACGAATACACTATTGTTAAAAGGACCTGAATTCAAGCATTGCAGTGAAATTTGCATTCAACTTCCACGTGTGATTCTCAAAATATTAACAGTTGAAGTTACTGAGCTTATTCTGCACAAAAGAACTTTTTGTTGAACATTTGTTGATAAACTGTGTGTGTTTCCCTAAATGTCCCATAATGTGATGTTATCATGGTGTAAATATACGAGAAGTATTAAAATTTTGCAAACTTAACAAACTCCTGTTTAGGTGAGCTGACACCCTGTTGAATTTAAGGTTAAAGTACAGTAATAAACTGAAAAGCATAGACGACCATACACTGTTCACTAATGTGAGGAGATGACATCACTAATGCTTGCTTAAAGTCCATTTCGGTAAAAAATGTAATTAATACAATTGCTAATATTTTAAGAACTACCTGTACACATGAGAACTGTGTGTAATTTTTTACAAAACACTTAAGAGTTACTTAGTCTTTAAACATTTTGGGGCTAATTATATCTGCAATGGTTGATTTCATTTCTCACATAAAAACATTAAGATATCTCTTACAAATATGAAACAAGGCTGCCATGCATGCAATGTATAGGATTATCCTTGACAGAAGGAATCTATTCACCTGAGCCCTAAGGGACCATGGAACTAGTACTTAGGTTTCAGTTGCATGAAGCTGTGAACATTCTGCCGATCACAGTTGTTTTTAAGGTCAACGATTACATCAGACCGTAGACCACTGCATTACTGTTTGCAAATAAGTCCGACGTAGAATCGACGTGGGCAAGATGTCCATCAGATGTTGTTTACACTAACATTTAACTATACACTAGTGTCCATCTAGGGTCGGACCAAAATGCTTTTTGAAGTCCATTCATTGTATTAAAGTCACAAATGGGTTGACTGATATCCAATAATTACCTGTCCTCAATTTGACTAAGTAAACCTAAACCCAATGTTGGCACATCAGCAAAATGTTGACATGGTATACTTAGCACAAACTGCCATAATCTACCTTACATATTAAAATTCTTTACCCACCCCACATATTGCATCCATTTTAAGTCACTTTTTATCCACTTAGCATTCAGCTCCCTTACCTTTTCATTCTGCACAGGACTCTTCTTGATACCCAACTGAGCCCGCAATTGTTCCACAACCTTTTTCTGAAAGATACAAGAGTAAAAGAAAGGTAAATTCCAGCAAGATCGTAATGTGCTTCTGTAATGAATACTTGCAGAATAAAAAGGCATGGATTACGAAAGAGGCACGCTGATAAAGGCATAGGATATGGGCCTATTCCCACTTGAACATATACCCCTCCCTCTGGATCTCTTTTTACCTCCATCATACAACACTTTTTATATTGTGCATGCATTCATCTATGTTTCTTCAACAAAGACAAATTGTTATAAATTTCCATTTACAGACTTCATTTATTTCTTCCCCTTCATAGTGTGGCTAGAATACATGCATACATAGCACTGCTTCCTCTCCTGCAATGCATAATCCTCTAAGATAGTTTGAAAAATGTAGACTCTGTTAGGAAACACTGTTTACCCTGACCTCCTTTTGAAGATCAAAGAGTGTTGAAGCTGCTCACCTGATATCTCAAAGGTAATTCTTCAGTAGCAATAGCCTACATACCACATGGTTTTATATGTACAGTAACTGACACCTAGTGACATACAAAGTCAACTGAACTTAATAGCTTGGGCTCAAAACACAGTTCTGCAAAGGGGCAATTTTGGGAACCTTCAAAAGCCCCCAAGGCAAGTACTGTTTGTATTGTAAACACACACTTGCTATCAAGCTATATTCTACATCTGGAATGTACCACATGTATTGTTCCAAGGCTCACTTCCTGTACACTAGATCTTGCACAACATATACAGTATGTTGTGTGTTCATGCTGTCCTGATCTCTACTCATAATGTACTTAATTCAGACTCTGAATGCTTTTGACCAAATTGTATAATGATCGAGCTGTGCATGAACATGACTTCTACATTTTAATGGGCTATAAAGCTATAAGAATCATGGTCTTCCCTTGCTTTTCTAGGCCAGAGCTACAGCTCTGAGTTGAACTGTGTTAAACTTTCCCAGCGTTCTGAGCTATACTGGAGTACGGCATATTAAAAGTGGACAAGTACATATTCATGCGGACAAGAAGACAAAGAGAACAGCTACCCCGATGGACAAGTAATGAAAAAAGAATTTGTCGAAGCCTGCCCCAAGTACCTCTTTCCACTTCACATACTGGCATATGCAGTCATGTTTATTCATGATATAAGTGTAAAAACAGTAACTGACTTGTAAAATGGTCAATATTTGAAGCATTTTTATGGACATTGTGACTGTTTTTAATGACAGTTTTTAAAATCAAATAAGTACAGTAGGTTTGACATTACAAGTATGTCCACAGGCCTTTAAGCCCCCTACAAACTTGTAACCTATTTATTCGTACTCCCCAAGCTTGAAATGTGCATGCATGTAATCTAAAATGGAGCAAATAGCAATTTCTGTAAACAAATACTGGAACAGAAATAAACCTCTTCTAGGGTCCAGGAAGGGAAGGGTTAGCCTTCACTGGCAGTCATAACATCTGGCAAAGCTATGCATATGTCTTTTGATACTTTTTCAAACTTTATACTCACCTGTTTCTCACTAAGGGAAGCTATCTTCAACTGCTGTTCTGTAATTGATTTTTTCAATTCTGAATCCTATTTGTAGAATGAAAAAATATAACATCTGGTTAAAACAGAACTGGGATTAATTCACCATAGTAATAACTTACAGTAGCACCTGTCGCTAGTTATCCTGAAGATTATTCACCCTTACATGTACCTGGGAAATTCCACCTACATTGCACAGCTAAACTGTTCAGTTTAATGTTGCTGGATGTTTTACATGTAATAAACCTGTTGCATAAGATCAGTGTGACCTACAGGTACCAACCCACTGCATTTACAACAACGTCAGATACTATTCCTACATAAAACAACACTGTTCATACTAGTATTCCTAAGTTAAAGGCAATAGGCAGTCGCCCCAAAATTTTCTTTGAAAAATCAGCAAACTCTTGCAAATCTCCTCTTATTGCATTACAAGGACCTCTGAAGATGTTTTGAACATAACTATTACAAACAATAGGTAAAGCAAGGAGAAATTCTCCTTGAATTTCACAATTCACCAACAAAAATATTGTCACATGATCAAAATAGGCCAATCATGAACTAGAGTGACAGGGCACACTCACTCTGATTGGGGTGACTGCCTACTGCCTTTAAATGACACGGTCCACACTACAGTGCAGTACTCCTCACTAAAACCAGTACATCTACAGTATACTTCAAAATGACACTGTCCATACTCATAATGCAATTCAGACTCTGAATACTGCTGACCAAATTAAAGTGTATAATGATCTAGCTGTGAACACGACTTCCCATTTTTTCCTAAAAATATGAGTCTATGAAGGAGACTACTGGCACTGGGACTGACAGCAGGATTACTTGGTCTGCATGGTCAAGTGGTTAGAGCATCTGACTTGCAGCTAGAAGGTCTGGGGTTCGACTCCTGGCCAGGTCATACCAAAGACTTTAAAAGTGGAACCTACTGCCATTGTGCTGAGTGCTCAACATAAGCAATGGAGTAGGGAAAACAAGCCAGTGAGCAACAACTTGAAGAAAGGCCGTGGCTGGCCCGACTTAAACCAATTGGTTAGAAACTGAGCTGTAAAACCTCATCTAACTCTAACTCTACTTGGTCTGGATTGTACATGATGGTGATCAACACAGCATACTGTGTAAGAATGCACTTTCTCAAATTTTCAGCTCCACACAGAACATAAACTACACGGTTGTGTGCCATACCTTAATTATGAAGTGCTTATACTGATAAATAATGAGCTTGCACATTCCAGTGCTAGATAAGATAATTTGTGAAGTTAAAGGTAGGGAAGCATGTAATACTTTGCGACAAAATGAACCTTGTGTATGTTCTGTTTAGGATTACAGTGTGAAAGATGAAACTTACAGTACTATGAGCTGTCTTTAGTTGCTGGGATTCTATGATACAGTACATTGCAGTTTGGTTTTCACTGACCAATACAAGTTTGATCAATGTTTGATCATCCAATAGTGGAGATCCCCATGCAATCACCCGTACTTTATCACACAGATGCTACTTAGTTGTTTTATCTATTAAAGAGTGCATTCCGAAAACACTGGTTCGTTTCCCCATCCCATTATTTCAAAAACCTTGACTTTTAGTCATTGGATTACATGGGCTTTAACTAGATGTTAGGAAAATGGCCTGGACAATGAATGAAGTGATGGATGATCAAGGGTTACCACAAATCCAGTTTCTAAATGTTATCTTGATGTGGGCATTTAAGTGGATACCTAGCCCTGCAAAAAACGCACTAAAATCAACATAAAATGAGTGGTATCCTGACAAAAAGATGTGGCACTTTGATCTGATGTTCAGTTAAGTATGTTTAGTTACTATGTTCTTTAGGTGTGTCTTCATTTTTGTATGACCTCTACTGTCTGCAAAATATGACATACTGCAAAATACAGTTCTCAGCAATGCAAAGTCCCAAGTACTAAAGGAAGAGTTTCAGCAAAAAATTAATTTTCATGTGAAAGAAGAACCAAATCTAGGCAATCTGGACTCTTCCATTCAAATCGGATAAATACTGTAGTACTCGAGATAACAGCAAATAAAGTTACTACATTTGCGATCCAAAGTGTGCATGAGGCAAGCAGGGGTTATATCACTACCTTACACTGATGAGAAATGCTTTGTTTTCTTTGTTTTTTTTTCAGGCTGTTGTGCTGTCCCTGAAGTTAATAGGGATAGGACCTCCCCATGGGGAATGTAAAGTTGGTAAATTCCCATACCTCTCATCATGGAATCACATTCCGATAACATGGGGTTGTGGAGGAGAAAAATTTGTTGTAAGGTTTAAAGAAAAACAAAAGACTGCTCATTAATGTGAGCTAAGATGCCATATGTGCTTGCTTCAAGTTCACTTTGTGTTGACAATGTGACAATTTAATTAAATGTTCATAGCATTTCAATGCAAATTTAACCAGAATGCTTAAAATAAGTTGAAATGGCAAAACTTGATCTGAGCTTATACCCTTCTTTTAGTTCCAAGACTAGACAACTCGCCCCTCCACCCAACCAATTCTCACCTCACATAATTCCAACCTAGACAAGTCATGGTTGGGAATTGTCCATCGGGAAACTGTCCTGGGGAACTATGTGGGGAAACTGTCCAGGTGGGAATTGTCACGGAATCCTTTAAGTACTCCAGATGGGAAATTAACTAATTAGTAGCCACTAAAGTAAAACATTTCCTCATCACAATCTGTTTGACCAGCCTAGCAGGCTACATGAAATCTTCATTTTCATTTAATTATGTAAGCTTATATACAGCCTGGCTAGTACACATAGGATTCTTTTAACATAATCTATGAAAGAACAGAACCTGTCTGCTACTGTTATAGCAACATCACAACTATTTAAAGCACATTACTGCATTCCATGGAGTAGGATTCTGTTGGCCAACCTTGTACACTTGTACTGCACTTTACTTAAAACAGCTCTTGAAATGTCTCATAGCAGGTCCTATTTAGGATCATACAACTGGTATTTGTGAGAGGAGATTTTGATAATTAAATTTGTGTGACTGAAATTCCATATTTTTCCATACCTCGGCACAAACAGCTAAAACCTTGAGATTCCTACATGTATCAGTCTCACAGTACTTCCCAAATTAGAAATATTAGGAAGTTACCAATAAATACCAGATGTAGTGCCTCAAATATTCAGTGGTGCTTTCCACCAAAACACTACAAACTTTTGTCTCTTCTAACTTAAAAAAATTCTTCAATTATGGAACAGTTACTTAGATGAAATTTAATGACACACCAATACAAATGTGTTATATAGTGTCAAGCAAACTTTCAATACGGTGCGAGTCCTTCCCTTTAGTCGCCTAGAGCTTAAATGACAGGCGGGAAATACCGTGGGCATATTCTACAACCCCAGCCCACAGGGGGCTCAATTATGGAACAAGTACAGTAACTAGAAGACTTTGTAAAGCAAACAAACTAAGCTTAGTTACACTTTTAATTAAGCTTAAGCTATTACGACAATAAGAATTTTCATAAATTAGTATAGTTCTCACAAGAAGTTGATATTTTATTTCTGATTTTCCACCTTCTCCAGAAGTTCCCAGTGATTAGACTCAACTGCCATACCCATAAATTTGAAAAAGAAATTAGTTATTTCAATAAATTACAATTCTACCTTCTAATTAACCCAGCAAAAAATTTACCATGGTTTAATTAAATTTGCAACAAGACAAAAGATAATTTTGACCAGCAATTGATGTGCTAGTCCATGATTTTCATGTTGTAGAATTATACACAGGCCTTTACTGAGTTTATTATTATCCTAAAGGAACCAGATATTACACAGCACTTTATTTAATGCCATACACTCAGCTTACAAGATCCCGAATTCATTCAGTAAAGTGGCTATCCATGGTCTGAAGTTTCATTTGCCAAAATGTTCAATTTACTAACAGTTAGGAATATTTTTTTTTCTCTTGGTTAAACAGATCAATGTATCTTACATTTGGTTCTGATTGGACCTTCAACACCAGAATCTGAAACAAGAAGAAAAGTTGTAATAAATGAAATGTTTTGGGCTGTGCCAGCTTAACTCAGTAGCCTACTACATGTTTTACTGCAAAGGTCTGACACAGTTGACACGCACTATAGTACGTATAGCTGGGTATAGCTAATGACCTCATTAAAACTTACACTTCTGTACGTTAATGGCTGTGATATGTTATACTGTGTGTACAAAGGCAGCCTCCGCCTGCAGGACTGAATGATACCAAAAGTAAAAATATACATGAAGCAAGAATCAAATCCCTCTCAGTTTATTACTGAGTTGCAATCGATATGAACCGGAGGTTTACGGTTCAATCATAGAAAAACTGAAAACTACAATGCAAAAATGATTCCTTTACACAGTATGTCCCACTTCGTTACTTCTTTCGAACATACAACTTGCACTGGTACCAACATTACCAGCTCTTGGACTTGGCACACGGGTAGGGGTGCGTTTCTGAATTACGTGCCACAGCGAGCAAAATACTTTCGAATCCGAACAGAAATATGACACATATTCCTTCTGAAGTTTTTCATTGAATCTAAACACTTAAAATGTGAAATTAAGGGCAAGAAGCTCCAGAAAAGGGGCATGCCTTAAGCTCATTATGTATGCAAAACCCCATTTAATAGCAACAGCGCAAGCTGTACTTTTTGCAACGTACAGTGCGGTAGACATGGAGGGGTATCGAATCGGAACAAACACAAGCTGAAAACTGTAGCTTCAAACGTAAATTTGAGGGAATACGAACAATGAGAGTACTTACTTGGTGAGCCTGTATTTCCTTACGAAGTTGCTGTTGCAGCTTCTGGAGCTCTGGGTTGGCCATTTTGAGCACGAAATTGGACGGGATTGTAAGCTGGTTCTCAAGGGGAATGTCCCTTTCCAACAAAGTTCTAAATTGACACAGCGGATGAATACTTCTTTCGTTTGCCCAGTTTAAAAATTGCTAAGGGTGAATCACTTGTGATTCAATATGCACAGATATGATATACTGAGTCTTTAGACTAAGCAGAATCTTTTCCTAAAACGTAGTGTTTTCCTTCTAAGCTAAAATATTATTCGCATGGGTTTACTTTTTTACAGTGCTGCGTTCCCCCGACTGAGTTCCACGGTCTTCACTAACAAGTGAATGTCCCGGATGTCACACACAACTTGTTTTCGAATTTATAGAAAACAAAGAGGAACAAAGACGGAGTGTACACTGTCTATGCTGAGCGACGTACATATTGCTCATGCATGTGTCTGCGCAAGTTGTTTGCGTCATAGAAAGCAGTGATGCTCTGGACAATATTTTTAAATGGGTTCATTGCAGTTTTTTATAAAGAAACATGCCATTTTTGAAAAAGAAAAAACATTATTTCTACAAAAGTAAACATGGTAATTTTGGTAAATGTCACGGCATTGTGATAATCAATTCGCCTGGCAGAGTGATCCCATTACATCCATGCAAAGCAAACTTGCAATCTTCAAGCAGGGAGTTGCCACTCTGACTGTCAAAGAATCAAGTTGTTGAAAATGGTGGGGAAAGATTTTCTGGCCCACTAGACCTGCATGATGATGACAGAGGGTGCAGTGGTGTAGAATTTTAAAGGGGTCATTGGGGGGGATTTCCCTTTTATTGGGGGGATCTCCCTTTAATTGGAGGCCAGTATAGTTTTTCTTTTTTTTTTTCATTTACAGCTAGTATTTAGACCAGGAAGGAGTTTGGGAGGATGGGGGCAAGACACTTGTGTTGGCCGGGATCAGTGCTGTAGCGAGACCGGTCTTGGCCTTGGTTTGCTTCTCATGTTCCTTCTGGACACCTCCTTAAATCCTGGGACCCCATGACCACCGACTTTGTCCTCCCTGATATCGATGTCCCAAGTATATAACATTTCCTTTCTCCCAAACTGGCATTACCACTTGATCCACTACACTCTCCCAATTTCACTGGAAATTGTCGGTCTCATCTCTGAGACCGGTCTCGAGTCCCTATGCAAACAGTGCAGTGTAAAGCTCATTGATCGAGAGGCCAGTCTCGGTCTCAGATTGACCCTCCAGTCTCAACTACAGCACTGGATGCACTACCCAAGCCTCCAATTATCTGTGCCACTGGGAGAGTGTAGTGGATCAAGTGGTAATGCCAGTCTGGGAGAAAGGAAATGTTATATACTTGGGACATTGATATCAGGGAGGACAAAGTCGGTGGCCATGGGGGCCCAGGATTTAAGGTGTCCAGAAGGAACATGAGAAGCAAACCAAGGCCAGCGACAAGTGATTGTAGACTAGCTACGTATACTGTGCCAAGTAGGAGCTGACTCATGGCCGCGATGCCAGTTAGCCACATCTCAAAATAACTTTCACACAACTGGTGCATGGCGACTGGATTCCATTTCTTCTGGCAAATCCAATCTTAAGAAGGAAAAGCCAAGCTGTCAATCAACCTAGCAAACAGCAACCCTCTCAGAATTGTGCACTATATCCTAAGGTAGAGAGTCATCAAATACATTTTAGATTTTGGGCTGGCAGAACCGGAATTCTTGAAGGGTCAGCTAGGACTGCACTTTAAAGACAGATAGCCTACGCTGGCATCATCCCTGACAGTCCCAGTTCTCCCAACTTGGTTACTTCTAGCTCCACCCACAACTGTCTTTATACTCAGCTTCTCCTTATATAGGCACAAACATAGTGTATTATCCTGTTGCAGCATTGGCCTTCAAGGCCCTGTGCTATCAGAACACTCTCTGTGCATGAGGCTATGTAATATGAGCTACTCTGAATCTTTTGAATTTTGTAACTCTGATGTCAATTGAAGAGCAGTCACCAACTGGGAGTTTTGCTTTCCCCCAAGTAAAAGTCATACTTGGGGTCATGAGTCACCTTTTAAATTAATGTCAATTAAAGTGCAGTGACCAATTGCATTTAGAGATATGACCCCACATGCTAAACATGTTCCAGATGAGATCCTTGCTAGGACCAAGTTGCAATGTCAGATGCAGTGTAGCTTACAGGAACAGCGGACGATGAAGTTATCAACTCAGCTGCCTCCATGAGCAATGGATCGTACATTAAATTAAACTGGAGTTGCTATGGAGGACAGCTATTAGTAAGCTTAGTTGGGAGAATTTTGAAGGGCAGCACATCTTGCACCAGACAGTACAAAGTCTCCCTTCTAAGTTTACTTCCAGCCCCCTCCTCCAATCCATAAAAGGAAAACAGTCTAGCTAGTGCACCTTCTGGACAAAATGACAATGTCCTGCTCAAAAAGGGCATTGCAGTTTTTAAAATTTCAAGTTTAAAGGCAGTAGGCAGTTACCCCAAAATATGCTTTGAAAAATCTGCAAACTCTTGCAAATCTCCTCTTATTGCATTGCAAGCACCTCTGAAGATGTTTTGAACAACTATTACAAACAACAGGTAAAGCAAGGAGAAATTCTCCTTGAATTTCACACTTCACTAACAAAAACTCTGTCACATGATCAAAATAGGCCATTCATGAACTAGAGTGCCGGGGCATACTAACTCTGACTGGGGCAACTGCGCTGTCTTCAAATTGCTGAAGGCCATATCCCCGAACTAACCGTACAAGACATCACTGAAAAATGAAGGTGATCCTAATGTTTGAATTTGTGTCAAAGTGGAGTTACCATTTGAAAATGGAGATATGGGGGTATTCATAAATATGTTTGGGGTGATACAACAATCCCTTTAATTGTATAAGAGTACACAGAGAAAATTCTGCTTTAAGTGATGTTGCACAAGTAGGCAATAATGAATGAAGGGAATAATGGGAGGGAAAAGGAACTGGATTATCAGCTCTAATGGACAGACATAAATGGTGTCTAATAACATTCATTTACCTCACAATAATAATGTAGAATTGTAATCCATTGGACAATGGTGTTTATGATCAAGACTGATATAAATTATCCCTTGAAACTGCCATGATCTGAAGACACACAGCACTTGATCTGAGTAAATTTTCTCATTAGAGTTCGGTTCATACTTCAGTATAGCCCTTTAAAGCTATGAAATTTGAACCCTTCAACTCTAAGCTATGTCCGTGATTGGCCCATAAGATCAAGGGATGACCTTATATGGTTCCTATAGCTTTATAGCTGGTGAAAATTTGGAAGTATAAATCGGATGTGTATCTCTCAACCTATTTGGTCTTTTACTGATTCCCACCATCAAACTATCAGAAAGAGATTGACAAGCTTATTTAATCCCCACATTTGTTATTTTCAAAGATTGCAGTAATGAAATACACAAACACAAAATTGTAAGTTATGACAGTATTAAAAGCAAAATTTATATTTTCAAAACCTTCTAAAAATATGTATCATTCAGCATAAGAATTCCTTTTAATTCATTGAAAACATCTACCCTCATAACACATTCGACACCTTTTCTGAATAAGGTCAAATAAACAGCTGTGAATGCACACTGCTTTTTCTGGCACTGAGTGTAATTAGAGTTCATGGCACCCTAACGTACTGAACATTCATTATTCTACTTCAATGGTGTAAGGGTAAACCCTTCCTATAATTCACTTACAAAAAGATCAGCAATATGACAATGACCACAACTACAAAACCAAGGCAAGATGGTGTGGGTGTGCTGTGTCCGAGCCATTTCATATATGATCCCTCTCCATTTCTAAAATTGGCTAGCCCCCCTCCCCCCCCCTTTCCCCTCTTAATTTTACGATTAACTTCCTAAAGAAATGAAGCCTTTTGTCACCCCTGACATAGACTTTTATGACAACTAATAAATATGGCACTGAAAGGATATTTTCAACATTACTTAGTCCTCTAGTTTGATATCTCATCAAAACTGGTAATTCATGTAAAATAGTAACTAGCTCATATACGTCAAGAATGTTTAAGTTATTTTACAATATCTGGTAGCTCCTTGGAAAATATTGTCCGAGTGTGCTTATGAAAATTTGATTCCACTAATCTTTTGATTCCATTCAAGTTTGTTAATTTGTAACCAAAATAGGTAAAGTCATGATCTGTTGCAGAATATAAGAATGAATTAAAGTGCTGCCATGGTATTTCTGGCAAAGTTGACATTTATAATTTTATGTTTTGCTAAGTCACAGCATATATTGATATATGGTGTACGTTATATGAGGCATACTGTTTGAAGTTGTTTCCCTAGTACATTAAGCAAAGCTAACTAATTCTCGTCATCTCCTGGAGTTTAAGAATTATAAAATGACATTCATCAAAATAAACTGAAAATATCCAAAAAATTCATATTACTTCTCTGTGATAAGACTGAAAGAAATTATTGAAAGAACTTGAATAATTAGCAGGAGTATTGTTAGGGGAACAAAAACTGGTTGGAAGAAAATAGCAAAATGCAATTTTCAAAACGGAATGTCTTCACAAGAGATTATGACATGGAATTACGAACCCCTCCCTGCCCCCCAACATATCTTACTTGCCAGGACTTTTCAACTTCTTTTCACTGGAGCACCCCTGGAGTATAGTCCCTGTACCCACAGGCAAAGAAAATTATGTACCTTATATCTTCTTTTTGGCAAATATACATTGCATTGCTAATGTTTTCTTGTAACTGTGCATACAACTTTTGTCAGGTTAGAATAAAAGTGTTCTCGCACAGACCTTTTTCCAAATGGCAATTGCAAAGGATTGTGGGATAGAGTTTTTGGTATGCATTCTTAATGTTAATGGTATTTTACTGTGGCCAAAAAGGATGTGTACAAAATTCTATCCCACAATCCTTTGTAACTGCTATTTGGAAAAGGGTCTATTAGACTATGTTGTAGTAAGACAGACTTTATATGTCATCTATATTCAGCGGATTCTTGACTTAACCTACCCCCAGAAAAGGTGATACGTGCCCCAAAGGGACTGCATACCCAAGTTGAAAACCCTTGCTATTAGATCAAAGTCCCAAAAATAGTTGAAACATGGATCATCTAAAGCTGAAAGAGCAAGAGGGCATATGAAACAGTCTTGAAGTCTTTTGAAAAACTTCCTCTTAAAGCAGGTGATGTTCTCTTGCTTGATTTCTATTCAAAAAGCAAGCACCTAGTTATCGAACAATCAATCTGTCTGGTCCTTAGTTTATGCACTGGTACCAAAATCAGTGTAAATTATTCATTCTACAACCATTTTTCAGGAATAACTGCCCTGCAACTATTACAAAAATTCTATTACATATTTTGTTTTTGTTTGTTTGTTTTTTCTATTTCCAAGCATTAAGTTGCAACTTTCCCAACAACAATACCCCCCCCTTCCCCCTACCACCCTCTACCAATCAAATATTTTTATTATCAGATGGAAAGAAGAAAAGTGTAAGTATGTCTGTAATGCACTGGAGGGATGTAAACACTGAAGGAGTGCGATTAAGAGGGCCAAACCCACCAATACATTCTAAAGTAGTGTTTTTTAAAATACAGTAAGAACACATTGTTAATCATCAACTTGAGGCCGAGCCAAATGGGATTTTACAGTTGGGTCTCTTCATATTCTTCTGGTTAAGGAAACTTTGCCAACATTTGTGTATGCATGTCAACTGGTAATCTTATGGAAAGGATATTTCCTTGATATGACCAAAATAGTCACAAACATTTATATGTAGAGAGTATGAAAGCTGTTGCAATTACATTATAGTTTCTCATACAAACACAGAACAGTTACGACAATTTCTTCATATCAGGACGGACATTTTTTTGTACGAAATTATTTCAAGAACAGACTGTGTGAATTTAAAAGTGTACATAGAGTGACTGTTTGTTTGTCATACGTGAGATGCGACTTCAAATTTTTCAGAAAGTAAATGATTCTTTATGACAACTAAGATCTCAAAACTGATAAGTTTCTGTGTTCCAATTAATGGAATATTTCATGCATCTACAATACAAACACTTGATACAGCGTGCTGGAATATTTAGAAGTACGACTTGGAATTGATTTTACAAATCATAAGTTTACAAACACTAAGCAGATAAGCTTTATTGACACCAGTTAGAAGTTAAGTTGCTACAAGCCTACCTAGCAGTGGCATAAGCAAAATATCAGACACATTTGCTACAAAAAGCACTTTTTTTTAACCTAGCAAGCAGGTTACAGAATGCTGCTCTTTCAACTCCCCTCATACTTAGATATAACTGCAGTCTTCGACAGGGCTTGACCACACCCTACCTAATTACTGTCCTTTAGAAAAACCAAATCATTCTTTCAGTTTAGTGATTTCCTCTAGTAGTTTGTCTGCATCGTCTCCAGTTTTGACCCTTAAAAGCAAAGCACATATCTCTGGGGTACAGTTATTCTCACAAGCATTGCTGGACTGGGGGTTTTCATACTTCTTGTTGCACTTGGGACAGGCTGTATCAACCGGAGGATTCATTGGAGCCATCAAGATTACACTATTCTTGCCTTGCCTCTGGACTGGAAGAGCTTTTGGGATACCAATATTCAAAATGATGTTTCCTGTTGAAAAACAAAAACTATGATGAGAGGGAAAATACTTGATTAAGCATTTAGTGAGGGCTTACAAGTGGAAATGGGGTACACACGACAGGGTTTACCAATCAAAAGTTCATAGATGAAAAGTCCCATCAGGAGAGAAAACATGAGGTTTTGTAAACTGACTCTGGTTTAAGCAAAAGTTTTGGTACTTTGCCAGCTCTAAATGCTTAAAATGCAATTTACAACTTTCTACAGGGTTCTTCTGAACTCTACAGCTGCTTGGGGACTGACAAAAATGGAACATAATATGTTACTTATGACAAAACAATTGTAAAACGAACAAAATCAAGCAAAGACATAGGAAGCCAGGCGAGGGGGGCGAGGGGGGCAGTAATGCAGCAATTTTCCTGATTATTTGCACCATATATCCCACCAAATGTTATCCAAGGGCCCTCAAATATTGAAAATATTGAAAATATTCCCACTGTGGAGCGGTCGCCCCTTCCCCAGGACAGCAGTCTGGAAAAATATTCAATGGTTACCATCTCATGAGTCTTAAAATGCTCGGTGACCAATGTGGAAGGCATGAGTGTTCACTGAGTTTTCAATTGTCTGCTCCAGCAGTTTTGACCACTGAATGGCCACCAGCCCAAAGGCAATAACTGCAGTCCATGGCTTACCCATCACAAAATTTAGCAATGAAATGTGTAATGGTTTCACTACATGTTAACAGCCATATTAAAATGCTACTAAGCAGTTTTCATACTAAGAAGTAGGATAACTGTATTCCCACACTTACGTCAGATTATACTGCAAAGGAATAATTGTACGCAAGGAATGCCCACACATTTTAGCTGCCTAAACCAGCTAGCTATATAACTGAACATCTTACATGTCCAATGTTCCACAGAACTTTAAAAAATCAAGCACAAAACATTTGAAAGCACTTTAAATTTCATTTGCTAACACAAACACTGCTACCAACCCTAACTCGGCGGATGAACCAGAATCCAAAGTTGCATTTAAATTAGTTTCAATGACTTCATTGTAAAATGCTTCTACTTTGTTCACCAAAGAACATACTTTACAAATCTTGTCATTCTGTGCTACAAATACAATGGTACTGGCAAATTACCACTCTCCTATAGCAGGGCAGCTTAGGTACAGACTCGGTTACCCTAACATGACTTTTCAACTCCATCAAAAATAATAGTCTCTAAATATTCATTACATCCAAGTTTTCATTGTGCATGTCAAGCTTTTCACTTTTGAGATACTTCTTTACAATATTTCAGCCTCTGCTAGTCTGGTGACCTGAGATGACAGGTTTTTGACCTCCACCAAAACAAAAGGGCCCATGTACTTTGCATGACACATCTAAATGCACTGTATGAAATATGGCAACATAAGCCTTCCTGAATTATCATACTTTTACAAGACCTTTGAATTATGAGCAGTGTCAACTTCAACAACACTTTGCCTCCAAAATACACAGTGCCACTTCTTTTCTCAACATAATGCATCCACATACCACTGCAAGTGTGAAAATTAGTAATGAACCTATGCAAAAATAACACATTTACAATCTGGTGTTATAAATATAATGTCTACACACTCTATCACAATCAATAACCAACTCCACCAAATCACTTACAACTGAGATGCCATCATAACTGAGAGTACATACTCCTTACCAAGACTGGTATCCGCTCGCAGTAATATTTGACCAACACCATCAGTCTGTTTGAGATGTAGCATACCGACACCCTTCTCTTTATATTGACCATCCTTCTTGTAGTATAACTTTGATCTGAAGTGAATAACAAAAGGATACTATTACATGCAAAGACACAAATTTTCAAATGACAAAAAGAGGATACTATTCTATCCCAGTCCCGTAAGCAAATATTTGCTAACAGCTTGGATTAGACTAGAATATTCCAGATTACCAACTTATCATTCATAGGACATTCCATAACCACATCAGTTCAACAGAGAGAAAAACGTTTAAAATTCACAACCGTAGTTTACCATGGATTTAGTCACCACAAGACCATGGGTTCAAGTAATATTGTTTCAGAGTTTACTCTTCAAAGCAATTTAACAGCTTTGCTTCTCCTTAGCAGATTTTGAATTTGGGATTCCTTTATTTTCTCAAATTTCCATTTTCTGCTATGGAACTTGCAAACTTAGGCTAGCAAGAAACAGTTGAAAATTCTTGGATGAGAATATTTGTAGGTCTGCTTACTTACAGGAATACCACAATATAACTGGTAGGGTATGTAAAAGAACTACTCATTTAGCATCCCCTAATTTCAATTTTGTCACATCAGAAAAAGGCATTTTTTTCTTTAACAAGACAAATATGCACATAAGTAGAACTGAAAATGGTCCCAGCTCTATTCTGATCTGTCTGATGATGCCACAGATTCATTCACTCAACTGAAGTCCAACAATGACTTCCAAATTTAGTTTGGAATATCAAAATGTCTACTAAACATATGACTGGTACAGCCAAGATTTTTTGTCAAAACAAAAAACACTGACTAGATTCAGTTTCAAATAAAAAAAAAAAATACATAGATAAAAAAAACCCATAGAGGTCAAGCCATTTTTTAGTGGGAACACTACAGAAGTACATTTTGTTTTTTATGTGGCCTTAAAATGCTGCAAATGTGTTTTGTTGTGTGCACACACCACTGCATTTTACTGTTGTTCATGACAAAGACAAAAGTTTTTTTTTTCTTTGAAATAAACTCAACACTACCTCTTACCGTATTGAGAAGATGGCATCCTTTTCTTCAACCTGTTTGAACTCAACTTTAGGAGGTTCGTCTTCACCATTTGTATCTTCTTTTTTCTCTTCTGTTAATGGCAGATAAAAATGACCAATTGTCATTGCTATTCAAAAGATGACATGTTAGTTCATCTTTTGTAATTTGTGACAAAATTTCACCAGAACATTATGAAAGCTCTCCACAAAACAAAACATCTCACCTAGATGGGGAGGGGCCATCTTTCCCTCTAACATATTTTTGTCTTGTTTTTCATACTTAAACCAGGGTTTGAAATTAGTGGTTGCCCCACTCACCAAATGGGGGCAAAAACAGTAGCAGACTTAGCCAAGGCAACTTTCATATTTGTGTGGTGGGCAACTTTCTTATTTGTGTGGTGGGCAATTTTCTTATTTGTGTGGTGGGCAACTTAGAAAGTACTCATCTCAGATTAAAACCTGTTGTTTCTGTGTAACTAAAATCAGTAATAGCAATACAAATTTATGTGAATTGCAGTGAAGGCTTACTAATTCTACAAAGTTTCTAGATGACAAACCCCAACCCCTCATACAGGACCACAATTTCGGTTATAATATGAGAGTCTCCTTGTGCTTTTTACGTGCTAGAAACGGACACGGCCAGACCGGCGAAAGGATCACTTCATATGGCCAACAACCAAAAAACCCAACACCGACAACACAAACCACCGAAATCGCCCAGAACACCAGACCGAATCCCTCGACCAGCGATGACACTCCAGCTCCGGTACGGCTTCATGGAGTCTTTGTTACTACCAACAGAAACCACCACCAACGACCCCACAACATAATCTCAATGTAACACACGCCCAAAGGCAACAAACACACCCAAAGGCAACAACACGCCCCAAGGCAACCACAGCGCAGGGGGACATGGGGGGGGGTCCACTTGTTACATTAAAATCACTATTTACAGTTTACTTACAGTACATACAACTATATACAACTATCTACACGTAACGAAAACAAAACTTCCCAAAGAGATCGAACGAGCCCGGCAGGGGATCGGGAACGTCCACTCTCTTCCGGAACCCAAACTGAACTGGGCAAATACAGGTGCACCTTGCCCAAGGGTGCCCCCGGAGGCAGTTGTGGCAAAGGGTAACCTCATTATCCCCACGCTTAAACAAGCTCCACAACCGGATGCAATATGAGAGTCTCCTTGCGGTTTCTATTGGGCAGAGACATATGGACTAGTGAGGACCACCCACACATCTGGTTTACTACTTCAAGTGACAAGTGAAAAAAGGAGCCAAGGAAAACCCATACTTAAAACACAGACTACTAGATGCAAGTCAGGAATTCAACACTCCACAACTTAACAATAAAGACAGGTGAAGAGAACCCACCTTTTTTCTCTGTTGAGGCAACTGATACTCCAGGAAATGTAAACCCTTGTCCAGCTGCGAAAAAAAAAAGCATAGAGAGATAACAAAGGAACACTAACTGAAAGTCACCTAGAAAGTAAATATAACATTAACAGAAACATTATTAATGAATACAACTAAGTGGCTAGTGAAAATGGAGGGATACTTAAGGTAACTGAAAGATAAAAAAGGGGCGTCAATGGAAAGTTTATGGAGATATACGCGAGTTAATATCTAGGAGATAACTGCTAATCAAGAAATTCTTAAGATAAACTAAAAGTTCAGTACCAGAACACAGAAAACAAATGTTACTCCAAAGTAGATTAAAGGAAGCTGGAAAGGAGTGGGAGTGAAACAGAGGGTGGGGGTGGGGGGTGGGGATGTGCAGCCTCAAGGAGAGTGGCTAAGACTACAATTCTGCTATTTTTCTAGCCAAATGTTGGTGTCTTTGATTAAATGATAGCAGAAATTACAAGCACTTGGTTTCCAGTTTTCTTTTGCCAGAGAGAGTGTCAATTGAAAACTGCTTTGAATCTTTCTTTACTTACTTGAACTTCCAAAGGCTGTCGAAGAAGTCCCAAAAGTTAGTTTGCTGCCCTCAGTGCTTGTCTTAAATATACTGCTTTCTTTCTTGTCATCACCTTCACCTATTTTCACTGCTGAGCTCCCAGAACCAAAACTAAACCCTGTAAATTGGGAAGGTGCAGGTTTGGATTCTGTCTTTTGATCAGCTTCTCCCGTCGATAAACTTTTCACATCACTGCTTCCGAAGGGTACACTAGAAGATGCTGAAGCAGAACTCTTTGAGCCATATTTTTCCTCTATTTCAGCTAAATGTTTACTATAATCATTAAAAATTGGAGTTAAGTCACAAACTGGTGTTTTAGAGACGTGCTGCTGTATCCACGAGCTGACTGCCAGATTCAAAGATTTCAACTTTGCACAATATTCTGAACTAGAGTTTGTGGTTGCTGATGTAGTGCCACCATTGAGGGCAGTGTTCACACTAGCTTGAGGTTTTGTTGCTTGATTTCCCAGGGAAAAGATACTACTAGAATCAGCTGGTTTTGAGCCAACTCCTAAAGTCATACTTAGCGTTGATGGCTGAGAGCTTGAGACCTGAAATCCGGAACCAAAAGCTGGTTTATTGGTCGATGAACTTGATGTTCCAGAAAATCCTTTAAAACCTCCAAACGGGCTAGGTTTATTCTGAGAAAGACACAACGAAACTTATTACACAAGGATAAAAGCATCAGCATAGGTCAGATCATACTCCATATTCTGCATCAGGCACTATAGAGGGATTTCATGTCACATCACGTGACTGGAACTGTCCAGCACTGAAGGGCAAAACGTGCACAGTTCGCATATTTACAGTACACATCCACTGTGAACACTTTTCTTTTCTTTTTTTTTTAACTCTTACTACAGGACTGTGGTAGACTGCTTGCATATTTAACGATAAGCAGCATGTATTCACTCGAAATGTACCACTACTGATCATTTGGGAAAACTTAGGTGAAAGAAATTTGTCCCCTCCCTTATGAAAACCTACCTGAGATTTAGTTCTCACAAAAGCAGAAATGTGATCTGACGTGTACTGGTAACCTGTATAACTCTACAGTTGCTGTTTTTGGAGTGTTTTGTAGGATGCTGGGAGGTTGGGGTTAACACAGGCGAAGTCGTCATCATTCATTACCTGCACAATATACTCCATTACCACAGCTTGCGCGTAAGTCTTACAGAGCAACATTGCAAGGGGCTACTTGACTGGGCCTACCTTGCACTGCATGTGGTACAGATGAATGCATCGTGTAGGTATAAAGGCCACCGATCCCTTCTATATAAACGACCATTTGTTTGGTTGTTTACGGACTATACCTCAATCCACACTACGCCATAAGTTCAAACACGTACTGCACAGGTTGTAAAGTAAACTAATGCCAAACTCTGGATAAAAATGTGTTTACATCAATCCTGATTTTTGTTTTAGGTGAAAGATCTACCGTATACATTGCAGCATTATGTTGAACATATACAATGACATTGTTGAAGAGAATCAGTTCTGTCCGACGTGTTATTTTTTTCTTCGCAATTTCTACTCAGGCTGACCTCTGTCCACATGCTTTTTAACATGAATTTTACTGGGACGTATGTGTATGTGGTCCTACTTCCATTGTTAGCTGACAGTGTTCGATTTTAAGGGTAGTCCTGTCGTCCGAGACAACCAGAAATTCTGCAGGACTACCAGATTTTGCAAAAACAGGTGTGTAAGGTTGTCCGTCGGGACAACCAAATCTTTTGAGGAAAGTGATGTGATGTTTCTATTTAGCAGCTCGATGAGTTGTGCAAGCGAGGAACTTTAAAAATTGCATCAAAAGATTTGTAGCAAAGTGCAGTGATTACGCACGTTCACCACAACTTCCCACATTCACTTTATCGAAATGTGCATAGCACTATCAAGCCAAAATATGTGCCCCGTACAAACTCCACTAGTAGGCCACTAGGCCTGCACTTGAGAAGCTGAATTCCAAGTTCGTGCAAGCTACAAATTAATAGTGCTGATGTTGCAACACCAGTGCTTTCAGTCTAGAGATGTTTAATTTATTAACCCGTAATGCGAACATCATAACATTAACTACTGTATGTTTACAATGTACACTATTGTACGCCACGAGACAGTACTTCTCTTACACAGTAGATATGTTTTGTTTTTGTTTTTGTGGGGGGAGGAGGGTTGTCTAAAAGTCAAAGCCACTTTGGAAGGCTGGTGATAATGGGGGGTTATCAATTCCATGGTTGCAAACTTGCGAAAATGGTTACACTTGGGACTACCTTATTTTGAGCAGGACAACCAAATTTTACAATGTGGTAGTCCTTCGGACAACCACTGCTAATTCCTTAAAATCGAACACTGGCTGACCTCAACAGAAAGGTCACAAACACATGCAAAGATATTATCTTCGAACTGGCTTATTATCATGTTATAAATTTTCTCCATGGGATCTGTGTATTCATTACTATGTACACATGTGTACATGTCCAGTTCACCATCTGATAGAAACTTACCAGTTTTAAGAAATATGAACAAGGAAAACCAAGCTAGGTTAAACCTTAATACAGAAAAAACTTAAGGATATGTATACGTAATAAATGACCCCCCTCCCCCACCTATCTCTCCCATGCCCAAAGAGCAATTCCTTAGACGACTTGAAATACAAAGAACGTTTCCTGTCATGGTGCAATTCTTATCACCCTGTGACCATACCCATTGTTTTTGCTAATCTATCCCAATTTTTTGCTCTATCAATAAAGACACTACATTGACATGATAGCCTCACTAGCTTTCACTCCATCTATGATAACTGATCACGATACCTCTGCAACAGACAAAATTGCTTCAAAACATCCAACCACTTCCTATAACAATGCAGGAGTTTTCTTTCCAAGGGGGTAGGAGTACTTATGTGATTGACTCAATGAAACCTGAAACAAAGGTATAACGCAACTGTCTGAAAAACATAATTTTCACACACTACGAATGATTCTACTTTTCCTCCACCATTTTGCTGGAACTGGAACATTTTTCATCAAAATTTGGAACTTTCAGAACTTGGAACAAATAAAACTAGAGTCCAAGCTTCTTCCTTTTTAAACCTTTCACCTAAGCCTTACCTGGGCCTGATTTTAACAGTACTCCATGTGCCCCTGATGACCAAAATTTGTCAGGGACAACCAAAATTCATGCAACAAGTTAACAGACTGCTTCTAGGGTTACTGCAAATTTCTTTGTGGACTACTAAATTTTCTTTTGGACAACCATAAAAATTTTTTTAAAATCGAGGCCTGCATACGTATACTTACATTGTTAGCACTTGCACCCATCCTTCTACGAGCTGTCATTATCTTTCGTTTTGACAAAACCGAAGCATCGGCAACTTTAAATGTACCCACCTGTAGGAGAAAACAATACATCCTGGTTAATAATTAACAAACTGACAGTTGAATAATTTTCCCCTATCTTTTAATCTCTTTAATGTCATTTACACATGAATGATGTAAAGACCATGAACTTTCAAATACAATCATAAAATATTGGTGCAAATTGGGCTACCAGAACAGACTTGAAATTTGAGACAAACTGTAAATTTTTTTGCTGCACCTGTCAGTAAAGCTTAAAAGTACATGCTTTTAATTAGAGTGACATGCAAAGGAAATTGGCCCGCCTCATGTTTCTGTCAACACAGACCACACTATCAGATTGCACTGAATATTGCTCATGGATGAGACAAAGGGCCTCTGGAGCTATGAGCCAATGAATATGCCTTCTAATGACTGGATGTAGTCACATTTTTGTCCAAAGTGGAGCTTTTCACAATTTAAGTAAGCAAGGAAGCCAAAGCAGTGTTTATAGCTGACATGGGAGGGGGCGGGGGAGGGGATGGGGGCTGACATGGGGGAGGATGGGAGAACATGTATGGACCACTTGCAGCAATAGCATATTGCTAAGAGTTCCTCAAAAAGATTTGCACTCTATACCTCTACAACTTCATCTTCTTCTTCCTCATCCTGCCAATTATCTTGAGTAAGTTGAGAACCAGCTCTTCTCTTGGCCGCCATGTTTGTTCAGTCTTTACTTTCCCTATGGATGTTTCCAAAAACAGTTGCACTTCCCTAACTGAAAAATAAAAGAATTGATACAGTGACTTCACTTACTTTAGGCAACATCTATTTACAATGTTCCATAGGTACATTACCACTTGGAAGAAATGATTTACGTTACATCATTTACACGAGCACCACGAGGTTTGTTGTTCAACCTGAAATCATGACAATGATTCAAAACTAGGTCACAAGAGTCTAGTAAGGTTGCAACTTGCAGTCAAACAGAGTGCAGTGGGCTTAAACCTACAAAGAAGCACAATGCAATTGATTCTGGAAAAAGAGCACCTTAAAGTGAAAATATTGCATTTGAAAAAATACCACAACGTCACTCTAATTTAGTCCCATTGTGCTCTTTACCCTTTCCAAACATTAGGGCTGTGACGGTTAAACGGTTAACTGGTTAACCGACCGATCGATCAGTTAAATGACCGCAAATGTCGTTTCGTTTAACCGTTTTTGTATCCTAATAAATCTGTCGCAGCATGCAGTTCACCTTTATACCTAAATTCGTTTATGCAGTAAGCCGCAGAAGTTGCTTGCTCAAAACCACGTAACAATGGGTAAACTTTGGATGAAAAATTACAAAAGGTTTATAAAAGGCCTTTATAACGTCAGTTGCACACTTTGCACTGCGCAGCTTTGACTGGTATACATCGATCCGTTTGCCCCATGATCTGGGAGTGTTTTGCCGAAATAATGTGACAATAAACTCTTTCACGCAACTTTTGAAAAGGATTAAAAACTATCAAAGGTGCAGGGATAAACTATGCAGTACATGCTACAACAATGCAACATACCTTTTAAATGTGGAACACTGTAAACTTGATAGATAAGACTAAAAAGTTACTTCTAGAAGGCAGAAAAATATATGCTAAATATCGTTCATTCTAAATGCACTTCGGGAATTTCTTGGGCATAACTTCCAAGGTTACGTGTTTACAGTTCATCAGTCTCAAAACATATGCAATCTGCACAAAATAGTGACCAAGCTATGTAGTTCTGGGCTTAATTATGCAGCCCTCACTTGCAAGCCTTGTAGGTGCAACTAAAATATTTGTAACTAAGCATCCCCATTTAAGCTGACTTAATAATTTTAACACGTGACGATTAAACATTTTTTCATAAGTTTTTCAACCTTAGTATAATTCCTGGAAAAGTTTCAACCCCCAAAATTCGCTAAGATGAGTGAAATTCTTTCTGCCATTTCATTTATTAACCCCAAATTATAAAGTATGGAGCATTCCAATGGTAAATTACATGAATAATCATATTATTTTCGAACATAATTAGCACAGCTGGTTGGACTTGCTGAACGAACCGCCCACTGTACGTATGTGCATTGTACAGTACAGTACAGTATTTGTAATTAATAGAGCTGTTTGAGCTTGCTGAACGAACCGGGGTGGCTGCTAGTTTTTTTCGTAGGATAGAAATGGAAGAATCATGCCAATGGACGAATCATCTTCTTGGAAATTGGCCACACCCCAAATTCCAAAACAACAGCTTTTCCACTAATTTTTTGTAATTCTGATGCCAGATTATGAAAGAACAGGTCAAATATCCCTTGTCCACTTTACCCTAACCTTACTTCTAACCGTAACCATGATTTTGAAACAAATTTAAAAATTTTTGAAAAACTGATTTTTACATCGCCATCCTACGAAAAAAAAATTTGGGGGCCGGCCGGCCGGCCATGTGCAGATCTCTGCTTCGCACGTTGCATGAACAATCGTTCCTTACATACTGTACGTACATTGTACAGTACAGTATTGTGTATGAGACTACTGTACTAGGTACGAGTCCCATTATAACAGTATATACAGTATGAGGGTTACTGTAGCTGTCGTTATCAAAAGTTTCACCGTTTATACAGTAATTACGAAGAAACCATGGTATTTTCAGTAGGTATTAGGTAAAAAGGCATGCTATGTAAGACAAGTTAAAATTCAACGTAACCAGAGATGCCAACATTTACATCCAGAAATCAGGGAGGTTTCACACAGAAATCAGGGAGGTTTTTAGAATTACATGCAACTTAATAGGGGAAAGTCCTTTTGAATCAGGGAGGTTGTCATATTTGTTAGTCAGAATGGACAGAAATCCATGATTTTCAGGGAGCCTCCCTGAGAATCTTGGAGGGTTGGCATCTGTGCGTAATACTTTTTTACGGAGCATGCAGTAATACATATGGGTAAAAATTTTCACACCATTACAACATTTCGGTGCTGGAATTCTTAGCAGACACACGTATATTACATATGAATTGCAGCAAGGTTACAAGGCACACTATAGTACACTGTATGTGGTACGTTTGTACTCAACACTGCTCTAGGCGTTTGTGATACTGTATCGCTGTAGCCGGAGAAGTGCGTCTTGAACTGCGATAATGCCAGTGACATCCAAAGGCTTCTCAATTTACAGTGCTATGTTAGACTGCAAAAATCTCGAAAACAGTAATCAGTGGCATAACAAAAAGTATGCACCATGTTTGTGAAAAGTGTGAATAAATGCATGATTCGCCTTTGTGTATGGACTGCTTGCCAAAACATCGCAAATAATGAAAACGTTTTAACTTGCACGCTACTTTGACAATCATCACTACAGGCGCCATTTTAAGTGTATAAACTTTGGTATTTAAAGTGGTGGCGCTCTTCCGAAATGTTTACTTTGTTTATATTCCTTGGCTTGATTTTATTTTCGGTTAACTGTTAACCGTTCGGATAATAAAAACGGTTAAAGGGATAGTGAATTAATCGGACAAGCCCTACCAAACATGGAATACAAATAACTTGCAGCAGGTCAACACTAATCTCACGAAATATGGAAAGAAAGAAGCAGCAATTCTTGTATCTAACCGGCTCATTATAGAACGATAAGCCTCACCCACACTTATGCAACATTCATACTGCTGCATATTCATTTAGGAAGAGTCATGTCAGGTCACATATGCACCCATTACGCAATATGTGTTGACCTTGCTTACTGTAATTCCAACGAACCTGTTCACAACAAACTACCACCACAGTTTCTGTACCGCCCCGTGCTGTACAGGATATTGGAAGTCAAAACTCAATACATGGAGACTCAGTGTCATCTCCCTGGTTCACAGTGAGCGTGCGTTATTAGTCACTACAAACGTGTTAATTTATCTGCGATAGACTTGCAAGCCCTATTTCTTTTGTTTTGGACAAGAGACAACCACTGGCATAACAGGTTCGTAAAATTTTCATTTTGTACCATTGTCGAAGCACCAACAGTGCCTTTTACATCCGGCTGTTTCGAAAGTAAATCAAACCTGCTAAGGCCCAAGGGCTGCAATTCGAATTATGGAATAACTGTAACTTTGTGTATTGTATACCAGGGAGGTGATAAGACCAACTACTGTAATATAACGGTAGTTCCGTTAGGTTGTCAAATAGAAACTCCCTGGTTCAGTATCACAGAAAGAATGTAGATACAACTCCCACTAATGAACTGTACTGTACTTCGTTCGTATTTTCCGAACTTTTTGTACATGCTGTAGAAGGCGTTTGTTATTGTCTGACGTAATGTGATAGAAATGATTTGATTGGTGGATTTCAAATCAGGGGTGATGAAGGTGTGATTTTGCATGCATAATTGTTTGGGTGAACAAATCTATTAGTTGTTACAGAAAGGTTAATTACTCGTTAATTAGGGCTCAAGAGAATGTTTTTCTTAGTTACCTCTCTTTCACTGAACAGGACCCGATCGCAAGTAAACGAGGATAGATTCAATAAAAAGCCAGACAAACGCAACATTTCCCTTTAACTTCCAAGTTGTGGTTTGAATGTTTTTCTCTTTGGGCAACATTCTTTAAGAGAGGCTTAAAACATTCGCCTTGCCTTACATGTTATGCATTGCCTAACATATCAAACCTGACCTACATGTGTGCATCACAGGGTCGGAAATAAGCGGGGCCGACGGGCGATTCACCCACAAATTTAAAACAAGAGCCCAATGGGCACTGTGGTTCCTTGCTGAATGTAATGAAACTGAGCCAACTACTGAATGAACCAGAATTTCTGTAGATGCACAAAATCTGCTCTGTAGACAATGCACATCTTGTGTTAACACATTCAAGCATAAATAAATTACTCTGAAGAAAAACAGGCACTTCAAGGGATATCAGCACAGACAGTACAGTTACGATTTGTTTTATTCAATTAAGTAATCACAATTCATGCACGCTCAATGGTATCTGATCCAAATGAATAGTTCTCTTTATAAAACTAACAACCCATAGTAGCATTTAATTAATCAATTGCTTAGTTGCTAGCTTAGAAGGAATGTTGTGGCAGGTTAAGGTAACCGTACATAGCTTGAACTTTGCTCATAGTACGAGAGAAGAGGTTGCGACCTCTCAGGTAATAATTGTATAGACGCGGTCAGGTGTGAAGCAAACGTGTCCATTTAGGCGCGGCTCTCCCTTATACTTAACGAGTGTAAGATCATTTGTACATCTGCTCGCATTGCTAGAAGTCAGGCTATCTAGAGCCATAAATCGTAACCCCGAGGGACGCAACAACTGGTAATTATTTTGTTTTCTTCATTTGGTAAATCTTAAACAGCTTCTAATAATTTAGGAATTATTTTTGATGTTTGTACATTTGCACAAGCTAGTTTGTTTCGCAAGTGCTATTTACTATTTCGTATTACGAAGTTTGGCGAGCTGAAGCCGCACCCATTAATGTTTGTAACATAAAGTATGCATTGTCAATTCAGGTGCATTAGTGCTATTCTTGCGAAGTCAAATTTCAATGTTTATTCTGTATACCTTTCTTACAGATTGCATATTTTCCTATTTGATAGAGTTACTATTTTTGTACGCTTCGAATTTTGATGTGGTTGATATTTACATTTGTTTATATTTATGTTCACAGTGAACCGTACGTACCTACGTTACCGTGAATGCAATCATTTCTTCGTTTATAAGGTTTCAAACAGATCGGAAGAGTAAAGTAAATGCAGTTGTTTATTTTTTTGGTGTTTCTAACGTGTTCATGGGATTGCGCCCTCACCCGTGTAGCGATGAGCCTACACGAAAGTTCACAGTTAGTTCCAGAGGAACTTCGGGCTCAGGATGTACTAAGTAAAGAAGGAGAGGCTCAGAAATACCCCATGGAGGAGTTGAGCACTTTAAAGGCATCCTGTCGAGGTTATCTCGGAAGACTTGGAAGACAGTACAAAGAAATAGAAGTTCTTCTCAGCGATGTAACTAATTACGAAGTCGTCGTCAGAAAGGTTGAAATTCTTGAGCAAATTTTTGATTCTTATGAGAGTAAATTTAACGAATATTACAGTTTCTTAGAAGGACCTGCAGCAGAAGATGCATGTGAAAAGTTTAATGCTCAGGAAACCAATTACAAGGAGTTCTGTAGTAGAGTTGCAGATTGGATCGCTGACATTAAAGGGAAAGTGTCACCATGCAGGTCAAAAATAGGTAGTCGTGCTTCAGGAGAGAAGTCTATTAGGAGCAACGTGTCTTCGCTCAAGCTTACGGAAGCGAAAATAAAGATGGAGTTAGCAAAACAGAAAAAAGCTCAGCTCTTGGAAATGCATAAATTAAAGTGACAGCAAATAGAGTTGGATCTCAAGATCGCAGAAATGCAAATTGAAAACGAGATAGCAAATGCAGAGGTAGAGGTGAAAGCCCTGGAGGAGGAAGGGTCTAGTGTGAACAGTGGTTCTGTCAAAGGACTCAAAACTGAAAATAGAGGTAATGTACCCGACCATGGTGTTACTAAGATAAAAGTTAGTGCTCCTGATGCCCCTGAGGGGACAGGGGTTGGTAAAAAGGGCTCAACGCCTTCACAAGCCTCTAGTTTGAATGAACCACAAGAATTATACCATGCTATTTCTACTGCTGTTAATATGCCTAAGCTTGAAATGATTACCTTTAGTGGGGATCCTTCAGAATTTTGGGGATTTATAAATAATCATAAAGCAAGTGTGGCTTCGAAGACAATAGATGATAAAACCAAACTGGCGTATCTCATACAAAATTGTAAGGGTAAGGCTCGTGAGAGTATTGAAGACTGTATTCTGTTGAAACCTGATGAGGGGTATCGAAAGGCAATTGATATACTTCGTGCTCAATTTGGTCAGCCACATGTGATATGTCATTCATTGTTGGGAAAACTATTTAATCGACAGCAAATTAAGCCAAATGATGGTGTAGCTTTGTCGTCACTGGCAAGGGTAATGCGAAAATGCCAAATTACTGTAGAGCAAATGAAATATGGTGCAAATTTGGATAGCACGGATACGCTCCTAAAAATACAGCGTATACTCCCAATTTATTTGCAAAGAGACTGGGCAAAGAAAGCCTACGAGATGATTGGCTCTGGTAAAGATCCAAAGTTTTTGAATATGACTGAGTTTGTTGAGAGGGCAGCCAAAGCTGCGAATAGCATGTACGGCTCAAACATTGGAAAGGCCGTAAAGGAGCAAGTACAAAATTCAAAGGGAAATTCAGGTGTTCGTAAGGCATCGGCCTTTGCTACAAGTAATCATAAAGACTCAAAGGAGTATAGAGTTACAAAGTGTCCATGTTGTAATGGTGAGCACAACTTGGTCTCGTGCAAAGAGTTTCAAGAGAAAACTCAAAAGGAAAGGTTTAAGTTGGTAAGGCGTCTTAAATTATGTGACAACTGTTTCAAACCATTCCATAGAGCATTCTATTGCAAATTGAAGTCTGGGTGTGAGGTTCAAGGTTGTGAGAGGAAGCACCACAGCCTGTTACACTGGGCACCCCAAAGGTTCGTTGAGGCTAAGGGTCTTGATGGGGCCGGGGCTTGTGAAGAACCCGTGTCAGAGGAAAATAGGCCACAGGCAACAAATATGTCTATGATTTCTTCTCAGAGAGTGTGTATGAAAGTGTTACCAGTCAAGGTAGAAAGTAAAGGTTCAGTGGTGACGACATGGGCCCTACTTGATTCAGGTAGCGATACCTCGCTCTGTGAAAGGGGATTGGTTGAAGAATTAGGTTTGTCAGGAGAAAGTAAAGCATTTAGCCTAAAAACTGTTACAGGTAATGAAGACGCCGTAGGTATTGAGGTGAGTCTCTTAGTCGGAGATATGGAAGGGAAAGAATATATAGAGATGCCCAGAGTATTGACAGTTGACAAATTACCCATTTCATCTGAAAATATGCCTACACATGCAGAATTGAGTAAGTGGCCGCATTTGAAGGATGTGGATATACCTGTAACGAACATGAAGGAGGTTAAACTTTTAATTGGAAGTGACACCCCTGAAGCCTTTTGGGTGGTAGAACAAAGAAAGGGAGGGTGAAAGGAACCGTATGCCGTACGTACTCTTTTGGGGTGGACCTTAGTAGGGCCAATTGGTAAAGGCGAACGAAACTTAAATGCATTCACAGTGAATCATATTTCTCAAACATGTACAGACGATCAACTCCATAAGCAGATAAAGAGGTTTTGGGAGTTGGACCATTCCTTCGCAAAGGGCGAAGAAACTGTTGGAGAATCACTGGAGGACCGTAGGGCTCGTTCAATGATGGAAGCCACAGTGCAATTGAAGGAAGGCCACTACGAGATAGGAATGCCATGGAAGAACTTTCCTCCTGACTTGTCAGATAATCGTGGTATGGCTATGTCAAGACTTATGGGTTTGAAAGGCCGATTTCGAAGAGACGCAGGTTTATACGATCAGTACAAAGTTCAGGTCAGGGACTATTTAGACAAGGGCTATGCAAGAGAGGTACCCGAGTCAGCTATTAAATGCGAAGGTGAACCAGTGTGGTATCTCCCCCACCATCCTGTTATCAACCCCAAGAAACCGGGTAAAGTTCGGGTAGTGTTTGACTGTGCAGCTGAGTTCGAAGGTAAGAGTCTCAACAGTCAATTACTTCAGGGACCAGATTTTACTAACAACCTAGTTGGGGTCTTAACTCGGTTTAGACAGGAGAAAATCGGTCTCGTAGGTGACATAGAAGCAATGTTCCATCAGGTTAGGGTTTCACCTAAAGACTCCGACATGCTCAGATTTTTGTGGTGGCAAGATGGTGATATATTAAAGCCAATCAAACATTATCAGATGGTAGTGCACCTGTTCGGGGCAACCTCCTCCCCCAGTTGCACCAGCTTCGCTCTCCGAAGAACTGCAGAAGACAACGCATCAGATTTTGATGAGGACATTGTTAATACGGTTTACCAAAATTTCTATGTAGATGACTGTTTAAAGTCTGTTGGGACTGTAACAGAAGCCAAACGAATAATTCCCCAACTTTGTGAAATGTTAGGTAGGGGTGGCTTCAGATTAACAAAATGGATTTGTAACCATCCCGAGGTCCTAGCTGATGTCCCAAATACTGAAAGAGCCAAGTCTGTCGTTGACTGCGATTTAGATCATATGCCCATTGAACGAACATTAGGGGTGTCATGGGACACAAAGACAGATAAGTTCACCTTTAAAGTGACCCCTAAAGACGTACAACCAACTAGGAGGGGAATATTGTCCGCCACGAGTTCTTTGTTCGACCCATTGGGATTTGTGGCTCCCTTCATTCTGAGAGCTAAAATAATTCTGCAGGACCTCTGTGCTAAACAAATCAGATGGGATGAACAAGTCGGCGAACAAGAAGAGCAAAGATGGCGTGAATGGTTGTTGGAGTCGCAACAGTTGGAAGGTATTAAGATTGAAAGATGTTTGAATCTAACCTTCGAGGGGGATGTGAGACATGACCTGCATGTGTTTTGCGACGCCTCTGAAAGGGGGTATGCGACAGTGGCGTATCTGAGGTCATTTAACTCTTTATCAGTTATCCATTGCTCGTTCGTAATGGGAAAGGCCCGGCTATCTCCCCTCAAACAAGTTACAGTACCAAGGCTTGAACTTATGGCAGCGGTAATGGCAGCTGAGTTAGGGCAGTTCGTTACAGACGAACTTAGCATACTTGTAGAAAATGTGACTTTCTGGACTGATTCTACATCTGTGTTAAAATATATCAGAAATGAAAGTAAACGATTTCGTGTTTTTGTTGCGAACAGAGTAGCAAGGATACGTAGATTAACTGATGTCAACCAATGGAGGTACGTTGACAGTAGATCTAACCCGGCAGACGATGGATCCCGGGGTTTGAAAGCGTATGAAATGCACAGCAATTGTAGGTGGCTTAACGGACCGGACTTCCTCTGGATGGATGAAGGTTACTGGCCAGTTCTAAGGGAAGAACTCAATGAAAGTGACGTATCAGTAATTTCCAATGACGGTCCGGCAGATCCCGAATTAAGGCAAAACCGCACATGTATGGTAGTGACGGATGACTCTATCAGAACACTGTTGGAAAAATATTCTACATGGTATCGTCTACTGCGAGGCGTGGGATGGTTACTACGATACAAGAAGTTTCTAAAAACTGTAGGGAAGAAAGAAGGAAATATCATCAAAGGCGACCTTTCCGTAGAAGAGTTAAAGGAATCAGAGACTGAAATCGTCAAATGGGTACAGCGTGAGTCTTTCCCGAGTACGATCAGATCACCAGGAAAATGGAAAGGTACAGCCTTCAGAAAGTTGAGTCCTGTACTGGTGGAAGGAGTCTTACGTGTCGGTGGACGGTTAAGCAGATCCCAGTTGAACTATGACCAAAGGCACCCTGTAATTCTGCCATCGGATCATCACGTGACTAAGCTCATCATAGAACATCACCACTCCTCAGTGGGTCACATGGGGGCTGGTATGACATGGACATCCCTGCGGAACCATTATTGGGTCATGCGAGGACGAGCGACAGTGAGGAAGATCATCGGGAAGTGTCTCGCCTGCAGAAAGAGAAATGCTCTTCCAGGTCAGCAATACATGGCCGACCTCCCAGTGTCTCAAGTGACGGCAGACAAACCACCTTTCTCCTCTGTTGGTATAGACCTGTTTGGACCGTTTCTGGTAAAGCGAGGCCGTAGTTTAGTTAAGAAGTGGGGATGCATATTCACATGTTTGGCTATACGGGCCGTCCACATTGAATTAGTCGATTCTATGGACACCGACTCATTTATCAACGCTTTAAGAAGGTTTGTTAGCCGAAGAGGGCAACCAGAGAGAATTTTTAGTGACAACGGAACAAATTTCAAAGCAGCAGACAAGGAACTACGAGAGGCTCTGGCGGGATTGGACGAGAACAAAATTCGCCGTCACTTACGCACAAAAGGTATTGAATGGAGCTTCAACCCACCAACAGCTAGCCACATCGGTGGAGTCTGGGAACGTATGATAAGATCAGTTAGGCGTGTAATGAAGGCTTTGCTGAAGGGGCAAACTGTGACGCATGACGTACTTGAGACGACACTAGCAGAAGTTGAAGCCATTTTGAACTCAAGGCCACTAACACAACTGAGTCTTGATCCCAAAGATAACGAACCTTTGACCCCGAACCACCTTCTCTTAATGAGAGACTCACCTAATCTATCCCCAGGTGTCTTTGACAAAAAAGATGGTTATGGTAGGCGTCGTTGGCGTCAGTGTCAATACTTAGTAAATCAGTTTTGGAAACGTTGGCTCCAAGAATATCTCCCATTGTTACAAGAACGCCAAAAATGGTTCAAAAAATGTAGAAATTACGAGGTGAATGATTTAGTTCTTTTGGTAGAAGAAGGTACCCCACGGGGAAAATGGACCCTAGGTAGGGTAGTTCAAGTGTTCCCTGACAGAAAAGGGTTAGTCCGACAAGTCGACGTAAGGGTTGGACATAAGTATTTTAGGCGTCCAATATCTAAACTTTGTCTACTTGAGTCAAACGATTAGTATTAATGCAAAGTTGTTAGTTAATGTGTTATGAACACGCACGTTTATCGTGTAAATGTGGCTACAGTTATGAAATTTTTATTAATCTTTTGGAATTGTCAGTTGTGAAAATATTGTACTTTCATGTTGTCGTTTTGTCAATTTTCAGGATGTTTGTTGCATGGTCGTTAATATGTCAAATCTCGAATCATTTATATTTTTGTGTTGAACTTGATGTTTGCCGTAGTATTTGCAAAAATCGTAATTGCTGTATGGCATTTTGGAAAATGTTTTCAAATTTATGTAAGTTTAGTTCTTGTTGTTGTATTTACAGGAATAAGTCACTGGAGGTGAACTTATTGGGGCCGGTTTGTTGTGGCAGGTTAAGGTAACCGTACATAGCTTGAACTTTGCTCATAGTACGAGAGAAGAGGTTGCGACCTCTCAGGTAATAATTGTATAGACGCGGTCAGGTGTGAAGCAAACGTGTCCATTTAGGCGCGGCTCTCCCTTATACTTAACGAGTGTAAGATCATTTGTACATCTGCTCGCATTGCTAGAAGTCAGGCTATCTAGAGCCATAAATCGTAACCCCGAGGGACGCAACAACTGGTAATTATTTTGTTTTCTTCATTTGGTAAATCTTAAACAGTTTCTAATAATTTAGGAATTATTTTTGATGTTTGTACATTTGCACAAGCTAGTTTGTTTCGCAAGTGCTATTTACTATTTCGTATTACGAAGTTTGGCGAGCTGAAGCCGCACCCATTAATGTTTGTAACATAAAGTATGCATTGTCAATTCTGGTGCATTAGTGCTATTCTTGCGAAGTCAAATTTCAATGTTTATTCTGTATACCTTTCTTACAGATTGCATATTTTCCTATTTGATAGAGTTACTATTTTTGTACGCTTCGAATTTTGATGTGGTTGATATTTACATTTGTTTATATTTATGTTCACAGTGAACCGTACGTACCTACGTTACCGTGAATGCAATCATTTCTTCGTTTATAAGGTTTCAAACAGATCGGAAGAGTAAAGTAAATGCAGGTGTTTATTTTTTTGGTGTTTCTAACGTGTTCATGGGATTGCGCCCTCACCCGTGTAGCGATGAGCCTACACGAAATATTAATACAAAACCCCCTAAAAACACAATAAAGTGGAGGGAATATCAATGAACAGTTAAGAGGTCATTTGGAACATACTGTACCATGCAAGACAAGGGGTGATGCAAGATGACCTTCACTTGCAGGGCAATAAATGACATACTGTACTAAACGTTTTTCTGCATTTGGTAGTAAAACTTCAGTATGTGCGTTACACAGTATTGTACCATGCAGCACAGGGAATTACACATGCAAGTGTAACCGACTTTAATTGATAACGGTGGAACGAGATTGCATTTCATACTTATGCCAAAATTAACGGTGATTTTTTATATTCACAGCATCATTACTTTATCAGAGATTAGCATGTGCATATATTTATATGCACTTTGCTTCCTGCAGAAAAACACTGTTCCACAGAACAGTGGCTTTTGAAAAGTTACTGTTCCAGCACTAAAAGCACTGTTCTCGGAACAGCGGAACAGTGGGAATTTCGACCCCTTGGACTCGGCTGCCATACAGTTTGTACACCAATGCTCGCACACAGCATGGCTTCTTGCCTCCACCTATAACAGCGGACGGGTCCCCATCACTGATCTACATGTAGATCTGTGGTCCCCATGCAATCACAGCAGATTTACGTACCCAGTATTAGGAGTGCACACTCTAGTTCCTCCATGGGTACTAATTTATAATCAGTGCCCGGAAGTGACATAGCATTAACTTCAACTTAAAACTTAACCTCCAAATTAAAATATCAATGACAAAGTCAAGTTCCAAAAGAGCGACGATGAAGTGTAACAAGACTTGAGAAAAGGTGTGGAAAGAAAGGTGACAGTGAGATTCGAATGCGAAACATTTCAAGAACACAAACGCAGTATAGCTTTTCTGTATTGCAAACCTATGCCATTAGCCTGTAGCGCTGCGAGCTGCCGGCAAGCGATTTTAAATATTATAAGGATACACTAACTCCCACTGCGTATATATAATATATACAATTACGTATATAGACTATATCTCTACGTATACATATACACCCATACGGTAACATGGTGGGACCAGAATTCAGTCACCTTCACGAATGTGCAATGCTGTACAATTGGTATGGAGTGAACGAATTCCGGTCCCTGCCGAATTGCGGTCCCTATAACCCTCGCCTTATCTCTATGCGTATCACATAACCCTATCCCTATCCGTATACGTGCCCCGTACCCTAACCTTATTTCTACACATACCACTTGTATAACCCTATCCCTATCCGTATACCGTATAGCCTATAACCCTATCCCTATGCATACCAGGTTACAGTACGTCACTTCCGGGCACTGATTCTAAATTAGAGCCCCTACATCAGGGGTGTGCAACCTTTTCGAACACTGGGCCAAATCATGTTGCTGTGACCATCTGGGGGCCGCAGTGGAACAGAGATGTGTATAGAGGGTGGCGTCTCACCCTCACCCCTTCCCCACCCCTTACCCCACCTGTCCTCCGTTAGTGACCAATGTGCCCATCTAGGCAGACCCACATGTACTCGAATAATATTGTAGTATGGGCCTAGGCCTACTAATTGTTGGCGAAACTTGTCCCGTGTATTTGTCAACAAATATGTTAATTCAGATTTAGAATGCGTTTTACAAGTGAATTCTTTAATTTATTAAAAAATGAAATGGTCCAGAATATCCACCTTACATCAAAGGAAGTGATCGTTCCTTTGTTTTCATAATATCCTATACTTGCTTACCAGTTAAAACGTCCATTGACCAAAATGTCCCCGCTATTGGTCAAAACGTCCCCGTGTCAAAACGTCCACGCACCAAAACATCCGGGGTTTGAATTGTTAGTTTTATGATAATTTTTTCAACCTTTTTTAGGCCTTAATGTTTTTGTTACTGTAAGAAGGCTATTTTCTGTTTCTTAAGTTAAAGGAAAATGAAATAGGCCTGTTAATGGCAATTTACAACTTACGGCCGCAATACTTCAAAAATTTCACGTGTTGTGCATAGCCTGTATGTAGGTATTGCAGTGAGAATGTGAGTGGGTAGCTACGTACGGTTCGCGTGGCGCTAACTTAAGTGATATTTTTGTTAAGAACCAAAAATGATTTCCCAAGTAGGCCTAGGCGAATGTAGTGTCTTTCCGCCATCGGTACATTCCGCCATAACATTCCGCCATGGGTTTTGCACCATTCCGCCATGGCGGAAAGGTGCAAAAACATGGCGGAAAGGTGCAAAATCTATGGCGGAAAAGCTCTTTCTTAAAATTTGAGAAACAAAAGGTCTTGTTTTCCTTGCAAAAATATTTTCAAAGGGTTATTTTGAGAACGACACATCATTCTCTATTAAAATAATCATAATTAACACTTTACTGCCATGGCGGAAAGACATGTTTTCTATGGCGGAATGAACACATTTTCTATGGCGGAAAGTACCTATGGCGGAATGGCACGGCCCCCGGCCTAGGCTACCTGCAAAAAATTATTTTACTATTACTTTATTAGGCCTAAAACTTCTCTTTATTAAAGTTAAGAGGCTTTATTCATGTATCATTCATAGGCGGGGATGTTTTTGTATTACATATGTAATAGGTGGAAGCTATTTACCCGACAGTCGGGAAAATAACACGACTTTCCTTCCTTATTTTCCCGACGATTGGCCAAAGTGATGGCGCTATCCTAAATTTGTAGCCTCTAAAAATACTTGAATAATATGTCGGGAAAATAAGGTTAACTTTATTTTCCCGACAGTCGGGAAAATTATTGGCTATCTTTATTTTCCCGACTGTGGACGAAAGTGACGGGGCTTTTCTAAGTCTGTAGCCTCAGAAAATATTTGAATTGTATGTCGGGAAACTAATGGTCCTTATTTGTCCTACCGGCGAGCCTAGGGAGCAGTGGTGTGCGCAAGTTTTTTTTTTTTTTTTGAAAATGAGAAGTTCGCTAGAAGAAAAATGGTGCCACCAAATAACAGTTTGAAGCCTATTCCGAGTCGACTTGAGCATTTTGTTAAATTTGCAACATGCAGACAACTGTTGAGCGCAAAACTCCTTCAGATTGCATTTCTTGTTTCCTTCCTTTATTTGCCTTTGTTTGCTGTTTCTACTGTTCTACAAACAACTCTGCTAAAATACAGAAAACGTTTCTTCTGACAGTTTTTAAAATAATCCGATTGGACTCAATGGCAATTGTCTGGAATTTTCTCCTGAGTACTGTACTCTGATAAGTCATCGAAGCTATGGAAGTCCACTGAGTGTGCTGATCATATCTGTAAGTAGTAACCACACATACTGTACGTACGTACACACCACAGAATTATATATTGTTCTGTGGCCTACACGCACACCGCTTCGCGCCAACTAACATTTCTTACGTCACATGCTCGTTGGGGTCATATGATTGGTCGATTGCTGTCGGGAAAATAAGAAAACTAAACTTCCAATTTGCCCGACTGTCGGGCCAATAGCCACGTATGTAATAACACAGGGACGTTTTGGTAAAAAGCAGGGACGTATTGGTAGCTAAAAAGCGGGGACGTTTTGACTGGATACCCTGTAGCCTAGCCTATGTAGGCTACTTACGTCAAGTTGTAACAGTTAGGCCTAGGCTAGTCAATAACAAGACGTACAAGGGCCAAAAATTAGGCAAATCAAAATTGGTTCGCGGGCCGCACAGGAGGATGTCGCGGGCCGCAGGTTGCACACCCCTGCCCTACATCCTTCCTCAGTCTATGGGCCTAACCAGTAACTGAGGCCTAGGCTTGGCCTAACGTTAATGTTGATCGTTTAACTTGGCCTAGGCTACGCCTATGCCTAACGTAATGGCTAATGCTAGCCTCCCTAGGGCCTAGGTTGGTAAGAAAAAAGCTGGCTTCTTTATAGAGTGAAGATTCATGAAAAGTACCATCAAGATACATGGAATACTTCAGTATGAGAGAGCATTTTCATACATGTTGTCTCGATTCTACAGTCTGTTAATATTCTGCCATTTGTATGAAATGAAGACGATCTGCTTTGCAGTGCACGTTTTATAACATGTATCCGCGGGAAACAACGCTTCCACATTTCAAAGGCATATTTCCTGAGATCATCCTAAAAATAACAAACACGTCCTTAAATTTAATATTTCCTTCAGATTTCAAGCTGAACCCGAAGCACCATTCTTCTGCAAACGAAACACATCCAAAGTTTGTAAATTTGCATCAATACTATCTCTTCTCAGTTTTACCAGGACTGTGCTAGCTAGCTATAGAGGTTTTTCACTGACGTCACTGCGTTCGCGCGTCTCTCTGTTTTGACGGCCAGGCGCCCAATGTATAACAATCGTAACTAAGATCCTGCAGTCTTTTGCGCATGAGCAGTGACGGCCAGTGAGCCAAATTGAAACGCGCTGACGTCACGTGAAAAACCTCTATACAGTCTTACGTCCAAAATGCAGGCCCGGAAGCGCATTTTTTTTCCACGCGGTTATGGGCAAATCATGCCAATGGACCAATCAGCTTCTTGGAAACAGGCCACACCCCTAGTTCCAAAATGACAGCTTTCTGACCCTTTTATTGTAATTCTGACACCGGCTTATGAAAGAGCAGGCCAAATAACTTCTGGCTACGTTACCCTGATCCTAGATACAACCCTAACCATGATTTAGAAACAAATTTGAAAAATTTTGAAAATCAAATTTGCCCATAACCTCGTGGGAAAAAAAATCAGGCGGTCCGGAACTACCCGACTCTGCTCAGCTTCTCAGGGATGTGACTGAACAAGGAATATGCCGTACAGCCTGCTACGTATGCAAGCCCGGAACCATACAAGGAACTGAAGGGGGTGGGGGCAAGGGTTGCCCCAGCGGGGGATCCAGAGGGGCCATAGCCAGTCCGGGAAACTTTTCAATTTCGTCGGGAGTCTTAATCCGTCGAATAAAATATGTAAGTAACCCCAAATGACCTTTAGTCGCGGCCCGACGATCTGCTTGATTTTGCTCATGGGAATCATGATGGTGGCATTTTCTTCAATAAAGATCCCAAATTTCCAATTTTCCTTAAAAAAAACCCAAAGTTCTAAAATATTTTTTCCATAAAAATCAATTTTTTTAAAATTTCTGGTATAAAACTCCCAAATGTTCAAATTTTTACAGAAAAAAGGCAATTTTTTTTGACACGGCTTCGCGTGCCGATTTTGCGTTCCCCATCCCTTTGTCAACTCATCGTCTTCGTCGGGAATTCGGGTTGCTGACCCCCTGTCCCCTGTTGGGGAGCTTGGCCCCCTGTCGGGCAAATTCTGGCGCCACCCCTGGGTGGGGTGGTTCAGGAGAGTGTTTTCTAAAAAAAAAAATTCTAGGACGTACTGCTACCCGCCTTACTCCAGGCCCAGATACGTACGAGGTTCGCAAAAATGCAATTTGAATTGTTAACATACCTTCTTCAAATTGTCATTAATTATCAGTTCCTTTAGATTTTGTTTGATTTCCTGAGCATTTCTCTTGCCGCATTTTCATAAAACTATGCAGTCTCCCCTAACTACTTATTTTTCAAATTAACAAATACCCTCTTAATTCCCTAGTATCTTTCATGACTTTTCAGAAAATAATCATTGCACTCTGAGGGTAAATCAAGGAGTTATTCAGTGTGAATCACACTTTTTAACAAAGATATAGCCACTTGATTAAAACGAGCCATTCACAAATTAGTGAGGTATGCTGATGGTATGCTTATGCATATGACGTCACAAAGCAGAAAGTGTTCGATCCCTTGTTGGAGGCAAGCACGTATCATTGCAAGTTACACCAAATGCAGACAGCTGATTTGTCAAGCACTCGCACATGCGCGTAAGTCTGCTACACGCGAGTGCGAAGTCTACTGCGTGCGTGCCGTGTGCCTCATTATTTTGCCTGACGTCATGCATAAGGTCAAGTTAAATTAAGATGATTGCATTTTCCCTTTAAACTGGAGTTTCTTGAAAAAAAATCCTCAAATACCCTCAAAATTAGGAAATTTCCCAGAAAGTGGAAACTCTGGTGGGAAATTACTAACTCTAGGTGTCGTCGGTCGTACTAATTATTTATAGCCCACCTCACCAACTCGCTTAAACGTGGCCTGGCTGCGCAATTTTTTTTCCCACGAGGTTATGGGCAAATCATGCCAATGGACCAATCAGCTTCTTGGAAATAGGCCACACCCCTAATTCCAAAATGACAGCTTTTGAACCATTTTTTTGTAATTCTGACGCCAGATTATGAAAGAACAGGCCAAATAACCCCAGTCCATGTAACCCTAACCTTAGAAATAACCCCAACCATGATTTAGAAACAAATTTGAAAAAATTTTGAAAATCAGATTTGCCCATAACCTCGTGGGAAAAAAAATTGGGCGGCCTGGCTGGCCATACAATGTACGCACAAATCAACTGAGTAAATTCATTGTGTAGCAAACCTAGTTACTCAGCACTGAATGGGCATAAATTACACTCGCACGTAACATTAATTAAAAAAAAACTGTCCAAAAAACCCCTCTAACAAAAACATATTAGGCGGCCCTTTCGATGATTAGCCCCCTCACATCAGAATTAGCTCCACGGCCCAGGCAATACACCAACAAGGACTTGACAAAATAAAAGTAGCCTAGTAGTATCGTTATGGTCAAGGAATTCTAGTTGCGCTGCTTTGACATTTTTGTTATTTCTTTTTTTTTCTTTTTCTTCTTTTTTTTCGACCAAAGAAGTGTATTTGCAAATGTAGACTACTGTAGTTTTTTGGTTTACCAAAATGTGTAGAAAAATGACATGGGCCTAATGATGATCCCATCTTAGACGGCTGGGCAGTGGCGCCGGCACGGGGGGGCATGGGGGGCGCGTGCCCCCCCCATGAAAATTTTTTGAAAATTTTAAAATGATCCCAAAAGGCGATTAAGCTATAGATTTCTGTAGGGGGTAGGGTGAGGTGTGCTTCAACCGAGTGATAGATCTATTTAATCATTTTCTATCACAAATGTTTCTCAAACTATCAGAATTTTCGCAAATCCTTCGCAAACTATCAAAAATTTCGCGCGCTCCGCGCGCTTCAAACCTTACCTCTGTGTTCTTATTATCAATATCTTCTGATAGCAACTCCCGGAGAAGCACATCAGCAAAAGTTGAAAGCTGTTCACGAATTAACAGGTAAAAGACTGGCTTTTTGAGTGGCATGTAGGTTTGTTGGGCAATTGAAAGTGTCTCGATGCAGATTCTGAATGCAGGTTTTGTCATGGAAATCTCATTTAATGAAAAATTTCGCGCGCTTTGCGCGCATGCTTTACGGTTTGCACTCCATCTTATGACCATTATTAACATAATAATACATGGAACTATAATCACAACATCTGTAGGGGCCTATAGTATCAATATGCGATCTTTCAATCTAAGTTGTTGAAGCATGATTTGGAAAGTTGAAATTATGCCGTTATATATTTTCCAGAAAATTTTACCGAGCGCTTTGCGCGCAGCCATTATAGGTACAGATGGCAGACACGTAGCCAAGGGGGTGGATGGGGGCATCCGCCCCCTTGAGCATATTTTGGGGTATTTTTAATGTTTTTTTTTTCAATATTGCTAGTGTTTCTCCTATTTATATGCTGTGAAATAGGCTTGGGAAGTGCCATTTCCAGCGATCTGGGCCAAAATTTTCTTGCGCTTTGCGCCAACCCATGGTGGCGCAAAGCGATGAGAATCTGTCTATGGGGTTCGCCCCCTTGACAAATTCCTGGTTACGCCCTTGATAAATAGTGATTTTTAATACACTTACGACAAAAAAGAATTCTGAAAACGCTTTCTTAGTCCTTCACCCCTTTTGCTATACCTATCAGGGAGGTCTAATATCACCTTCCTGCACCAATAGTCTCCCTCCCGCCCGTTCTCCATTGCTGGAAGCTGTTCATCTGGATTTTCGTTCAAAATTAGTAAAAATACGATAGTTGTAAAGTGCTCTACTCTATATTATCATTTGGATGTCACGTAATAAGCATTATGTCGTTGCTCCATTTTATGTACTTTATCTAGAGCTTCCGGAAGGCCCTATACAGGTATCTGCCAGCCTTAGATGCCTTTTTATAATGCACAATGAAAGGGAGGAAAAATTTCGTTATATTCCAACAATTTTTCTGTGGACTCCACGCACGTATTTTTGGATAAAAACATTGCCAATAGAAGGCGGTAAAGTAGCCAAAAGGGAGTCTTCAGGAGGTTTGTTGACAACGTATTCTTCTCTTAGACAACATACTCTCCTTTTTCACCTAACCAAAAATTAGAATTCACTAGATTATGGACATTTTCCAGCTATATATCATCAGCTCCAAAAATATTCCAAAAGATAGCACCATTTTCCATCTAAGAAATCTTATATAAGCAAAAATTTCTCAAAGGGGAGGGGGACACCCCCTCCCCTTAGACCCCTCCCCCAGGACGGCACCTTTATGTAGTGACAAAGGAAAGATCCTCACTGCTGTATTCAAAGCGCAGGCGCATAAAAAACGAATATTTAAGCGTCGCCACTCAGTTGGATAAAAACATCCAGCCAGTCGGAAAAATTAGAATTCACTAAACTATGGACATTTTCCAGCCATACAGGTATGTGATCAGCTCCAAAAATATCATAAAGATAGCACCATTTTGCATCTAAGCAACTTTAAATAAACAAAAATTTCTCAAAGGGGAGGGGACACCCCCTCCCCTTAGACCCCTCCCCCAGGACGGCACCTAGCTTAGTGCAGTGACACCTGACAAAGGAAGGATCCCCCACTGTGTATACGAACGTAGGGAGCACACGGGAAAAAACGCATTTTGTGCAGACTTGGGAGGTTAACTGAAGTGCCATTACGACATCATCTGTTGTGCCGGTCACAAGGGAGGAAATATTAATTCCATGAGGGGGGGGGGGCGATTAAGCCGGGAATTGACCCTTAATAGTCTAAAAGAACATCAAATCACGCATTCTAGAGCATATCAAAATGAAAATATCAATTTAAGTAGTCGTACGGTGTACAGGACACCCTTTGTGGGTGGAGTTGGCTTGGTGGGTGAGTGTCAGTACATGCCTTGCATACTAGAGCTCCTGATCAAATCCCGGTGGAACCACTTTAAAATTTTCCGGGGACTAAAATTTACTTGGTCTGCACAGCTGTTCACAGTGATGCTGAGGGAGTTTAAATTGATGAATTTTAATTGGGTACTCTGATTGTCCTTTTCAGGGAGTTGTCCGATTCACGAAGTTGTGAGCTTTGCTCGGTTCAGCTGTCGAGCAGTGGTGAGTGGTGCAGAACAAGGAACCTCCTGCACCGCTCCCCGCCTTTCGAAAAGTGGCTAAAGACTGGGGATACACTCACAGCGTCGAATGGGGACATTAAATGTCGTCCCCGGGAGCAGGATTGGGAGTGTTGGAACGGTTATCCCTATTCACCATCGCTTTAGGCCGATACTCTCCATTTTCATCCTGCATCGATATCGGTAAAATTTACCTTAAATGTCAATATTGCCTAACCGATATTTTTCGTCTCATGGGACAATATTTTACCTCAAGATGAAACGACACTTCACTGTTGTACCCCGCAGCCTACGGTTAGTTGCAGAATGCTTATTTCCCAAATATCGCTATCGGATCGGTATCGGCCGATATTTAAACTGAAATATCGGTGTCGGTAATATTGACTGCTTGCAATATCGGTACAATACTCCTATACATCGTTAACCTCTGAGCACTAGTCGAAAAGAGGAGGCGAATCTCGCCGGTGTTTATCCACTCTTTCTCTGGTATAGGGTCCTCGATGAGCCAATTGGCTTCCTGACCCTCAAACGTTAAACTTTCAGCTCTCTGGGCGTGCATCATTGCAACATATTAATAGCATCACAAGGCAACAGGCGCCCGACGGCTGGGGACTGGCAATCGCTGGAATATACAAAACTCCCTGTACCCGCACGGCACACCCTGGTACCTTTACATGTTCCTATTTGGTCGGGGATGTTTAAGTTTCTAACACGTGCCAGTATGTGTTACTGTATATGAGGCATATCGCGGAAGATGGGGAAAAGGTATGGTGGACCGGGAGTTAAGTCCAAAGCACCAAATTGCATCTAAGGACCATATTCAAAAATTTCCTCTTAGACCCCTCCCCCAAAACAACTATCAGCTCCCTCCCCCACTGTGAAAAGCTTACGTCATTGGGTTTATATTTCACTTGTAAAACTCTGTGCTCATTTCCTCTGGCTCCTTTGGTGACCCTGGTCTCCGGCCGGCTATGGGACCCTATAGTTAGATTTTCGAGATGATGGGGGTACACAAAGTTTTTAAATGAAATACTGTAGTTCCTGGCCACACTTACCTGCCCCGACTGAGGTTTCACTTGTGTTTGTTTTGGGCATATCTTTTTCAGAAGGCACAGTGCACAAAACCGTAGCGGTTCATTAGCCCCTGCGTTCGTTGTACTTGTTTTCAAAACCTCGTAGTAAAAAAAAGGGGGGGGGGCACGTGGCATTCGACGGTCGGCTATGTCCACAGCACACTTTTAAGTCGGCCTACAGGGGTACGTGGGTAATATACCAAATTATTGATATGATCTCTCCAAAAGGAAACTGGAAAATAACTGTACGGTTGGACGTGCCAGTCCCTAACCGTTCAGGCACATACCACCGACAAGGGAACCTACACTACCGCAAAGTTTTATCTAGTTAATACTTATCGGAACAAATCTGAAAGCGGTATGAGCACAGTGGCGTAGCTACGGGGTGGCATGAGGGGGCACGTGTCCGCACGACAAAGTCGTGTCACCCCAGGTGCCCCCTACGGAACATTTTGGAATGTACAGTCAGTTTTATATATATTAGTCCTACATAGAGAGGGAGAGCATTCAGAAATTGCCCTCCCAGGAAAGGTTCGTGACCCCCAGTGCCCCCTGCTAAAAAATCCTGGCTACGCCACTGTATGATCAGCTCTAAAAATTGTTACTAGCCAATGGGCAAGGATGCAGCCCATTCGGTAAATATTCGGGGGAAATCTGTGCAAATATTTTACAGAATTTTGTGTCGTACGGTACCCCTCTTGACTGGATTCTTTGTAAACACGATGTACCATTGTATAACCGGGAATACTTCTTTCTTTTACTGAGATTACCCAGCCGTGTGGTCCATTTTTTCTGCTTTCCCCCTTTACTTAGATAGTGCCAGTTGGGGACAGAAGGGCATGACTCCACCTTGGAAGGCTACCCCTGCTCCGGCCATCCCTCCCGGCGTCGTGATTTTTTTGTTTATGATAAAGTACTGAATCTCCGACGGCGACCAGTCGCCCCGACAGGATACTTGTTTTTGTATTTGCTCTAATAAAGGTAGATGCTTCAAGAGAACCCAAAGTTTCTTCAATGAATACCAAAAATTTTTAAATTTTTTTCAATCAAATCCCAGCTTAAAACTATTTTTCGGTGAGCTTCTCCCGCACCTGCCTGCGCTTTGCGAGCACCTACCATACATAATTGCACCGTTGCATATTAATTTTAGATAGTTAGAACAGTATTGAGTCTATTGTTTCAATCAACTTCCATACCAGCATCGACCTCTCCCAACCTCAAATCCCCTTGCAACATCAAATTCACCTGCCATTGGTACAGATGCAATTACAAAAGATAAAAGTCAAATTCATATTTCCTGGTCTGCTTAGAGCGGATGAATGGCTGTCATTTTTAGGTAGTGATATGATTCACACAACCTCACCAAGCTCTCACTGCATGCGCCGCCTGAACCGGTCGTTGCGTCATTTCAACTTGAACCCTCCCCTATGATAGAATTCTGTAGTTATAGACCTTATTAAGATAAATTCCATGCGCCTTCTCGGAGTGTTATGTATTCAAGCCTGGCCGGTAAAGTGTTCAAAGGGAAACAAGATCGTTTATACTCTGACAGGAAACCCTATGTACCATCCCCTTAAGCCCTTTAAATCATTAAATTGATTTTCCTTACTACAAGTTAAGCCAGCAAGAAGTATGGTAAAATGTTCATTTGGGGGTCAATTTTAGTAGGCATCCGTTTTCTTTTGTACATACTGAAACTTTTCATTTTGATGACCAAAATTTTGTGAAAAGTACCCCGCGTCCTCTGGGGCCTTCCCATCCCACTTGGCCTCTCCCGTGGAGTCGGTTGTCTCTCGATTACCCCACTAACGCTGGGAAATGGTCCAGGCGCGGTTTTACGGGGGGGGGGGGCTTTGGGGACTCAAGCCCCCCAAAATTCGCTCAAGCCCCCCCCCCCCAAAAAAAAATTTCCGAGGTTGTGTGTTATCTTCATGCTATATTTGCGTGTATTGAGAAAAACAAAATTGTCCAATACATTTGTGCACATCTTAGTCCAGTGGATTTAGTTTCTCCAATGTGTCATGCAAGATAGGCATGTGATTACGTTTCTTGTATCCACGTCCACGTACGTACACCGTTGTTTTGACTGCATGTAGTACGACAGCCACGCTTCGCCTTAGTACTGTATTACGACGGTAGGCACAGTGCGGGCGCCTACTAGCTTACCCAGCTGCATTCTTACGTTCGACGCATGGGCGTCAATCCTGGGGGGGGGGGGGGGACGGGGGACATGTCCCCCCACATTTCGATGGGTGGGGGACACAATATCAAATGTCCCCCCACATTTGTGTAAAAGAGTAGTGCCGTGGCTCTATTTGACTGGCTTTTAGAGAGGTATGTAGGTTTGTTGGGCAATTGTTAAGTGTCTCGATGCAGATTCTGAATGCAGATTTCGTCAGGGAAATCTTACATAATGACAAAATTTCGGCGCGCTTCGCGCGCATGCGTCACGGTTTGCACTCCTTCTCATGACCATTAAAAAGGTAAAAACATGGAACTATTCTGATCACAACACTCTCCGAAAACAGACATACATCTCCAAATATCTGTAGGGGCCTCTCATCAATATGGGATCATTCCATCAGTGGCGTACGCAGAAGGGAGGGCCATTCGGCCATGCTCCCTCACTTATTCCGATTTTTTTTAAGTTCCTAAAAATATGTAAATTTTTTAACACAAATTTTACTTCAAAGGTAGCATATTTGGCACCAGATTGCATGTAAGGACACCTTATTTTTCAAAAATTTTCAAAGGGGAGGGGAACACCCCTCCCCCAGGCCAGCGGTCACACAACATACTGCATGCCGGCCCCCTTGAGACAAATCCTGGGTACGCCACTGCATTCAGTCTAATTTGTAGCATGATGTGGAAGTTTGAAAGTACTTTGTTGCCGTTAACCATTTTTCAAAAATTTTTACAGAGCGCTTCGCCGATGCCATTGTCGGTATAGATGGTGATTGTTAATACACATACGACTTAAAAACATTCTGAAAACGCCCTTGCTAGTCCCTCACAACTTTGCTATACTACGATCAGCTCCAAAAATATCCCAAAGATAGCACCATTTTGCATCTAAGCAACCTTAAATTAACGAAAATTTCTCAAAGGGGAGGGGGCGTACCCTCCCCTTAGACCCCTCCCCCAGGACGACACATTTATGTAGTGACAAAGGAAGGATCCCCACTGCTGTATACAAAACGCATGGCGCTCATAAACAAAGTGCAATTTACACGTCTCCACTCAGTTGGAAAAAACATCCAGCCAGTCAGAATTTGGGACGGTCACCTTCACACCTCAAAACATGTCACCCTAGCAACAGGCCTGGTCGGGTCCATGATCTCCGACAATGATCCACGCTGCGAAGCGTGGTTTCAGCTATTTTGGGACATGGTAAAATGTATTTCACCTGGCAGATCTCAATGATGGTCATGTTAACTTTGAAATGATAATTCTTATTAGACAGGCCCGTAGCCAGGCCGGGGCACGAGGGGGCCGTGCCCCCCGTGCGGACCACTGTGCCCCCCTATACGGAAAATCGATCGAAAATAAAATTTTAGTACATGTAAACGGTGGCCCTGGTATTACACCAAGCGATTTGTAACCAAAAATGATCCCAAAAGGAGTTTAATAATGAACGTATTTTGTTCTCTGTAACATTTTTGTTCTAAAATCACAAAAATTTTCGCGCGCTACGCGCGCTTTCATCTTTAGTTACATATAGTTTTAACACCCGTTTCAGATATGTTGGCTTAATTTATAAATGTACAGGTTCCACAATTAGGCTATTGTTCTTTCGTGTAGGTGTGATTCCCGGAAAAACACAAAACTGAATCCATAAAAAGTTCCATCCTCTTTCTCTTACGATCGGGAAGATTCTTAATTCAGACTCAACATCATGATAATCATTTTGTATGAAACGTAAAGTGTCTCAGTGTCCAGGGGTGGTGGAAGGGGGCATCCCCTCGCGACCAGTCGCCCGGCGTCTTGGTTTTGTTCTTAAAGACAGACACTCATCACCCCAAATACATTTTGGTTCGAAGAAAGCAAAATTCTCAATTGGTCATAGGTGAATGCTCTTTGATAAACATCAAAGCTCACAACACACAGTATGCGCAGAGAATGTTCTGGTTACATATTATGGCCTTGTACGCCCAACAGGATGTGCCCTTAAGCAATAAACTAGGTTTGTGTCTGCATAAGGAGGGGCTCAACACAGTTTTGGAAGAAGTAACTAAGTCGGGAGAATTGGAACTGTCTAGGACGAAGAGGGCAGATTCTTCCATAGAAACCCAAATTTTCTAACTTTCCTTAATAAGAACCAAATATTTTCAATTTTTCTTCAACAGAACCCCAAATTTTTCGCCGGTCGCCCAAAATTTCGCTTTCGGTATCCAATCTGTAACCCATTGCTTCTGACGGGGCTTCGGGTTGCTGGACCTCTTAGGGGAGCTTGGTCCCTTCGTCGGCTTATCTTTCCACCACCCCTTGCTGAGTCTGTATGCAGGTTTTACCGTGGTAAATAATTTTCCTGTAAAATTTCGGCGCGCTTCGCGCGCAATTCTCACAAGAGAAGTAATATCACCAGTGAACATTATTAGTACAAAAATTCAAGTGAACTCTTCCAGCCAAAGCTAGGGGAAGTCTCCAAGTTAGATCCCGGACATCAAGGGGCTTTCATGTAGTAATCTAGTACCTTGAGTAACATTCGCTCCGCGACGACTATACGGTTTGAAGCTACATTTACTGGTACCGAAAATTTATTCCAAAATTTACTTTTTCTCATGTTGTTTTTTTCCATGTAAAATTTCGTTCAAAGTAGAAATACGATAATGACCATCCGAAGTGTGAACTGCGAAGACATTGGTGTGCTCTCACTTTCATTCAAAGTCCTACTCAAAGCTCCATGCTAGTGTTCCCATATTGTTAATTCGCCACATATTCGGGGAATTTCCCTCTGGGTCCTAACAAAATCATACTGGATCACACCAAACCTGCCTAATGGCAGCCCCTGGTCCCGCTTCGCCTTTCGCAAAGTACTTAACCGGTTTCACCTGCGCTTGCTGAGCTGAAGATATATCGTGATTATAGTGTTGTTCCCTTCACTTGTGGAGAATTTCTACGTCTCTGTATTGCAAGCGGAGGGGAAAATTTCCATCAGAAGAGTGAAATTTTCGCGCGCTTCGGCGCGCGTATGTGCACACGTAAAACCGATACCTTTATGCTATGTGTGGTAAGCTTGAGATATAATCCCCTGTAGTTCGGTCAAACTGTAATCATGTGGTGGTACTACTGACAACTAACATAATCTTCTTCGGTGCCCCTCTATGAGGTGTCGGTGCCCCCCTATATCAGAATTCCTGGCTACGGGCCTGTTATTAGAATAGGGCGTCAGTCATCATAAGGGGGGGGGGGAGGAAAGGGCCTGTAGGAAGACACCCCTCTTCAAAGCCAAAGGGATTGGTTTGTGCTAAGTCATGTATGTCCCCTGTTCCCCCACATTTGAATACGGATTGACGCCCCTGGTTCGACGCCAGTCCCAGAGGCGTAAATACAGGTGTGTGTGTGGGGGGGGGGGGGTGAAAATCAAAAGTCGGTCTCTGAGCGCCAAAAAGTCGGTCTCAAATCCAGTGATTGCTCAAATCCAGTTCAGTATGCCTTTGTAACAGTAGACCAGACATGAACAACATTTGATACCTTACTCAAATTGAAATTCCGGCAGAGATGAAGTAAAAGTGAAAAGATTGCCCTAATTTTCTACTGAGTTCCCGAATTTTTGATCGAATGCCAGAAAAATGTGCAAAAATTTTCGCGCGCTTCGCGCGCCTGTAGTGGTTTAAGGTCTATTTCATGCACCTGAACTGCAACGGATTTCTGGCAACTTTTTGAGAAGTTCGGGCAAAAAACTTTCTGGACCCCAAACTGTAAGAGTCCCATATGCCTATGATTGTTACTATCAGTGGCGTACGCAGGGAGGCCATGCCCCCTCCCTGATGCCAATTTTTTTTTAGTCCTAAAATACGTAAATTTTTTTAACACAAATTCTGCCTCAAAATGTAGCGTATGTGGCACCAAATTGCATGTAAGTACATCTAATTTTTCAAAAATTTTCCAAGGGGAGGGACACCCCCTCCCCTTAGACCCTTCCCCCAGGCCGGCGATCACACAACATACTGCATGCCCCCCCCCCCCCCCCCCCGTGAGAGAAATCCTGGGTACGCCACTGATGGAGTCCTCCAATTAGCATCATTCCCCAATGTCGGTATTGATACTGACAGAAAATTTTATTCTTCCGTTTCAAGCCCTCCCTAAGCCCCCCCGAAAAATCTCGGTCTAGAACCGCGCCTGCAAGGAAGTAATTTTTATTGAAGGCTGCATCTTGGGAAGTTGTGGCCAGCGAAGCCTATAACCGCGATCGCCTAAGACGTGAAGCCGGAAGCTGGAGACTGAGGGTCCTCCCCAAGAAATTTTTCTTAAATATGACGGCTTTTGCGGGCATTTCTTGAGAAATTCTGTTGGCCACCAGCTGTATTAAAATGCTAATGAAATAGATTTTATATGATGATCGCAAACTTGAAGGTCAAAAACAGTCGCCCCAAACTTATTTTGAAACAATAGCTAAATGTCACAAATTTCTTCATACTTCTCTTCCAAGTATCTTTCATAATATTTAGGACATAATGTTGCATATTCAAGGTAAACCAAGCATTTGCTCATAGTAAATTTTACAATTGAGTGAGAAAAATACTGTCACATGATTCTCAAGATCCATTCAGGGAATAGGATAGTCTACTATACAATTCTTTATTGGGGTGACTGCATTCTCCCTTTAAGACAGTAACCGCCAGTCAATTTGCTGAGGATGGTGACAGTCGAAGTGAATAGTGAGAGGTGTAGCGAGGGTTTTGGAAATAGTCAATCTTTCCTACAGGAAGTAATAACGAGGCCGCTACAGACTTCCTACGCACAGCAGCACAGCAGTACCAATGAGACAGCGATTTATACAAGGGTCATGAGAAGCCCGAGGATTTTTTCTTTCTTTTTCGAGAATTTTTGTTCCGTATACATGGGTAGGGTTTGGGACTTTGTTTGCAAGGACCATGGTGCATTTTATGATGTACTATTTTCAGTGACCCGGTTATTTCAGAGCTTCAAGTCACAATTAATGTGTGGCGCGTAGGACGAAAGAAATTTTACGGTGCCAGAAAAAATTCAATTGTATTAGCCAGTTTTCTCCGGAGGTGAGCGCGAAGCTCTCCGAGGAAATATTTTCCTAGCAGTTTTATGGTTTTTGATGATAAATAATTCCTTCATTAAACATTGCAAAATTTAACCGGCTACTGAAAATATATAATTTCTCTAGTCTCGCTTACTTTCGCTCAGTTTTTTTTTTTTTTATTATTTTCTTTTATTTTTTAAGCTCCGGAAAAAGTGGGGCAAGTGTCCCCGCTTGCCCCCCCCCCCGTAATCCCGCCTATGGTCATAGTATATGAATAATGCATAACTTCCCTTCGCGGTGCGCGGTGACCAACATCATCACCTGAGCCTATTACCGGGCGGAACAGGAACCTATTACCGGAACAGGCTCGCTGTGCCCCATCAGTGGACAGCTTTAAAAACCAGCTCTTAGCCCTCGATCAAATTCGTTATAGCTAGTTTTTCTATTCATCCGACCCCCTTAGCCCTAGTTCAACAGCACGGGATAGCCTTGTCTGGCGTTTGTGCTGCATTTGAAAGAAGAAGAAGAAGAAGCCTGAACACAATTCTCATGCATTGCAGCCAAAGAGTGGAACCAATTACCAAATGAGTGTAAAAATGCTTTGTCTCTTCCCGTTTTTAAACGCCTTTTGAAATCTGTGTTATAAATTGTATTCTTTTTAGTGGCAATTTTATTGATGGTAGTATTCGTAATTTTTAATCACAATTTATTGATTTACATGCCTGTAGATGTTCTTTTATGATTCTTAGTCTGTATGTATTTTATTTGTTTTGCTATCTTAATGTCTATTTAAGTCATGTCTTTGAGCATTTTCCTTTATCTCTGCTTTACCCTTTCTTTGAGCCAGTCCTAAGCTATTCTTAAGTCATGTTCTTTGAATTTTTTTATCCTTTTTGTAGATGCTTGTAGATGTTTTTATGTGTCTTATTCAGTATGTATATTCTTTTTACATATCTATTTTAGTTATGTTTTGTGATTTTTATTTGACCTCCATCTTCGTCAATCTGTTTTAAGTTCATGCTCAATTTTTTAGTCTTCTATGGTGTGTTTAACCTTTTTATTGCTAACCTTACATTTTGTATTGTATTTAACTTTTTGTATCTTTTGTAAAGGGCCTCGGGTGAGATTAGCTTTTTAAGCTAACCGAGTTTACCTTTTTGAATGTTTAAATAAAAAATAAATAAATAAAAATAAAAACACTCATGGGATTTGTCAAAGTTACATACTTCCTTCCACCTGGGGAAACTCAGTCAGGGTAACCCTACTGGAGGTCACGTTTACATTCGGGCTTTTCACGTATACATCTACGTTTAAAGTGATGCCGTGAGTTTGCAAAAAGGAAAAACATAAGATTTTGCTTCTTCTTATGTCTTTCTTTATTCTTAAAAATGACACGAGTGCTTTACAGAGTTGAAGAATACAATTTGAAAGCTCAAAATGATAGTGATAATCTCGGGAAGTAACCTAAACAGCATAAAAGCGGTAAATTTTTGAAGGCCTTTTTCAAAAAACGGTCCTTATTATACGGCATTTAACCACGCCTACAACGAACCTGATGTTGAATATGCAATGTTATTGAGGTGTCACCAAGTTAAAAAAGACGTACCATACCACTCCAGCCTGACTAGCTCTCGCAGGGAGGGAGTTGTTATTTCCAAATAACTACTCCCTGCTCTACGGTAGCCTACAGCTGTTCGCTCACGACCACTGATCTCTACTACAACCAGGGAGTAATAACAACTCCCTGCTATAAGTCTCACGACCAGAGAATGCATGTTCTTGCGTAATTGCTTCATAACACTTACTTGTATACACTCAATGTAGCTTCCTCAATACTACGTAGTACAGGCCGCAGTCTTTCACTCTTTGGTACGCGTTACAGTACCGATTTGAATTTGGACGTTACAGGTTTACAACGAAAGTTACACCAATACTATCTCTTTTATCGCCATGTGTAAGAACGTCAAAGACGATGGTAAGTGCACATAAAGGCAGAGCATCTAACGGTAGCCTAAATTAGGCTTAATTTACACAGAGGTACCACTGAGCCAGTGTACTATAGCCTAAGGCCACTACAGTAAAACGGGGTAGTGGTATTACCATGCACTCTGTACATTGCAATATCAACGTTACCTCTTCAAGATCCACACACACCATGCGTCTTGTTCACTTGTGTTGTTGTGCTAAATCGATCAGCTGTTTACACCTAGTGAATATGCATTAGTACTTCGTTCTCATTGGTCCGCTCAACTGATGTTCGTTAGGAGACTGAATAGTGTTTGTCCGCAGCACATTTTTGATTTCCTCGAGTTTAGTCGTTATTTTTACGAAAATTTTGAGGCCGTTGCCGGAATTCGCACAACAGGCCTTATTTTTTCTCCCTTATTGTTCATATGGGTCACTCAAAGGAATCACTGAAATTTTAAACTCGATTTTTTAATGTTTTTTACTTTTTGCAATCTCACGGCATCACTTTAAGTGAAAATACCAAATGTTAACACGTTACCTCTCACAGAGTTACCCTGACTACAGATAGTTGCTATGATCGTTATAAATAGAAGATATCAGCATTGCTTTTGTACCAAATTTGATCAAGGTTTTGGCTTTTTTGAGTGTAATATCTCAGAAAATATACCTTTAAAGTAAACCGATAGTTGGCTTTGATCTGCTCAAAGTGAAAATTTTGAAGAAGGAAGCAGGAACTTTTGGAATATTTTGCGATCTGGAAGTGCAAGGGTCTACGGTAGGTTACTGTGGGTACTAGTTTTGCGAATCTAGAACATCGTTCAGTGTTGTTGTTTTGAAATTTGGATCTGTAATAGGCCTAGGTAAAATTTGGAAAAAAAATCACTAATACCTCACCCGGAAGTAACAGGACAGAATTTTTGAAATTTTGAGGTTGGCCTAATCAATACAATAGCTGCATCCAATTTTCTTGAAAAGTAATTTGGGCCTCAAACTCAAAGCCTCAAAGGGTTAATGAGCCCCACAGTCTGGTTTGCTGTCTGTAACATCTTTAGCTACATGGCTGCTGACAGACATGCACCCCCAAGGACTCCCCTCTGCTTAGTATGCCACTGATTGGAGGTGCACTGAACTGGCAGGGTTTCTACCAGACTTACAAAAAAAGGGAGAGGGATGTAACTAACTGCTAGCTACTGTAGTGTAATAATCACGATGGCACAAGCAGCATGGGGTCAAGGGCTATTCCTCCTTGATTGGCAGTGATGACATCCCTTTGGCAGTGCATGTTGCACCTTTTTCCCCGCCTTAGTCTCCTACCCTGGAAAGTAAATAATTCATGGTCATCCTTGTTCTCTGACCACCCGGAGTGGAAAAAGTTGGGAAGCTGGGAGGCTCCTTCACGGGAAATTTGGGCATTTGGAAGGAAATTTTGGTCACTGGAGGGAAATTTACACCTTTTATGTACATGAAAGTATGGGAGGAATTGAGGAAAATTTGACTCTCTTCCCTGAAAATAAACATTTTTTCCAGCCCTGCTAACCACTAACTTTAATATGGTACATGTATAGGGCCTATGGGTTGTCTAACAAGTTGTAGCACTCATATGGTGTCAGTACACATAGGCCTAGGCCTAGGCTACAACTGTTACCGTGGAAGTCATTTCAGATGGAGATTCCCAAATTTTTCGAGTGGTTTATAAGCTCCTTTCTCATTTGAAGTGCAATATGAATATGATGCCAAATACACATCAGCTGATGTAATCATGGACTGAACTTTGATACTGTACATGCACATGTACAGTGTATGTGGTCACAAATGCAAACAGATTAACAGTTTTAATGCCAATGAGTCAAGCAAAGTTGGCAAGTAACATTATCGCTTAAGTTCATCAGTTCATTTGTGTGGCATTAGATATGATTATGAACAGTTCATAATTTTCCTCTCACTGCCCTCTCCCCTGTTAACATTGTCTTGTGAATTTAACGTCTTAATAATAGTCATAAAGTTAGTGCATCTAGGATAAACCTTGGAATGAGTTTGTGAGTCTGAAAGTAACCTCTGAGACATAACTTTTAGTATACTTTGTACTTCACATTTTTTAGGGATTTTGAAAACTGCAAAAGGGTCAATCAATGGCAGATCAGATTGAAAACCCAAGACAAGATGTCCAAACACAGGAAATGAAAGACAATGTGACCAACCAACTGACCGAGGAGCATGTGCCATCTGCGATAAACATGGTTCTAGCCAACCCTGTTCAGAGTTATGATGAATTTGTGGAATCCTTTGTGTATTTAAAGAAAGGTACATGTCTACAAAATGATTTTCCTAGAAAGAAAACTTTAAGGAATTAAAATTCACTTTGAAGTTTTTTTTTCCAGTAATAGGTTAAGTGATGTTTTCAGGGGCTAAGTGGGATGAAGGCATGTATATTCTGACTTTTAGCCCACAAGTTCTTTTAAAGGAGAACTTTGTTTTTGGCTTGTAGCAAAGAAGGAAATATCACCTGACACCTGCAGACCTACCTGCACTCTTCTTTTCCATTTTTTTAGGAACTTGTAACTATACATGCAGTAGCAAGGGTGAAATTAAAGTCAGCTAACCAGAAGCCACTTTCAAAAAGTATCTCCTGGTTCCCTGAGTTTGGGTGCAACCAGGAGACACTTTGTGTTTACCAGGAGACAGTAAACCAGCTACCGACAATGAAGTACACATATAGGGACTTCAAAGGGATGACGGGCCCTGCTTTCGGTAAAAAGGTGGCACTTGGTAGTATTCTTTTTAGGGCCAACAGGCATTGCTGGTTGGAAAGGAGCGCCAAACAGCACCTGGCACCCAGTTAATTTCACCCTTGTGCAGTAGAGGTGTGACTGGTGATGATACCTGCACTCATTATAATGGCCAGCATTCCTGTAAAAGCAGCCAAATAGAACAGGCACTTTTTTCCATTAAAAATTCTGCAGTTAGGGTTTATTTGTCTGATGATCAGATCTGAATATTGCCCTAGTTTGCATCTAAGAAGCTTGAAAAAAGTTTCAATGGGGAGGCAACATCCACTCATTGTAGGGTTGGACCCTTCTCCCATGACATTTCATATTTGATGTGAGGACTGAGAATGAAATAAAGATTGTGCTGATAGTATACACTTCATATATGTGTTGATTTTTGTCAAAATATTTAAGTAAGATGATTGGCCATTTTCTTACATTTAATGAACAGAGGATGTAGAGGACTTCATACCCGGGAGTAATGATTACCCTGATTCTGTTCAGAACAACGTTGATACAGGGGGCCAGTTTGGAGTGAGATTACCATCAGAGGAAACAGGAGGACAGGTTGAAACAAATCTTGTTGAAAAGAAAAGAATGGAAGAAGAAGATGTTGTTGAAACAGAGGTACAGTAGTTGTATAAATTATATTTGATTTTATCAGACAGGTTGAAGAATGAAAGAAAAACCTTATTTATACTGCACCCATACATTTTGGATGTTTCCAAGAATAAATGCAATATTCTGTTGTATCAAGTCCTTGACATTTGTCATTACAGTATTTGCATTGTTTTAGGTCAGATTTGCTGAGCTGATATTAATTTACAGATGGCAATATGAATGACTGGGGTTAGTCAAAAAAGTTTTCAAGATTGATGAATTTCCTCTGACATATTTACATTTTCTAATCATCCAGAAACATTGTTCAAAGGAACCAGTTTTGTGAAGTGTGGAACTGTTAGAATGATTTATTCTCATTTTTCCTTTAAAGGTACTCGCTGAAGGGGCCAACTCATTAACAACACCACGTGATAGGTTACCTGCAGAACAGAAGTATGTCAAGGTACTATAGTAGACCTCCTGGGCTTTACGTAGCTTGAGTCTGCTCATATTACTCTCAAGGCTGGCACACATTTTAGCTCACAGATACTTAGACTTCAGTGGGTATTAAGTGGTTTGTATGCTAGGGTATGTTAATAAATATGCCAAAAACATGTATTTGTGCTAATTGGGTTTTTGTGGTGGGAGACTCCATTCATTGCTTTCAATGGTTTCAATTTTTTGTTAGATTGAATGGTTTAAAGGGGCTATAGCGTCACCCCAAACATATTTAGGAATATGATCACTACCTCTAAATGCAATAAGTGGCTGCACTATGATTATCATGAATTGAAAAAGTGGCTTCACTTTGGTTGGTCAGTGATGACTCGTGCAGTCAGTTGTGATCCCAAGCACACATGCAGTATGAATGTGTGGATGCAGCCTTGAGCAATTTGAACTCAGTGTGGGCTACTCTAACTTTGTCTGGGAGCTGTACTAGACAGGTATTTTTTGGTTAAATTGGAGGAGGGGCTAGAAGTAAACTTAGTAGGAGAATTTTTACTGTCTGGGGTGAGATGGTAGAGCCTTTAGCAATTTAAACTCAGTGGGAGCTACTCTTACTTTGTCTGGGAGCTACTAGACAGGTGTTTTTGATGGTTACAAATTCACTGGTGTAAATCTCTTGTTTATAGCTTATTTTAAACCATTTCTTTTTAAAATATTTATTGAAGGTGGACAACTTTGTAGATCAAGCTTCTAGTGATGAAGAATCAGATGATCCTCTATTGGAAGATATCTGCCAACTGCTGGAAGATTCCAAAGACCCTGCCAGCAAAGGATTGAAACTAACCAAAGATTTGAAAGAAGATGTAGAGAAGGTTACATTTTCAGACAACAACATTCCAGAAACTCAAGGTTTGTTGAAATTGAAAATCAATGGAAACTGTAACATGGTCACATTTTTACATCTCTCTTTCATGTGCTATCCATCTACTAACGTTACATTTTACTGTAACTCCAAATTGGAGTAACAAATTCCTCATGGCCCAGAAAAATGGAAAACAACAACATAAATGAGGAAGGAAACCCCACTTTATGTGAGAAAAACCTGTATTGCTTGAGTCTTCTTCTTGTATAGACATCCTGTGATGAATAGGTGATGTTGTCTTCCAAAAATATAGCAGTGGTGTGCTTGTTTCTTTTTTTATGAATGAATGAAAATGCTTTACTTGATTGTTTCCATTTAGCCATAGATTATCTTTTGTGAGCATTTTTTTTTCAGGCACAGTGCAAGAGAAGAAAGGATTATCATCTAATATTCCTGGTGAGGCTGAGGATGTGGTGAATCAACCTGGCATTGTAGTCAAAGCAAATGAAACAAGGTTAAATGTTGGAATCTCTAACATCAACCAGGATGTAGCACAGGTAATGATTGTTTTGGGCTCCATTTCATAAAAGTTAGGAATATTCCTATCTTGGATTTAGGAAGAATTCATTCCTATCTTCATGCTGAAGTTGTCCCTAGGCTTAGGAATGATCTTTGGGAGATTTAGAGATGTTCTTAACCCTCTTTGTGCTTTGTTGCCATATGGCTACACTCATAAAGTTCATTGACCCTATCCCATTACGTTGTACACTCAACTTATTTTGTTCCTTTGATGAACACTGTTGCCATTTGTCTACACATCAACACCAAAAATATTTCAGAATGCTGCCATCTTTTCTCCATGAAACAATCTCAAAATGGCTGCCCCCATGAACATTTCAAGTTGCAGATAGTGGTCAAATACTTTTTGCAATAAATCAGGCTGAACATCTACCATTGAAGTACAATTTTGGAATCTTACACATAAAACAGCATAGATTATAGTGACTATAAACGTTTAGCATAAATTTGAGGCATAAAATTATTATTTGAGAAATAAAACACATGTAGCCAAATGGCAACTGGTAGCATGATGGGCTGTGCCATATGGCAACATTGTCCCTTTGTGGCTTGTTAGTTGGAAAGTAACAATAGTACTATGTGGATGTGAGTGGTTGGTGTTTTGCTCATTTTGTAAGGGTGAATCAGTATGTGGCCTGTTGGCAATTGGATGCTACTAGAATGGCAGATAGGCATGTAATTTGGCTGGAGTAGTACAGTACAATAACCTTTCTAAGTTTTAGAAGTCTATGATATGGCGTGGTGTAGTAGCCTATTTATATTGTCACATTGCTATGATATCAGTGGTTGTAATCAGTTGACCACGGCTGTACAATTGTCATAGGCCTGCAACTTTTATATTTGTGTTATATTGTAGTTTTATATATTGTAGGCCTATCACAGTAAAATAGTATTATTCTTGTTGTTATTCTATACAATGTACCATTACAAGCAGGAGAATGACCCTTATTTTTTTGTAAAACATACCAGTTTCATTGAAATGTTTGCATTTACCATGGTGTTTGACTTTACTCATTATCATTACTCATTATCATTTGAGATATTGCAAAGTCTTATTTCATAACAGTTTTGTATAATCAACAGGTTTACCTTGCGTACATAGCTACTTCCCTGACTTTCATCAGTCATTCTGCGCACTTACATCTAGTTCATGTACAAATAACACACCTATTTATCAATGCAAGAAATAACATAGTGTTATGAATGTGAAAATGACTCACACCTGAGTCACTTTAGTGACCGACATGTCAAGGGAAGTGACGCAAGAGTGGGTCACATTTTATGTGACTTATTGGCATGGACTAGTATTGATGCTCCATGTGGGGGTTAGTCTGGGGTTACACAATAATTGACAAGTACATAACATGATAAAGCTTAAAGAATAAAACATGTACAAGCATGTGCAAAGACAGTAAAAAGTTAAAATATGTGTACTTTTTGAGACTTTCCAGAGCAATGTTGCCATATGGTTACAACTGGTATTTTGTAAACAATGAGGTCCACATGAAAAAAAATCCCCAAAATGTGTTCAGTGGACCCTAGGCAACTTACAGTTACAAGGAAATAATTATTTCATCACTACTTCTGGGTGTGGTCCAAAAAGGGTTAATTGATTTGAAAGGAAATTCACAGATAAAAACAGTGTCAATTTTGATTTATCCCTAAATATTTGAAGAAAGGAATGGTTTCAGATGAATCATCCCTAAGCGGTTTAGGAACTTTAATTTTGAGAATATTCCTAACTTTTATGAAATAGAGCCCTGGTAACTATTCTGATTAATTTGTGTTTATTGTTATGAAACTGTTCATTGTTAAAAATGCCAATGATGGAGGCTTAATATTGTTCTGCAGCAAAGCCATTGCCTCTCTTTCAATGATCCCCTTAATACATTATTGTATCTTTACTGTACCCATTTAAAATATTCTGTGAACATTATGATTATCAAGCATATTGAGTTAAGAGCTGTAAGTGTAGTCACTGCCTAAAGCTGATGTGATATTTGACCTCACAATATGGGTACTAAAAGATGGTGACCCAAAGGCAGGGATTCAAGAGGATTACATCTAGGTGAAGTTATCCCCTTGGTTGGGGTTCTATAGTACAGCATGGCTGATCCAATCTCAAGATAGGCATAGTGAAGATCTAAGGGACAACATGTTTACCAAGTCACCCTGATAAACAGTCTAGTCAAGTCAGTGTCAGCTATATAAAGTGACTGAAGACTGTGTTTATATTTCAGAGGGAGAGAATTTTGCAGAATTTCTTGAATCAGAGAAATATTTGTCAGGTTCTAACACAAGTCTCAACTTGGTTACAACTCTAAGGACATTAAGTGTAGCTTTTGAATGGAAAATGTAGGTTGTTACACTTTGAGGGAAACTTTGAAAAATGACTAAGATTTATTCACCTCGATAATTTTTCCTTGTCACGTTAACCCTCTCGTGACAGTACACCACCTGTAAATGCTGATGAGAATGTATCAGTTTTGATGAAATGTTTTCTTTATATGGCATGTGAAGTAACCATCTTCAGTTTGAATTTATGAGGTTTTCTCTTATTTCTTGCACAAGTATGCTTAATCATGTTTCATGATACATATCACAGGTCAATCAAGTAATCTTGTATAAAATTTAACAATTTATGAGCAAAGAATTGCCATGTGAGTACAAATATCCACAAGCTGAGGTAACTCAATTTGCCCTTAGTCTTCATCAGTGCCGCCCTCTAGAAATTGTTTCCAATATAAATCTCTGGAATAACTCTTTTTCTCTCTTCCTTCAGGAGGCACAAACTGATGAGGTACAACCCTTTCAGCTGGATCCAAATTTTGACTATGACAATGTAAAATTGACTCCAAAATGGGGTACAAAGGATCGCCTGCCTCCCGAGGGCTAATATTTATCCCGTCCTAAACTTTCTGGAGTTTATTTCTGATACCATTGTGCCTGGATTTCTGATCTAGTCCTGAAATGTGGAGCCCAAATGGTAGCGTGTATTGACTCATTTACATGAGGTCATACTTTGTTTATGTGGGTATGCTGGAGGTAAGCATGGGGAGCTTCTATATGTTTTGCAAGCTACACCTGTGCATGCCTGGTAGCTCACCAACCCTGTATGTTTGTGTGAACCAATGGTACCCCTGTCTGATGTGGATTTATTGATCACTTTGTGTCTGCATGTAGAAATGCCATGCAATCGTCCTATCAAAATCAAACTTACGATCGAACTTACCCTCTATAAAACTGGGCCCTGATTTGGTTTCGACCTTGTTCAGATGATTTAAAAGCATCACATTGTTTTCACCTTTCTTTGTGACAATTTTTGCTGGTACATTAAAGGGTAGTTTGTTTCAGTTGAAAAGTCAAAGTAAATTAACAATTTTTAGGATTATGAAAACACTTGTGACATAATATCTTACATTATCTTTTACTAAAAAATTACATTTGTGAAGTGTAAGTGTTGGTAAATTAACAGCTATAAATTACCTTTATGGACAATCTCAGGGTTAATTTCTTAGGGGAAAACTAAATTACATTTATTTTCCAGTCTTATAAAAATGAGTTGTAACAGAAGTGAGATTTTTTTATAGTATTCATGGTGTACCTTGTTTTCTGACTTTAAAATTATTTCATAAGAAATAGCAAAGAAGTATTTTCTACAATGATATCTCATAAGTTTGATACATTCTTTTATAGGATATATGTTTCATTTCCCTTTGTTGTAGCATTCTGGCATTCATTTGACATTAAATCTGTTCAGTCTCATTGTTAAGACTCACACAACAGATGCATATTTTAAAGGAAGTGCTTTTTATGTGCACTCCTATTGGTATTATCCTAACTTGTTCTTATGTATTTAGCACTTTACACTGTAATAATAATCCTCAAAGTGCTTTACAGATATTACCCCTGCTCAACAGTAAATCATCCCAGAGACAATCAGTCCAGTGCGGCAGGAGCTTTAACGCTGCACCAAATGACAGTTCACCTTACAGGTACCCATTTAACCCCTGGGTGGAGATAGGCAATTGAGATAAAGCATCTTGCCCGAGGACACAACATAATGACCCAGGCAGGAGTAGGACCAGCAATCCATGGATCACAAGACAAAAACCTTAACCAATTGGCCACCACATAAGACAGTGAACATGAGCATGTTCTGTGGATTTGCCATTGCCCTCCCTCCCCCCTCCCCCCTCCCCCCTCCCGCTCCCCATCCCATTCAGGAAGAATATTGACTATTTCCAGGCTAAATAAATGTTATGTTTTGGACAAATGTGACATTTTGAATTAAATTTCAATCTACAGTCTTCAGCCACCAACCCACCCCACCAATATGGAGTAGTCCTGAGCACTTTTGAAAGTGACCATTTTAAGTTATATTTGCAACTTCTTTAAAGGAATCTTTCAGACCCACTTGAGAAGCGACTGGAAAACATTTGAAAGCTTAGGGATTCAGTCTGACAACCCTAGACTGCTGTTATGGTAAGATATTCTTCATGAGTTGCCTTATTGCCCAGAGCAATAACATTTAAAGGAAAACTTCTGAGGAACATTTGTGAAAGGTATGTAAAAGAAGGGGGTAACTGTATGTTTGGGCCATTACTGCCCTTGGCTTCAGGGGACTGAAGATTTGCATGATGGAAGGTCCACTAGGTGAAACTTTCTCATGTTGATTGTTTTAGACAGGGACACAGCTAGGATGAAATTTTTAGGGGGGCCTAGGTATCAAATGAGGGGTCATGGTATTGATCGCCATCCTTAATTCTTACAAATTTTATTAGGACACACACAATTTCTGAGGGGCATAGCAAACATCTGGGGGGCCCAAGCCCCCACCCCCCCCTGCTACATCCTGGTTTTAGCTGTAGGGGCAAAGCAGACTTTCTGTCAAATGTGCCCTTGGACTATGGCTCATTTAGGCTCTGCTTGGGTCCACATGGCTGTCTCACTGCTCAATTTTAATCACCTTGAAGTACTTGTGCAATGTAAGTAAAATTATTAAGTGCATTTGTATCAATTAGAGGCCATCAGGAAGAATTATTTAAAATGTTTGCTTGTTCCATAGGAGTGACTTTCTAATAACACTGTTGAAGGACAGTAGTGTCCGTGTTCATTGCAGTCATTCACCAAATTCAAAAATAGAATGTATTTGTGTACTTACAAATCCAATTTCTTCTCTTTACTCTTTTTATTGTTATTTGCCCTTTTTGGAGAATTTTGATAATATTTCTACTCTTCCAAACCATGAAGTGAGTATCTTCCGCAGGATCTTGGTAAAACCCTTGGAATTCCCCATTCACCAGCTATGTAAAGCTGTCATGTCAGTGATAAAGATACAAGCTTGACAGTAATTTACCATACAAAATTTGGATTATTTTTAAATACTTGGGTATCGAGTAAAACCAGATTTATTCGTTCATTATTTCAAAAGCTGTGCTTTATCTTTGCCCAACCTTTTTCATATCCCATGCCACTAATGATCTCAATTACATTTGCAAACTACAAAATTCCACCCATATTTCAAAACAAACAAATACTTGGAAAGAACTATAACAAATATACATTCTTATCAAGAACTTCTTTATTTCAGACTAATGTTCCTTCTACAATTCTCAGCTATGATTTGAACAGCAACAACATCATTCTGTTCCCTAATACTAGCTGTACAATGATACATTTGATTTGCATGTTGCACAACATAAAAATTGGAAAGTAACCATTACGCCAAGTATGTTCTATGAGGTTCATAAATGTTGCTCAACTTATGTGTAAACCAGTTAAAACATTTTCATGACATGATTTTTCTGACAATGAGAAACATTTTGTGCTTTCAAACTTTGCATGAAAGAAACAGAACTGTCAAAAATATCAACAAAACTGGCCATCTTTTCAGACTGAATTACACATCCCAGCCTGTGAGAGACACTTCCAGTTTGCAATATACAAAGTAAGAAATTCTCTTTGCACCTTCAGAACTGTAAGATGACCATGCTATCTCACTGAAAACATTGCAGCAATTATGCAGACAGAACTCTCCCCCCCCCCCCCCACCTTCCTGCTACTAACAACTGACATAATGGATGTACACAAACTGTACATATTTTGCAGAATCCTTTAACTTTTATCCATAATATGTGAATGAGCTTCCAACAGCCTAGCTGCAAGAACATGAGCAAAGTTTTAACAGATGGGTAACACTCTATGTCTTTTAAAATATCTTCAACACAGCATATCATTGCATAATGCATTGTAATGTATATTGTGACACTGTGTGTCCATCACTGCACAACAAAGGCAGAAACTGATGTACAAATGAAGTGTGAAATAGTCAAAATTGCACATAACAAAAGCTAGTTACCAACTGTGGATCTCAGTTCAAAATAATATTGCCTCCAAAATATTAAGGTGCCGTTACATCAGTGGAATATTCTGGGGTACTGTTTCATAATACTGACATCATCCCCAAGAATATTAATCATGGGGAGGGGAAGTGGGAAAGAAAGGGCACAGTCAACCCCAATAACTTGGTTGTAAGGCACACAGAACCTTTCACCCACCCTGTGCCCCCTCCCCCACCACCAAATCTTCAGTTAAGGGTTGTAAAATTCTGCTCATATTGATGAATACCAGATGATTGTGAAATGGCTCAACTGATCATAGAAAAGCATTTTTCCAGCATGACTTGGGTCCCGCCTTTTCTCAGATGTATGTACACAAATGTATAATCTTTGTTAACTGTGCCTCCCAAAGTTCAACATAAATTGCTGCCCTTGATATTAAAGAGTTTTAAATTCTCATTTTATGAATTTTGTTATCTATACATGACAGGAGTTCTTGCAGCAATCTTCAAAATAAAAGGGTTCTTTTTAAAATCATTCCAGCATTTGTATAAAAGATTATCATCATACAGCTGTGCAACCAAGATACAGTTGATACCGTTGACCTCTGCCAACATCCTTCCACCGAAGGTAGTATGATCTTGGAGGAATAATCGCCACGATGAGATATGTACAAAAACTGACCTGACCGCACACTGAATTTTTTCTTATTTGTAAAGCTTACAAAATTTTGTCCAACTCTGAAGATTATGTCAGGTCCAATATTCCTGCTTCTAAAACTTGATACAAATGATTGCCTGTCAAATTCAAACAAGCACCCAATAAGAGAAGCTACTCTAGTGTTAGGGAAGCCTGCAAACGGTGCCCCTATTTGCGGACATCCCATGCCTGAAAATGAGAATTTTATTACATGATTGCATCAATTATATTTGCTGTTCAATGAAACACTTGATAAAGGAATACTGTACAAAATTGGAAGAAGAGAGTGATCGGTTAAAATGAATACAACTGTGATTCTTCTACACCAAACTTACGTACATTTTACTCTAATATGATAATATGAAACTATTCGCCAACATTTTATAATACATTTCTATCATGGCAAGGCACTGTTAAAAGAGTGGGTGGATAAAAATTGAATACAAATTTTTTTGATTTTCTCCTTTAATCATCTTAAATGTCTTTGTCTCCTCAATAAAATACAAAAGGACCAAAACAAACGGTACAAAATAATATGTCAAAATACCTACTTCAGGAGAAAACACCTTGCACCAACATGGATGTACAGTACAAAAACTAAATCCACATCATAAACCATTGACTTAAAATACACACCTCATTAGCTACTCTGGTATTACCAAGCGCAAAAGTTATCCAAGGATGTTAAGTGTCACTTTATAGGTGGAAAATCTGGCTACTTTATTTTAAAATCTGCCATGTTCTGACTTTTGCTTGTCATCTTTTGATTAATAATGCTTTTTGATACATCACTATTAAACCTAAAATATTCTACACAGCACAATTCATGAGCTTCAATTCTGTTTCTGTTTCTGTTGTGAAATTTCAAATTTATTAAATAGATACCCACAAAAAGGTGTCCTGCACAATGTAAAATGTGCAGGGCATTATTCTCATTAAAAAAAAAAAATCAAAATTTTTGTCAGAACAAAAGTTAACACCAAATGACAATAATGTTGTCCCAATAAACTTGCATTTAATACTGGTTTCAAGTAAGATGCTCCTCTCTTTAATAGTTAATGATGAACTAAGCCATATGAACAAGGCTGCTGCCTGGGTATCAGTAATAACGACCAGACTTCAGTACTTATCAGAAGGTAACACAAACTTTTAGCAAATTTGATAGTTTAAAAATAAAGGATGCAAATTTGAAAGTTTAAGAATGAAGGATGTTAATTCCAAGATAATTACTGACTAATATTTGACAACATCTTAACTTTCTTCAGAGATGACATTTGTATTTCTCCAGAAAAATTAAAGAATAAGTTAAGAAAGTTTCATACCCTTTTTTGGGAAATACAGGAGAACTGTTCTGTTGCAGTATGAAATAGATTTAAATGAGTACAGTGTCAATAAAAGTACCTGATGTGGACATCAAACCTTACTACACATATTGACTTTGAGGGAGACAAAGAGCTTGAATACATTCGTTGAGGCTACATTGAAAAATTCAGATAATAAAATTTACATAATTTTGACAAAAATAGGTATGATATATACTTTACACATAATGCTTTTTGTACATTACTAATAACTAAAGCTAAGCATCTGGAATACAGTAAGCTGGAATACATCAAATACAGTACTGAATAAAATACCGTAACACAATGCTGGAGGGCAACCAATTATTTCACAAGAGAGCTCTGTTTGTATTAAAAAATCTCAGAATCTAAAACCTGAATCTATACTCAACGTCAGGCAAGCCAAGATTATGTGTGTGCTAGGCACAAGGCAAAATGCCTGCAAAAGGGTTAAAAGTTCAATCCCTAGTCACTATCTGGTACTTCTGGGGGCATCCATTTTCATCATAGGCCCTAGGCCCAGTGCCCTGCTATGAATATTGGTTAAACTGGGCCTGACTTGAAGTACATTTATTTGAATTCCTATGAAGGCAGAGTACACAAGTGAACAGTTGTTCTATTGTGTTACTTTGCACAGTTGGAGAAGACTGATCATATTCATTGAGAGACCTGCTCTGCACCCACAATAAGAGTGGGTGACAGTTTAATGGAGTAGTGATGCACACAGTTACATCTGTCATAAAAGTTTGTAGCAAACGTGATTTGATAAATGTTGCTTCCTCCCTTTGGTTGAATGCTTCTCCTGAGAAACAGAGATAAGCAACTGTGACAGTATGAGAGACTGACAGTCATGAGTTCAATTCTACAGCTTCTATTTTAGCTTAATTTAAAGTTATCTGCTTCACTTGGTTAGCATCCAATCTCAAGTTGAACATAGACCATCCTAAACCAAGACCACCCAAAACCACCTTTAGTTTTGGGTGATTTTGGTTACCTCAGATTAATGGTTGGATGGTCTGACATGCCATGAGAATGGCATCATTTTGGTCTCGGGTTGTCTGTTCGTGGCAGACCCACATCAACTGATGTAAATTTAATGCCTTTTTTCGAGGCACAATTACCGTTACCACTGATCAAAAATGCCAATACCGTCAGAGTTATAGTCCCTGGGCACTGGAGTAAACCCCATTAAAGATCCCTATAAGTCACCCACTCATTCTTCTGTCCATCCTACACTCTTTTGATTTGCATATCATGGAGATCCTATCAACTATAGACGTAATACTTACTGTTCCATAAAACCTTACTTTGCTTTTTAGTTTTTGTTTGGGGGGGTGGGCCCCAGATGTTTGCCAGGCCCCCAGAAATTGTGAGTGTTCTTATAAAATTTGTAAGAGTTAAGGACGGCGATCAATGTCGTGACCCCTCCACCCCCCCATATGATACCTAGGTCCCCTAAAAATTTCATCCTAGCTATGCCCCTGTATGGGTGGTTGGCCTAACACCAGTCTGGTCTTGAGTGGGCTCAGTACAATGCTTTGTTGGTCTCAGGTGGTCTTGGTTGTGTCCAAACTGATGATTGGGTAGTATCAACATCAAAAACCAGATCAATGAACACATTTCTTCCAAAAACTCCACACTGGTAATTTTGTCAGCTAAAGATGAATTTATAATCAGCCACGACGAAAACAGTGGAGGAAACCACTCACATATTTACTTGACCATGAATGTTATTGCTACCATTTATATAAGATGGATAACAGATGTAACCAAAGGGAGAACTTACCTACAAAGAAGCGATAAAACAACCTACACAGTTTTAAACTCTGTTAGAAGGGTGCTGATACCAGGACTTCAAACAAACATTTTTCTTTTAGACCCAAAATTTGACACCATATTTACAGGAAATGAGTCCACCTTGGAGCAAAATAAATTAGCAACTTTGCATGATGTGAGAGCAAGGGGCACACAGAGAAAAAGGCACGGGGGATGAGTAATCCCCTTCCCCTAAAAGGCATATTTTCTGAGTTATATACCACATTACTTGCCTTAAGCACTTCTTATACTCTATTATGTATGAAAGTTAAGAGATCAGAAATTAACAACTCTCACATCACCCCTTTACCACTGTCCCCATTAACCCATTTCATTCTGTCAGAAGCTTCTCTATACACACTGACCAAATGTTTAAACTTAGTATCTCACAACAATAGCTGTTAGCAAGTTTCCTATCTGAAACTATGTATCCAATGTGACTATTCTCCCTTTGTCATCTTTGACAAATGGTGGTCACCGGTTATATCAGATGAAGATAAAAACCTGTATAAATAAACATCGTTAGTTCAACTGAATACTGTTCCGGAGTTTAATTCACACTGTGTCAAAGACATCATTACTGTATTTCAACAGTTTCCTCTTGACCTTTGACCTTGCTCTCTTATCTCTCTTCCTCTGATGACCATTGGTTACTGTACTCTACAAATTCACTGTTTGCATGTCTTGAATCCAGACCTGTCGTCAGCGGGGAAAAGAAAAAAATTTCATCTCAACTTTAAAATGAATTTTAAGACTAGCAGTAGGGGGTGAAAATGGATAATACACTATGACCACACTGATTACATTCAACAGAAATTAGCAGACACAAATGTCTCTTTTTTATGTTTAATATAACAGAATAACACCTAACTTACACATTCCAAAACTCATTTTTTTCAAGGTTGGATACTGAAACAAACCCATGTACTGCCAGATAACTCAATGTCCCACAGCCCTATCCTGGCCAAGAAACTCATGTTCTACCACATACGCAGCCTTGACCCATGTATGGCCCTGCTCACCACTAGAGACACCAGGGAATACTGTTATTACCATAACATGCAAGCCATCCAAGGGCAGTGAGTTGTTGTCAATATTGAAGGGGGGGGGGGGGAGAGACATGACCCCACTTTCAAATAATTTACTGTGTGAAAAATCAAAGTCAATGGGCTATTTCTCAAATATTGGGGGGAGGGGGACATGTTCCCCTTGCCCCCCAATCACCACCCATGAGGCCATCCATGCCTCCTGGTAAGACAGAAGGAGGGAGAGGACTGAGGCATGGGGGAGGGTTGTACTTAACAGAAAAATAGGCATCATTTCCTGATAATGTGCACTGGGTGGATACTGAAATAATCCATTAGGTATTCTCACTGAAAGCTCTAGATACAAGCAGGTGTGACTGATATCTAAAACTTGAAGATGAATATTCCACAAGGATATTTTCTGAGCATGTTTATGAGGGATAAATTCCTCTGACTGGCAGAACTTTCCTCTTTAACACCTATCTCTTCAGACCCCTTGCAAACTGTAACTGTAACAACTTTGACGATATCTGGAAAAGTACCAAATATTAACAAATAGTGTCCCAATGAGTTTGAAATCATGAACCAGTTCCTCTGAGAGGGTATGTTATGTCTGTTATAGCATGGGACAAAGTGCCAGAACATATTCAAAAAGGCCCCAACCCCCACAAACCTCCTCTCCACCAACCAACTCTCTCTTCCGTTCTCTCTAGCCGGGTCATACCAAAGACTTTAAAAATGGAACCTACTGCCTTTATGCTTGGTGCTCAGCATAAGCAATGGAGTAGGGAAAACAAGCCAGTGAGCCACAACTGGAAAAAAGGCCGTGGTCGTCTCGACTTGAACGAATTGGTTGGAAACCGGGACGTTAAACCTCATCTAACTAACTCTTTCCCTTGATAAAAAAAGTTCCATTGTAAGATACCCTAAGTACATGGTATGGTGCTTTAATATGGGAGCAACATGTACATGTTGAGGGCTTTGTGCCTTCTTAGACTATTACTTCCATCTCTTCCCCTTCCCATCCCCCATCCACTCCCTCCCCTCCCCCCACCCCTTTTCCACCCTCCTGCCTCATCCTGATACCTCTGTAGCATAACTTAGATAAGATAACTACCTTTACTTTCAAGAGGACCTTTTTCAAATGGATGAGAAGAGAGAAGACAACTTGTTCACTAAATTTTCCTTTTAGAAAATGATGGTTTTTTTACACATCCTCCCCCTCCCCCACAATTTTTGGCAAAACTGTTGGAACACTTGGGACACTTACTACCCTCATTGTGGGTATGATAGTTTTTGAGACTAGCGCAACTCTTTCCCCTTCCCCTAGTGTATGGGTTCCTAAGACAAGGATTGGCAAAGTGTGAACTGACACTATCAAAATCTCAACACTGTATACAGTGCAACTGGTGTTTCAACCGAGTTTTTTCCAAGATTGCAGCTAGCTCTGAAAGTTACTTACTTCTTCCTCTTCTGAGTGAATGTTGCTTGACTTCTTCTGCTAGCGCCCTCGCTTTTGCCAATGTTTCTTGACGAATGATTTTTTCTTGTTCCACTTTTGAGTGAAGATCAACATCAGCCTGTTCCTCCTTGAGCCAGTTGGAATTACTATGTAAATATAAGATTAAATACCAAATGTCACAATACTGCACATATAAACAAAGCCTTAGGCTATATGTTATGTTATAGTCCAGTAGCCTATACATAACAAAGCCTTAGTTAGGCTTTATCTTAAAGTTGTACACCTCAGTCAGCGGTAGTATAATTGCTCTCGGCTTAAAAATTCATGGAAAATTTGTTTTAACCTGAAGAGTTGATGTATTTGTTTTAGGTGTAACAGGGTACTTAACTAACAGCATATCACAGCCATATTTTCCCTGGTTTGTGTCTTCTTCAAAATATTCAAGTAATTTCAATTTGAAGGACATATTGATCTTGGTAACTAGCAAACACAAACTTGTAACTCCTAAATGTACTGAGTTTCTCACAAATATGTGTACATGACATCAATACAACACCTGGTCCTCACGATCGATTAATTTATATTACTGAAAATGACAGTCTTCATGAAAAACAAACTTCCAGGGGTGTCACCAGTGATGGGGGCAGGGAGGAGCATGGCCCCCTGTTGGGGAAATTTTCCAGTTTCGTCAGGGAGCCTTAATCCATAGGTTAAAATATGTAATCCAGATGACAGTGAGTCGCCCTGAAGATCTGCTTAATTTTGCTCTTAGGAGGGGCAGATTCTTCGACAAAAGCCCAAAACTTTTCAATTCCTCAATAAAAGCCCAACTCTTTCAAATTTTCTTCTATAAAAAACCCAAACTTTTCAATTTTCTTCAATGAGAACCACAAATTTTCATATTTTTGTTAATAAAAGCCACAGATTTTATGGCAAGTTGAGCATGCCAGAAATTATTATGTTTAACATTCTTTCAGCAACCTGTCACCTTTGTTTGGCATCAGGTTGCTGAGCCCCTCTAGGGCAGCTTTGACCCCCTGTCAGGAAAATCCTTTCATCAATCCTGCAAAAAGTCCAGTTTTTCGTATGAATTTTCCTTGATAAATTACAGAATTGCAAGAAAATGTCAACCTATTCCACTTTGAAATGTCTAACAAGCCACCACAGTTTATCATCACATGAATACCCCATTTGGACATGCAACAAACCATAACAGACTGACCACTTCTCTTTAATGCCAATCAAATTCCCATACTATTTTCTTGTTTAAGGAACTTTTCTTAAATTCTGTGACTTTTTCCTCACTGGAAAAAGGCAGACTTCAAACACATTCCTAGGCTTTTCCTGATTTACAGGATAAAAGGGAATGGTGTCACTATATTCTGTACTTTGATAAAGTGACTTCATGAGCACAGAAGTGCAGATCATGTGATGTGGTTTGTCAAGCTGCAGAAATTAAGGTACATTTTGCCCATACTACTTTTATACTGTTCATGATTTTTACTTTTAATACTTCATGATCAGGTTTACTTGAAATTTAAAGATTTTATGGCACTGATGAACCCAGCCCCACAGACCCTTTTCCAAGTAGCAATTACACAGGATTGTGGGACAGAGTTTTGGGCGAGGAAAAGGGTCTATAGCAGAAAAGGTATCAAAAGGAGGCAATATAGCATTCTTGTGATGTAAAATTTTAGGAGGGCAGGGTATGTTAAGATGTGTTACTGAAGGAGTAATTTTTGTTCTCAAAAAATTTTATACAGGGAACCACTCCCCTGTCTGCCCCACTGACTATGGGTCTGCAAGGACCCACTGTAACACCACCCATTAGTGAATCACACCCTGCGCATCATTACAGTCTGCTTACATCTCACTGGGATGCCAACTCTGCATGCTATGTTCTGACAACATCTTGGCAATATTCTCTGCCCTCTCCTCACGAGCTGCCAATTCTTCTGGTGAGAGTTTGCTCTTGTCTTCAATATCTTCATCTTCAGCTGGGTTGTACCTCTCTGGTATAATGATTTTACCAGGCATTCCAAGCTGTAGTAGAAATAATCATTTTAAGTGGTGACAAAATATTCAAGGGAAACTTGAACTTACTAAAGGTGCATCACTGATTAAGTAAATTTGGAGAATATCTGGGAGCCAAATCCTTCACTGCCTCAAGAGTCTTTTTACATCCTGACTTAAACAGAATGTGAGTTCTTGAGTAAGCTGTAAATCTATTCAAGCACTCCTACCTCCCCTCCCCCAGGCATACTCCCCTAACCCCCTCACACACATCCCTATCACACTCATACTGAATTGTGTTACCTTTGCAGCATCAGGCACCTAATGTTGAAAAGATGTTTTAACCACAACAGCTAGGTAACAGTTACCATGGCAATACCTTACAAGCATGCAACCGTTACTGTGGTTACCTGTTTCTTTATCCTAGTCAACTGTCACCTAGATTTTAACATTCATCTAGATAACTGTACACTAGGACACATACTCAGACAAACTACTGTCAAAAAAAATCTCCATTTAAACCAAACAAGGCCACACAGTATTATTTAAATGATCTTGAACACTTTAAATGGAATCCTTCCCAATAAGAGGCCAAAAACATTCTCATGGTAAGAAAGATAAAGCTTTATTTTCAGATAAAGAAGTAAACTGAGACAAGCTTCTGTAGGACACAGATGCATTTCATCCTCTCCCAGGAAAGTCCATCCCCCCTCCTCCCCCCCCCCCCCTATATAAATCACTAAGTAGGTACCATGAGACAAAGGCCATGAATCTGTCTCACATGCATATATACCAATTGTTCTCCCTTTAGGAAAACCTTTGTGTCCCCACTTTCCCTGCCATTTCTAGCACTGGTGCTGAAAAGTATGACTTGCTAGACTGCAGTCTTAGCATCACTCATTGTCACAATGCAGGCTTTCAAGTGAACCCAGGTGAAAAAGAAAGATGAATTTAGGATCAAAACCCTTGATAAAACAGGAGAAAGTAAGATTTTATAGACTAAATGTCGGACAAAAGTAGGAATTTTGCAGGCTTCATTGTCATATCCAGTGATGTTACTGCATCATTAATATTCTTTTAGACATTTTCAAAATAAGTTGAAGAAGTTATTTGCACACTTCCTTTTAGTCAAAAAAGTAAGATGAAGTAGGATAAAAAAAGGTTTTTAAGAGAAGCAGGAGATAGGCTCACAAAGGAGCAAACAACAGAGTTACACAGGAGTCACTTGAAAGTTTGCACCAATGATAATCGTGAACTGTACTATAATGCCAAGCACTCAACGAAGACTCAATTACCCTTTACTTATACTGAAAGATTCAGTATAGTCAAAGAGCCATTCAAACAATTTTCATGCCTTCTTTCCTGACAGTCCAGTCCCTTGCTTTAACTGTTACCAGTATAGGAAATTCAAGTGAGAACTGATTTCCATGTTTGAATAATTTCCTAGGAAGGACATGAAATATAAGGGATGCCTTCCTCAATCTCCAACCCTCCCACCCCCCACCGCAAACCGCAAAAAAATCAACATTAAATGCATTGCAATGACACTATCCACTATCAACATACAGCCACACATACACAAAAGTGAAACAACATGACAAGTTGTAAATTCTAACACTTTTAACATGCTAACACTGCCATGTAAAAGAAGCTTTAACAATTAACAAAGCTTTCACAAATTAAATTACTGCAGGGTTTACCAAACTTGCACAAATATTCTGCAAACAAACCTAAAATAGACTGACTTAAAATACAAGATATGCAAAACTAAAATAAAGTGTAGGCACAATGTGAAACTAAAAGACATGAAAAACAGAAATAATAAAATACACCCATGAAGCAAAAAGTTTTTAATACTCAACATCTGTTGAAAAAACTATTATTGAAGATATGCAAAATTAACACAAAGAAGTAATTCTTTCCATGTATATTATACATTTATGCTTTGCTGACTGATGCACAAATGAAAAGTTACATTGAGTCCCTACAGTTGTTTCAATATAAAGAGAGACAACTCCTGCTATAGAAAGGCCTGTTCTTCTTAGATGGCCTTAAAGGGGGGAAATGCAGTCACCCCAATTTGAATTAGTGTACCCTCATATCCTATCATGAAAGGATCTTCTTAATTCTGAAATAGTTTGATTCCCGGACTGGTTAAATACATGCAAATAAGTCATAGGTTTACCTTAAATATTCAATATTTATGTTTGAAATTGTCATGACAAGAACTTGCAAGAGAAATAAGGGGAGATTTTCAAGATTAAGTTGTTTCAAAATAAAAATGGGATGACTGCTTATTCCCTTTAATGGGAAAATGCAGTCCCCCCAATCTGAACTAGTGTACCCGTCATCCTCATTCAGGAATGGCTCCGATCAATTATATGACAATATTTTCGTTATTTACTTGTTAAATTTATGCAAAATAACTTCTTGGTTTACCTTCAATATTCAATGTTCTTATACAGAAACATACTGATATATATAATCAGTAGCAAAATAAGAGGAGATTTGTAAGATTTAGCAGATTTTTGAAAACAAACTTGGAGTGACTGCCATCTCCCTTTAATATATACAAACAAACCAGTACATAGCTTAAACCTCAAAATGAGCAGCAGTAAAATAATCTGAACAATTTTTTAAATTATGTGTGCATGAATTAAGTAAAAAGTACCTTTCAAAGTTTCCTGTTAGTGCTATAGTTTCATTAATATGAAATCTAGTTCCCCATTGTTGATGACAAAAAGTGTTTTTCAATGAGTGCAATCTATAGTATGTTTCCATGTTTAATATACCTCCTCCCCCAAAACGATCTGCCTGTATCTCTAGATGAAACCATTACTGAGAAGAGATTGTATCATGTTAGCATTCCATAATGGTCCAATCAAAAAGTGTTAAACTATATTGACCACAATGTTAGCGTTCTGAGAGCAGCATATTGCATGCACTTGTATCAAGCTTGTGTTAGTAGTTTTAAAATTCTTCTAACTTTTAAGCAATTCTCATTCCATATTTGCATGTGTTACTTCAAAACTCAGTGTTTCCCCTGGGGTGGGGAGGTTGGCAATGAAAGCCATTGAGAAACCAGAGAGGGTGACCTTGAGTCACTTTTAGCAACCAGCTAATACAATACTGTACTTTCCTGGAAAATAATGAAGCATTTGTGTAAAACTACTGGAAATCTAGGTAATGATAACATTTTCATTCCAACCCGTTGACTGATATACTGTTTTAGAGAACAACTGTTACAGAAGATTAATAATTCAAGCCCTAAGGCAGTAACTGTATGATGTTATTAAAGAGACTACAAGGGTGGAAAAAGATTGCAAAGGCCTATGGGATGCAACTTTACATCCGCAAGCTAACAATTCAACCTTTTATCTGAAGTTGGAAACTTTTCAATGAAGAAGATCATTTCAAATGGGGAGAGTTACAGATGGCTCTTTGGATGACAAAATCCCACCTATTATTAACTATGACCCTGCAGGTTGCTAAAACAACTTGCTTCAAATGCCACTGACACTACAGCATTGAATAATAACATATTAAATGCTTTATACCCTGATTGTTTCAATGAAAGTGTTCTCTTTACCCATTCCATTTCTTTAGCCTATTGCTTTCCTTCCCTCCCAGCTTACCTTTCTCCCTCTCTCCCTCCCTTCATTTTCTTCAGCAATACATTATTTCCTATGACTTGTTTTATCTTATTTGACATCCAAGGGGAAACACTGAAAAAAGGCATTCAAAAACCACAGGCAAGAATGCTGTTTTATTTTTGGGTTACAAAGTGAAATGACCTTTCGAGATGAGGGGTATGGATGCACCGTCGCAAAGAAACTGAATTTGACGACACGGCGCTTGGCTCGTAGGTACGACAGAGGGAGGCTATGAGAACTCATCTGAAGAGAGTTAGGAGGAAAAGAGGAAGAGAAGAGTTGAAGAAATACATCTGGACATTTCAGAAAAGTTCACAATTGAGTACCTGCTGACGCCTGAATCACCGCAAGAAAAATTGATTCTGGTGGTATTTGCATATTTTCTTAGCTACAAGCCAAGTCCTATGCATAACCTTGTTCAAATTAATCCTCTCCCCCCCCCCCCCAACCTTCCAAAATCTTGTTATTTCTTTTTTGCCATTCTGCAACTTAGACTGTGATTGTCATCCAAGTTCACCCCCCCTACCTAGAGAAGGTATAGAAGTTTGACAGATGAGAAATCCAATGAAAAGGTACATTGATGCCTTTAAAAGTAAAAATCACTCAAAGGGAAAGTGATCAGAAAATTAGAATGTGCAGAGTATATACAGAACACAGAGGGTGGAGAACAAAAGGAGAAGTTGAGGACAGGCACATAAAAGATTGACTAAGTCTTTATTTCATAAGCTAGGTTACGGCAACAACCTCCTAGGATAAGGATAATACTAGCAGAGATGTTAAGAAAAAAGTGCCTTCATACTTTGCACAGAGGTCAACAGATGAACAACTTCAGGCAATAGGTAAGTGTGACATCAAATACCAGACTGGTGTGGAGGAAGCATTGCTCCAATGTTAAGAATGACAGGGACCATGGGGTCATGTGTAATGAATGCCCTTTAACCTAAGCTTTAAAGGGGCAAGAGTATCTGGAATATGATCACACTTATAAATACAATTAGTGACTGCTCTTTGATTCACACTAATTCGAACAACAGCTTCATTACGGTTGGTTGATGGTTGCTTTTCCAGTCAGTTGTGTTCCAAAGCTCTCACACAGTATGGTCATGAGGAGATGGCCTTGAGCAATTTTATTTATGCTCAGTGCAAGCTACTGTAACTTTGGGAGCTGTACCAGACAGGTGCTTTTTGTGTAAATTAGAGAAGGGGCTAGAAGTGAACTGATTAAGGAGAACTTTTACCATCTGGAGCGAGATTGTAGAGGATAAGGTTGGGTTTCTTTCAAAGATTCAAATAATGCACAACTTGGTTTCCAATCCCAGTTTTCTACCCTCACCCCATCCTCCTCCAAGTCTAAAGTAGATTGAGAAGTTCCATAGATGAAGTAACTGTACTACTGACAGAATGTTAAGAACAATATCATTCAGGAGTAGAAAGGATTGATGACAGCAGGCAACTCCACCCCTTAAACTTGCTAAAAGTTTCACTTTTGTACCTCTTTTTTATAAATGGGCCAAGTCTATTTTTCTTTTTCAAACAAACCCAAGTCTAGCCCTTTCACTGGAATTGTTATAAAGCTGGCAATGGGAATGCTGTGTACAAAACGAAGTTTACAAGTTTGATACAGTACTACAGAAAGGTAATGCACAGATGCCTATAAGAACACAAATATATTTAGTAAGCCAACCAAGTTGATACAGGGGTAAACCAGGAAGAAAATGGGACAATTTTTAACCAAAGACAGCACGTACAAATAGCATGTTAAATGCTTACGCCAAAGATTGATATTTGAATGTACGACATTACAAATTTCTCTCAATGGCTAAGCTTTAAAGGGAAAATGCAGTCACCCCAATTTGAATTAGTGTACCCCCATATTCTAATTCATGAATGGCTCTGTTTTATCACGTGACAATGTTTTCATTACTGAAATGTTTAATTCATGCAGAATGACTACTTAGTTTACCTTTAATATGAAATAGGTTTCTTTGGACACATCATGAAAGACATTTGTAAGGGAAACAAGAGGAAATCTGTAAGATGTAGGGGATGTTTCAAAATGAATATGGGGCGACTGCTGATTCCCTTCAAGAATTTTTTGTCAGATATTGTAGGGATACATTCTGACAGTTTCTGACATATTTGCTCAAAGTTAGTCCTTTCCTCCACCCTGTTCCATATTTTAAACATCATTTTGTCATAACTGAATCCTAGAAACGTTTACCCATGTCAGGAAACAACTATGCAGATTTGCATCGAAATTTACCAACTAAGCATCCCATACTGCTTTAACTGTTGATTCTGATTGGCAGAACCTCTAAAATGTCTCTGACTCCAAATTTTATTTGCAGAGCTTATTTCCTCTTTGTCCAGTTATGTGTATGTACATTTTTCTATAAGTCAACTTGAAATTTCCGGAGAATTTGAAAAGAAGTTTTTCTGGTGTAGGCCTAGAGTGGAAGTTTTCCAACATTAAATAGTGAAAAAGTGTTGTACAATTACCAGTTTTTGACAACTGGGAAGGAACTTGACAACCTAAATCAGTGTTCTTTTGATATCTGACCTTGGGTAGGAATTACTGCAACATAATTACAAGGTAATGTTCTCATTATCAACATACTCTAAGGGTAATTAGTGAATTAACCTGCATATGACTGATACATAGGTTTGCTACATGGCTAGAATATTAAACCACTGAAATCCCAATTTTCAGCATTGATTTAATTATAAAAAAATTTACGTATGATCTTCAAAAATGACAAATGGTTAGATACCAAGAGGTTACCCATAACTCACAGCTTGGTTACAGGTATTACAACAAGGGATTCATTAATTACACCAGTTCACATGTATGGTTTTGCAAATCAAATTCTGGCAGCTGCCAGTCTTCTTTTTTCTAAAATAAAAGGTCAAGGCCCAAAATGAACAAGGCACTGGAGGCCATTGGGTGTGGCATTTGTGGATCCACAATTCACTATGGAGATTGGTCTTATGCCCCCCCCCCCAACCCTTCCCCACTTTTCAAAAATTCCTGCAGTCAGAGACTTTAAGATAAGGAAGTTTTGATATGCATTGATGAGTTGGCATGTAACAAGCTTTTTCTCTCAGACCCGCCCTGTGAAGAAATCATGGACCCTACAGTTTTTTGAGACCCCTGGCAACCCTGCCTTGAAAACCCCCAAAATTTACTGGCATCACGGTCTACAATGGCTATATGCTCTTAGGTTATTTTCATTTCGTGTTCTTTGGCTACAAGTTTTTTACTGTGGATCCTGCTTGCTTTGCTTCGGTGTCCTCTGATAATTTCTGCCAGATGAAAGCCATTTGGCCTCCAGTGCTTTCTTTGAGCCCTGGGATTTTAGAATGCAAAATGACTGAAATGTGTATAATGAAGATGACTGAATGAATGAATTATTGATTTCCTTGTTTTCACACCAGGAGAAAACCTGGATAAGATAAAATATACAGATGAGTGAGAATGATATGTGAAAGGTGAATCAGTTTGAACAAATGATTGAAAGCGCTGCTGAATGGATGGAATGACATACTTCTCTATAATCCTGATTGTTACCATGGAAATTGTGATCTATGATCTTGTCACTATGCTAAAGGATAAAATGGAACAGAACAGTCTTTCTAAGATGGTCAGATGAGAATGTCTTCATTATCTCATAAATCGCAACATTTCTAGGGAAGGACAAATGAGGCGACAAAGCTTGACTCTGTGGACAAACATCTTTCGTGAATTTGTAATCAGCATATGAAACTTTTATTATAAGTTAAAAATGAATTTCCCAAGTGGACATTATAATCTCACCATTTTGAGATCAACATAAATTTTTCTCAAAAGTGAGAATGAAGTCTACTTTCTGTTTTCTCAAAAAAATTGAAATATCAGTTCTGAAAATGACAAACACAAAATGAAAGCTGAACTGTATGTGGAGATCCTCATTGTCACTAAAACGACCTTACAAGTCATACAAAACTTATGTCATCACGTAAGGCAAACCCAATGACACGTACATATCTATATGAACCAACCTCTCCAGGTTCTTAAGTTCCCGTTCTAATTCAATCTTTCTAATTAAATATTTAAGTTTTATGAAAGTTTTCAAGATATTACCAGTTTGACAGTAGCATTAGTTTGCCACAGTACTGGTTATTACTTGTGATCGGCAATTTAATACAGGACAATTAAAGAATCTTTGAATTCAAAGAACATTTTAACTGATTAAATTATAAATTATGGTTTAATTGCGACCATTCTTTCAAGATGCATCCAAACCTCCAATGTAAAAACAAATTGCACTTGTCAAGTGGCCTTAGTACGCCACCAGAATAGAACTGAATACAAATTTGGTTAAAAGATTTGTACAAAATATGCACAATAGTTTTACTTGACTAACAAAACATCTTCAATTTTGGCATAATTATTGTTACTTTTTTGTTACTATCAGAAAGCGCTTAGCCAACATACTACGATATCTACAGCCAAGAATTCACTTACTCAGAATGACAGCAATCTGCTATTGTAAATTATTAGGACAGCCCTCTATCAGGCCTTGCATGTTCTTTTAAGAAATTGTGCTAATGACTTTATGTCACTTTTTTTCTTGAAAACTTGCACCTTTATATAATTTCTTTTATACTCCAATGTCTTTTGTAGTATTTGAATAAACCTTAATGAATATGGTATTCAGGGTATGCAAAAGCTGTGGCAGAATCTTGGCTAGTTTAAGTCAAGGATGCCAAATCCTATCAAAATCTTATAATTTTTCAAGACTTCAACTATTTTATGCATTGTCAGAGCCCTACAAAATGTTACTCACAAGGATCAAAGAAATTTGTATAGAAATTAAAACTTTCATTACACTTGTTTACTCTCTAACCCACAGACACTATGTATGATGAAGTCAATAAGCAGGCAGGGACAATGGGAGACAAGGGATTTAGTACAATGATCAAATAATTATATAATTTCACAAATTAGATACATATTTCAAAGTTACAATTATTTGCCAACAGCATGCCCAAGCATATGGAGTCAACATTACATACTAGGACAAAGCAGGCATAAATAAAAGCAAGGGTGTTTTATTTAAAACTTTTCATTTGGACTATTTAGCTAAATTTCAACTATCTGCAGCAATCCCCCCCTCCCCCTCCCCCTCCCCCATCCCTCCCATCCACCCTCCCTTAACAACTGCTTCGACACACTAAATGAATTTCTACCAGAAAGAGAAAATGATTTTAACAATATATCCAAACTTTACCAATGTAGTACCCAAGTCTTTCTAATTAACCCCCTCACCTGGTCCCACCCCACTCCAACCATCAAAACCTTAATTACCATGGTACCCTGTCATCCTGTTTAAAAAGAATGTTCAACCAGAATGCAAAAATGCATTGAGGTTTCGATGGTTTATGTTCTATTCCAAATAATGCCATGATGTCCCATACCTTTCAGTCACTGTTCAAATGCTATCTTAACATGTTGGAAAAATACAGTTTTGTGTTCCTATTTAATCTTGGGAATTCTTGGGAAATTTGCATTTTGACCTCTGGTGACCCCAGACGACCTTTCACCTCCACCAAAAACAACAGGGTTCATCTTCTCACCGTAACACATCTACATACTAAGTATGAAATCTATCAAAGCATCCTGCCTTGAGATATCGTGTTAACAAGGCTTTCAGTGTTTGACCCCAGTGACCCCAAAAGACCTTTGACCTCCAGCAAAAATAATAGGATTCATCTCCTTACCATAATGCATCCACATACTAAGTATGAAATCTATCCAAGCTTCCTACCTGGAGATATTGTGTTAACAAGATTTTAAGAGTTTGACCCCCAGTGACCCCAAATGACCTTTGACCTCCACCAAAAATAGTAGGATTCTTGCTCTTAATATAAGGCATCTACATACTATGTATGAAATTTATCCAAGCGTCCTAACTTGAGACAACATGTTAACAAGGTTATCAGCGTTTGACCCCCGGTAACCCCAAATGACCTTTGACCTCCGCCAAAAATGATAGGGTTCTTCCTCTTACTATAAGGCATCTACATACAAAGTATGAAATTTATCCAAGCTTCCTACCTCGAGATATCATGTCAACAAGGTTTTCAGAATTTGACCCCTGGTGACCCTAAATGACCTTTGACCTCCTTCAAAAATGATAGGATTCTTCCTCTTACCATAACGCATCTACATACTATGTATGAAATTTATCCAAGCGTCCTAACTTGAGACAACATGTTAACAAGGTTATCAGCGTTTGACCCCCGGTAACCCCAAATGACCTTTGACCTCCGCCAAAAATGATAGGGTTCTTCCTCTTACTATAAGGCATCTACATACAAAGTATGAAATTTATCCAAGCTTCCTACCTCGAGATATCATGTCAACAAGGTTTTCAGAATTTGACCCCTGGTGACCCTAAATGACCTTTGACCTCCTTCAAAAATGATAGGATTCTTCCTCTTACCATAACGCATCTACATACTAAGCATGAAATTCATCCAAGCTTCCTACCGCAAGATATTGTGTTAGCAAGGTTTTCAGGGTTTGACCCCCAGTGACCCCAGGTGACCTTTGACCCCCACCAACAAATAGGGTTCTTCCTCTCAATATGGGGCATCTATGTACCAAGTTTGAGAACTGTCAGAGCTTCTTTTCTTGAGATATTGTGTTAACAAGGTTTTCAGCGTTTGATCCCTGGTGACCCCAGATGACCTTTGACCTCCATCAAAAATGATAGGTTGCTTCCTCTTACCATAACGCATCTACATACAAAGTATGAAATTTATCCAAGCTTCCTACTGCGAGATATTGTGTTAACAAAGTTTTCAGAGTTTGACCCCCGGTGACCCCAGGTGACCTTTGACCCCCACCAAAAATGATAGGGTTCTTCCTCTCAATATGGGGCATCTATGTACCAAGTTTGAGAACTGCTGCAGTTTTCTTTCTTAAGATATCGTGTTAACGAGCAAAGTGTCACAAACACACATACATACATACACTCACACACACACACCCACACACATACATACACACACACGCCATCATGAATGCATAGGTTTCTCTTACCATCGAAACCAATAAACTTATCAGATTTTTGACATTTCCACATCAATTTTTTCCTTCAAATTCATTGTACAAACAAAATATCTCTTACTCCCTTTATTTTGCGCCTACCAATGGCATTTTTTTTTTTCAATATTGGCTTCTTTTTCTCTTTTTTTTTGGGGGGGGGGGGAGGGGAGGAAAGGGATATTTAGATTTAGGGTTGCAGATTTTGTGACTTATTTCATAGTAAGGAAAAAAGTATGTACTGAAGTGATGCAAGGGTAACATTACACTATCTCTTTCTTGTTGTATTAGGCCCTGTAGAGCCATTTTCTTGAATGCTTGTATTCTCTGAAACTTTCCTTTTTCTATTTATTAATATATTTACTCTTTGATCATATTTAAGCCTGTTTTACATATTTTTCCTTTGTTTTATCAAACAGTACTTCAATGCTAAAATATACACTTATGATTATTAATCAATAATTAAACAATTACTACTACCAGGCATGTAGCAAGGGTTTTTTTCAAGATGCATCCAAACCTCCAACGTAAAAACAAAATGTACTTGTCAAGTGGCCTTAGTATGTCACCAGAATAGAACTGAATACAAATTTGGTTAAAAGATTTGTATAAAATATGCACAATAGTTTTACTTGACTAACAAAAGATCTTGGCATAACTATTGTTACTTTTCTGTTACTATCAGAAAGCACTTAGCCAACATGCTACGACATCTACAGCCAAGAATTCACTTACTCAGAATGACAGCAATCTGCTATTGTAAATTATTAGGATAGCCCTCTATCAGGCCTCGCAAGTTCTTTTAAGAAATTGTGCTAATGACTTTATGTCGCTTTTTTTTTCTTGAAAACTTGTACCTTTGTATAATTTTCTTTATTCAAATGTCTTTTGTAGTATTTGAATAAACCTTAATGAATATGGTATTTAGGGTATGCAAAAGCTGTGGCAGAATCTTGGCTAGTTTAAGTCAAGGATGTCAAATCCTCTCAAAATCTTACAATTTTTCAAGACTTTAACTATTTTATGAGTTGTCAGAGCCCTACAAAATGTTACTTACAAGGATCAAAGAAATTTGTATAGAAATTAAAACTTTCCTTACACTTGTTTATTCTCTAACCCACAGACACTATGTATGATGAAGTTAATACACAGGCAGCAACAATGGGAGACAGGGGATTTAGTAGAATGATCAAATAATTATATAATTTCACAAATTAGATACATATTTCCAAGTTACAATTATTTGCCAACAGCATGCCCAAGCATATGGAGTCAACATTACATACTAGGGCAAAGCAGGCATAAATAGAAGCAAGGGTGTTTTAATTATTTTAAACTTTTCATTTGGACTATTTAGCTAAATTCCAACTATCTGCAGCAACCTCCCCCCTTCTCCCCCATCCCTCCCATCCACCCTCCCTTGACAACTGCTTCGACACACTATATGAATTTCTACCAGAAAGAGAAAATGATGATTTTAACAATATGTCCAAACTTTATCAATGTAGTACCCATGTCTTTCTAATTAACCCCCTCACCCCACCCCACCCGACCCCACTCCAACCATCAAAACCTTAATTACCATGGTACCCTGTCATCCTGCTTAAAAAGAATGTTCAATAAAACTTATCAGATTTTTGACATTTCCACATCAATTTTTTCCTTCAAATTCATTGTACAAATAAAATACCTCTTACTCCCTTTATTTTGTGCCACCTATGGCTTTTTTTTTCTTTTTGCAATATTGGCTTCTTTTTTGTTTGTTTGTTTTTTTTTTTTGGGTGGGGGGGAGGAAAGGGATATTTAGATTTAGGGTTGCAGATTTTGTCACTTATTTCATAGTAAGGAAAAAAGTATGTACTGAAGTGATGCAAGGGTAACATTACACTATCTCTTTCTTGTTGTATTAGGCCCTGTAGAGCCATTTTCTTGAATGCTTGTATTCTCTGAAACTTTCCTTTTTCTATTTATTAATATATTTACTCTTTGATCATTTTTAAGCCTGTTTTACATATTTTTCCTTTGTTTTATCAAACAGTACTTCAATGCTAAAACATACACTTATGATTATTAATCAATAATTAAACAATTACTACTACCAGGCATGTAGCAAGGGTTTTTTTCATGTAAGGTTTCTGGTTGGAATGACCTCTCTGTGCAAAAGCCTCCACGGCAGGCAAAATAGTCTTCCATTGGCATGACATTCGGTGGCTTGCCTTATAAACCCAGTGGGGACCACCAGGATAGTTTTCTAAAGCTCTGAGGCATTTAAAAAATTATGTTCATAAGAAGGAAGCACCTTTCAAATAGCACTGAATGAGCACTAACTAGACCACAACCCCCCCTTGCCCCTCACCCAAATCTTACATCTTGTCCCTATTCTCTGAACTTTCACTTACCAATCCTCCGCCAGTTGACTCATCCACCTCCACATTTTTCAGGGTACTTTTAACAATGTCACCGTTGGTATTAGAGGTAGGGGTGGGATCATCATCAGCTGTCTTTAAGGCCTTCTCTAGAGTTCCAATCTCTAAATCACCAGACAACATCTGCAAGGTGAAGAATTTATGAGGTAAAAATACATCAAATTATTATCAATTTTACACCACACAGAATCTAGCAACATTCAAGACAGTAACTCAATCATACTTCCCTCCTTCTAAAAACAGTTTCTTTATAACTGCAAGACATTTTGTCTGAAATTTTAGGATTATTTAATTATGGCATGTGGTGTAGATACAAATTTTTATGACTTACAAGTTTTGTACACCTTTTATGAGCATGCTGCTTCAAGGTACGCAACACTGCATACAGAGAGATCTGACTACTTTAATCCATTATGTAAAAGTTAATTTCAAAACTAATTTTTTTATGATTTGCGACCTTTTCCATATTAATCTTGCCAATTTTGATTACAACTTTTAACTATTTCACACCATGGTAGGAGTAACGCTACTTGTTCAAAATTTTCAACTACTCATACTTCTCGCAACATCTTACATCTACACCAATACAGTGAATTACAAAGAAAAAGCCAACAGAGAGTCATTCCAAACTTTTGATGGACCCGTCTGTGTCTATGCCTACCATACATACCATCAGGGCCCTCGCAATGGCCAAGTTTAGTGCCAGGTAATTAAGTATTCTAGTGGAGTTTAGAAAGCAAAAGCCTACATACAGAAGCTATCCAAGGACTAGACTCAGGGTCTTTGTTTGAGTCCCTTTGAACCTCATTTGACTCTTAAATTTGTATGATTAGAGGAAAGTCCATTCTTTTATCATTATTCCCCATATAAACAGTTTTCCTTATCCACATCCAGGCCTCGAATTCTAAATTTTTAAGGGCACAGCTATTTTGGTCTCAAGCATCAGGGCAAATCTGGGGGCACCACGGCCAAACGGTAGGGCAGCAAGGCCAAAACTTTTACTTTGTTGATAGGGCACCAAGGCCATACATAATTTCCTGCATGGCCTGTCCTTGTAGAGCTTTTCTCTTTATTACTGTATTCCTACTGTAGTTCCTTCCAATGAGCAAGCATTCAACATAACCATGTATACATGTATGGAAGCATGAAGGAAATGAATATGTGTACCACCTTTGGAGTGGTAGAAGGTGGTGAAGAGTGGGAAGGCATGACGTTGACGATCAGCCGAGACTGTGAGGGGCACTGCAGCCATAGTATGGCGGCTCTTAAGACCATTTTTGGTCTCAAGCTCTTTTGAAAATTGCAGGGCACCGAGGCCAATTGAAGGGGCAACCACGGCCATGGCCTCGGTTGAATTCAAGGCCTGCACATCAGGGTTTTTTATTCACGTTTGTGCTGGTCAGCAAACTGCAGTTCACACTGAGTATCAGTATGGTAAGACCAGTTCCAGTTCCTCACAACCACACTAGAATGACTCATGTAATTAGAACCCTGCATATCATCATATTTAACAATTCTATAGGACTTGGAAAAAATAATTATTGTAACAGTTACCAAGACCTCATATACATAGCACACAAAAAGGGCTGCCAGATGAATTTCACACTTTATGGCCAAACTCTCCTCCTAAATAAAGCCAACTTAAAGATCTGCTATACTTTCATCATTACAGGGAAGAATTTTTCATAGCCAATTGACCACTTTCATACCTAATTGAACTTTTTTTCAATGTTTCAATAAGGCCAAATTAGCAATATCTGGCCATGAAAATAGCTAAATGGCAGCCCTGCACTCAAACATATAGTTGTGAGCATGTCCTAAACATACCATAAAAGCAGGACAATGCTTTCATTATGAGAAATATTTCATTATGATCCATCCAAAATGTTCATATTTCCCCATATTTGTAACTGATATCAACAACACCATAAAAGCCGGTTTGTACTTCCAGTTTTTAATGCACTATAAAGCTATAAAAACCATAGCTGGTCATCCCTTGCTCTTCCAGGCCGATCACAGACAAAGCTTGGAGTTGGGCAGTGTTCAACTTTTATAGCTTTATAGTGCTACACTGAGGTACAAACTGGCCTTTTGAATTACAAGATTACTTGCTTGGTTAGTTACGGAAAATCTCAAAGTCAGAGAGAACAGAAAGCAAAAATGAAAAGGGTGCAAATGGGAGAAGTGGAAAATCCAATCACATCAAAAAAGTGTTCCGTGTTTGTAAACTACACTAAGAATAAACCTGATTTTGATAATCCACAAGGAAATCTAGCTCAAGGCTCAAAAAAAAAAAAAAAAACCATGGATGAAAGATAAAGTCAAATAGCTCTCAGCTGTAAGATATTTCCTAAAGCACCATGGCCAAGCATGGGAGAAATAAGGTCAAGGTACCACTGAAGGCTACCTGTAAAGGGTACCACTGAAGGGTAACAGTAAGTGGTACCACAAAAAGGGTACCACTAAAGGGTACTAAATAGCAATTATACAGACTGGAATTAAGGCAGTTATGAGTTTGTTTAACTATTGCAGGGCATCACAGTAAAAATGTCTGAACTAATAACAATGGCCTTTCTTACATTGGTTAATTTTCTGATCAGTGAAGGGACATTGTTGGTAGGTAGCAAGACAAGAGTTACAGTTACTATGTCACATGTGAGCACCTACCTGTCCTCTTTAATTGAAAGTGATAGAAAATAATCTTTTCTTATTCCAACCATTTATTTTTGTGTCGATGTAAAAAAACTTTGAAATACATGTATGCATCATACTTTAAGGCACCAATTGCAAACACATCCTAGAAGGAAAAATAAATAACAACAGTTAAAAATTACAATTTTTTTTTTAATTTACAGAAATTTAAACCAAAAATAGTCACCAAAACACAAATCAAAACTCTACAAAAAAAAAAGATAGGTTAGTTAAACACTGCCACTTCACTCCACAAATTTCATGCCTGTTTGCCAAGTCTCATAAGCATGTCCACCCCTGCATCCAAGCTGAATCGTTTCCTGTCCTCCCCCTCTGCTGACTCCCGAGGGGAAGGGGGTGATGGGGGACGGACGAGAAAGCCTCCTGGGAGTGTCTTGCTGCGGATTGACCTTATAAGACGTTCTGCTGCACTTCTATGTTTGCGCTGATTTCGATTGCAAGGGTGAGAACAGACATTTTGATTCATTGCAAAAAATTCTTATGAAAACTGGATAAACCATCAGAGATAACTTCCTAATATTAAAGGGGAATTTTCATGATCCCAGACATTTCCAATTTTCCCAACTATTCAACTTCTAGCTCCTCCCATAACTGTATAAAGCTCCTCCTTGTGCAGGAATAAACCTGTTTTATTGCTTAAGGCCATGTCCTGGTGAGCATACAAGGCTATAAAATGTAATAAAAGCACTCTCTCTGCCTTGTGTGGAATGTGAGCTACTCTGCATCTTTCAAATTTTCAAACTTTGATGTCAATCAAACAGCAGTTACCAACTGAGAATTTTCATACCCCTACACTAAAAATATACTTTGGGGTGATGACTGTCTGTCTTTAAACTGCAATAACTAGCCTAAGATCCAAGGGGTCTGACTTTGAAAGTCCTAATAAAGCAATCGACCAAAATGTATTGTACTACTCACAGAGTACTCTATTAAAAACAAAGAACTGGTTACTACATCTACAATATATACCAACCATAACTGTAATTCTATCACCTATAAATAATATCATGCATTTTAATACATCTACAAGTACTTTCCCAGAGTTTGTAAGTGAGGGACCAGTTCTCAGCAGAAGGAGCTCACAACTAGAACTCAGGGTTTTATTCAAAATTTTGGGTCATGTTCTTGTCAAATTTATGTTATGGCCAGGCTGAAAAACTGAGTACACCAAGTACAGTGAGTACACCGAGTTGACTGTCATAAGCAGCAGACAGGATTGGAGTTAATTCACCACCACCAGTAAACCTGACACTAGCTTAAGTAAACTGACTGGGTTCATTTGCACTACAAAGAAGTAACACAGGGACTCATTACTAGTGAAGTATGATACTGAAGTTGTGAGAAACAGTCATAAAGGCCTGCAGGGGCGGGGGGAGGGGGCATACACTTGATGCACCCCCACAAAACCACAGTTTGAAATATGATACTTCTACATGTATGTCACAGACAATATCAAAAATGACCTCTATTTTTAGCAGCATTTTTCACTTTGGAATAGATGAGTTGGGTGGGTATTTCCCTTGGCTTTTAACATGGTAGGGTTAAATTGCCACAAAGAGGTGTGAGGGGATTTCCCTTTGCCTTTAGCAAGGTAGGGTTAATTCAACACCTTTTACATCCTTTCATTACAACTTTGACTGATGTCTGTAAAATTCCACATAAGCGTGTGATTCCACTTCAACCAGTAAACGTATACCACATCACTTCATCCAAAGATCAGCATTAAGATATGGATGCATACAAAGACAGAGACGCATTAAACTGTGAGGAGAAAGACAAGATTTGATCACTTCCGGCAGAAAGGGATACCATCAATTCACAATGATCACCTGACTTAATTGTCTTCATTTTTCTTTACATCATTACTAAATCAAAACCAAGTTTATTAATCAGTTGTTAACAAACTATTACTGAAGTAGCATACCAATCTTTATACTTTTTTTTTTAAATTCACTTGTTTGAGTACACTTGATAAAGGGACTTGAAGCAATGCATCCACCAAACATGTTTTACAGGCTCAGGTTTTGCATTAAAGTGATGCCGTGAGTTTGCAAAAAGGGAAAAACATGAAAAAATCGAGTTTAAAATCTTAGTCATTCGTTTGAGTGGCCCAAATGAACAGTAAGGGAGAAAAAATATGGCCTGTTGTGCGAATTCCGGCACCAGCCCTGAAATTTTCGTAAAAATAACGACTAAACTCAAGGAAATCAAAAATGTGCTGCTCACAAACACTATTCAGTCTCCTAACCAACATCTGTTGAGCAGACCAATGAGAACGAAGTACTGATGCATATTCACTAGGTGTAAACAGCTGATCGACTTAGCAGCTAGTCTTAGCACAACAACACAAGTGAACAAGACTGACTGAATGTGTGGATCTTGAAGAAGTAACGTTGATATTGCAATATACACCGTACAAGGTAATACCACAAGGCTAAACTATCCCGTTTTACTGTAGTAGCCTAACTTTAGGCTACTGGCGAGTGGTACCTCAGTAAATTAAGCCTAACTTGCGCTAACATTAGTACTACTAGTATCGAGAGACGATGCTCTGCCTTTTATTTGCACTTACCATCGTGTTTGACGTTCAATTCAGAAACAGTTTTGGCGACAAAAGAGTAGGCCTATTAGTGGTGCAACTTTCGCTGTAAACCTGTAACGTTCAGATTCAAATCAGCACTATAACGCGTACCAATGAGTGAAAGACAGTAGCCTGTAACTGTTGATTCTAAATTAGAGCCGAAAGCTATATTGAGCGTACAACTAAGGTTAGTTGTATTATCAAGCGATTATGCAAGAAGGTCATTCCCCGGCCGTGAGCGAACAGCTGTACCGTGGAGCTAGCCTGGGTTGAGTGGTATAGTACGTTTTTTAACGTGGTGACACCTCAATAATATTGCATATTCAACATCAGGTTCGTTGCATAGGAGTGGTCTAACGCTTTATAATGAGGACCGTTTTTTGAAAAAGGCCTTCAAAATTTTTCTGATTTTATGCTGTTTAGGTTACTTCCCGAGACTATCGCTATCATGTTGAGCTTTCAAATTGTATTCTTCAACTCTGTATAGCACTCGTGGCATTTTGAAGGATAAAGAAAGACATAACAAGAAGCAAAATCTTATGTTTTTCACTTTTTGCAAACTCACGGCATCACTTTAAGAAAAATTTCCAACAGAACCACAGGTTACCATGTCACCATGCTACCATGCCAACATGACACTGAATCATTTTTGATGCATGGCTCTATCATCACACACACACACACCCACACACACATACGCACATTCATTGCCTTATGGGGTACTAGGAAAGGACCCGGTAAGGAATTCACGGGATTTCCACATTAGCCTGGCTGACCTCCAACTAACCCAGCAGACGTACGTGTCGGGAGGGCGGGCTGCTTGCCAAGGCAGGCACGTGCAGCTGCGCGAGACTTCTCATTGCAGTGGCCGAATTTTCGGGCAGCTACGCCAGTTACGAACCGCGCGTGAGCTAGGAATGACGTGCGAGAGCGGAGGTCTCGCCGGCTGCCTATGTACCCGCTAAGGAGGTGTCTGTGCACACACACACACACACACACCAGAAAAAGTTCTTGACTCCTTTGATTCTAAGATATACCAGTTTTTTCCTTAACAATAATTTCTGTTTGGTTATTTCTTTCAGCTTTTCTTTTTTGCCATAATTAAGTAAAAGACAAGAGTTAACTTAAAAGTTTTACTTACAGGGGCAGGAGTAGCATCCACTGGCCTCATTCCATGAGTGGATGGCTTACTGGGGGGAGGTGGCATGGCTTCTGTATCAGAGGCCACTTCCCTGTCCACCACAGGTTCCACTCTCCCTGAGCTGGGGGGTTTGTAGGGAAGGGTTTGGCTGTGAGGTGGGGCCTGTGAATATTAAGTGAAGGGTATACCTCTATGTTAGTATTTAATAAACGATAACATTTGAAAATATACCTGAGATATTGTTTCAACATAAAACTACATTGAGTTTCTAGTAACTGTTACTCCTAATTAATGGTACAATCCCTCTCCCAAAACAAGTTATCACTGATAGCTATATACTAGCTCCATTCAAAATGATGAATTCCTCTCCTAGCACATTTTCTCCATACTCTATAAAAGGAAGCGTGGTTTAGGAATGGATGAAATCCAAACAGTTCGTATTTACGTTTCTGTTTTGCCTAAAGGGCTTACAAATATCATCTTGCAAAATTGTCAGCACAGCCATATATGGACACCCTCACAGAGGATGCCCTGCTAACGGGTGATTAAGGCAGGTCGAGAAGCCCCCACCTCCTGAGCAGAATATATGCAATTTGAAGCAAAAATATATGCTATTTTGGGGGCAAAATGTGACATTTTGCTTAGAATTCTGGAAATGGCTCATCCCCACACACACAACTGAAAGTAGTCCCCACAAGCTCATGGCACTAAACTCGTTCTTAAAAGCCAGGTATGAGACGCCCTCATAAATTAATGCCTCTATAGGACCATTCCTGACATACAGGAACATACACTCCCTCCTTTTCCTAACCCCTACAGAATATGTAACCAGTACTGCATAAAACAACCTGACTACCTGGTTTGGATTTCAAGCATTAAAATTGTTCCACAAACTACAGTATATGATAGACTTCACAACTATTCACAGTCATTCTCTGTTAAATAATATCATCAATAATTTGATTCTTACCTTTTGTTTTTCCCTCTCACCACGCTGTACTGACGATACTCTCCTGATGGGTGCCTCCACACCTTCAAGAAAAAGACAAAAAGAGTGATATATAAACCAACGTTCCACACTTTTAAGACAATGGATTACAAGATTTTTCAAGGACCAAGATGGGAATTTCCAACACCGGCAGGGCCACTAGATCACAGGATCACTTATATCACTTGACCTAAGATCCTAACTCTGACCCTAATCCTACCTTAGGCTAATCCTTATCCTAACCTTTATTCTTTATCTAACCCTAATCCTGAACCTAGCTCCAACCCTGAATAGATGTTTGGTCTAGCGGAACTTTGGTGTGGTGAACCTTCCATCTTGTGAACTTTTCGTCTAGTGGGATTCCCCCTGAGATCCAAAAACAACAATTTCTGTTTGAAGGAAACATGCAATAATTTTATTCATTTGCACATCTTGCAAACATTTAGCACTTACATTGTGATCTTGAGCACAGTAAGTAGGAGCGTTTAAAACTTTCAGACCACAGTATTTTTTTTTTCACACCAAACACCCAAAATCATTTGAGAAAATAACTACAGACTGTTTTCCAGACTATTTTCTTCCCCAGATTTCCCTACTGCATGGAAACCCAGTATATTTCTGTAAACAGTAAGCTTCAACATTGTAGACTATTATTTTACTTAAGTTTTCCTGACAGGTTTACAAGTCCATGTACAGAGTATTTGGTTTTGTTTTCTTTAAAACAGAAGCTACTGAACTACTTGCCAGTAACCTTGTCCTTCTAACGGGCTCAAACTCTGTCCTTCACACTGTCTACAAAATTTAAGTACCACCCCAACAAAGCTCTGTCCCCATTTACAGCTCTCCACCACCCAACCCCACTCCCACCGCCCAATCATGTTACTGATTTCAAAGCAATTCATATTGTCTACAGTGATACCACCAATGCACTTCCGACAGTTTTACAAACATGCAAAAAGATAACTTACTTCTCCTGTATGGTGTGGGTCCATAAACCGAGGAGTTACGAATGCTTGATGACGTTGACTCTGTGTCAGAATCCCTGGACCGTGGTTGGGAAGAGCTTGGTTTGAATCCTACTACATGTTGGTTGTAACTTGGGGGCTCTTTTGACCTTGATTTGTTGTCAGTCTTCTGCTTTGCTTTATCATCCTAGTATTCGAGAAAAATGATAATTATTGTTAGAAAATGGTCACACTCATAGCTAGAGCTATTTAAAAAGGAAAAGTTTTCTCTTGCAAAACATGAATGATGCAATAATCCCTCAGGAGTGGGGAAGGGGTAAGCTTGTGAAGTATGTAGTAACACAAGTATGTAATATTTACATATACAGAGACTTGTGTGTGTTTCACACACACTCTTTCCTTCAACCACAGAAGAGGTGTAAGGGAAAAAGGAGATACATACTATCAGCTTCAAGTTATTCACAACTGTGATAAATCAACTAGGATCTGGCAATTGTGACTAAAAGCATTTTTTTTTTAAAAATGAGAACAGATATGGTAACCACCTCCATTGCTTTCTTATTCTCCACACCCTCCTGATCATCTTAAAAAAAAATCAAAAGCAAACTGCATTTTCTTTCTACCAACCTTCCCCCAATTTTTCCATCTGTAGTATGCATATTTCAATCTTTCAATTACACATGGTGCCTATCTTGGTCCACCCTACTCTCACCCTTCCCTCTTACTTAAAATCAATGGGTCAACCCTCTCATCCTCCCATTCCTCTGGCTACCACCTCTTTCTACAGCATCTCTGATTTGCTTCACTACAGCAATTAAAATCCCACTGCTATTACCATGCTGTTTCATATTCATCACACATTTTGCCTGTACTGTATCAAAGTAATTAACAATAGTGTAAGCACTAAAATCCCACTGCTGTCACCATGTGCACATAAATACATAAACCAAACTAGAGAAGCAGAAGAACCAACAGACTCATGGGTACACACAAAATACATCATGCAGCAATACTACCAACATGCCACAATACAGATACTACCATGCAATGGTAACATCAAACAGAAAAAAATTTAACACACAAGAAAAACACTTCATGTAAATGTCAGAAATGTAGATGTCCTTGGGAGGCCACCTTACCACCAGCTGTACTAGATAACTAGATATAACATTAAAGCAAAGAATAACTAGGGAGCAAGGTAAAATACAGATTGCAAATTGTGAATATATGGCGCTGTGCATGTAACAGATACACCTCAAAGGGAAATAACATTAAAATGCTAGCATAAATAAGACAATTTGTAAGTTACATAAATAGTTTCAATACTATGTTAGTATCCACAGCAACTAGGATAAAGTAGACGAGACATCTGTCACAGTCATATTATACTGTGACAAGATCTCACTGTTGATTGCTGTCCATAACTAACATGTGGGGTCAAAGGTCATACATCATCACATATCATAAGAAACATGAAATGATTATTCATGAGTTCAATACTACACTATACTGTGATATAACCACAAGATTAGGTTAGCTACATACTACTGATGCAGAAGTGGTCTGAAGTGATGCAGGCTGGTTAGGGATGATCTCTGTCGCAGCTTTCGGAGGGTCCTGTGTAATCACAGGAGGAGGACTTAGCCTCACAGGGGCGCTGTTCACTGTTGTGACTGGCTGCTGCACAAGGTTTTCCTTGATTTGCTAAAATAGAGTGATTGTGAGTTGGAAGAAAAAGCTGTTAAATGCACATCAAGACAAAACCACAACAATCTAAAAATAAAAGAAACAGGAAAATACTCAACAAGCTTCACAAAGACAGGGAAGCTGAAAAAATTGGCCCAACCCTCAGTTACTTCCTCTTTTATAATCTCTATTATACTTTAATCAGAAGAATGTCCTCTTTTAACTTTAAAATCAGTAACTTAATCAGTGAAAATCTCAGAAAAATCCAATATTACTATGGCAACATTTTTCATTTAACAGAAATGTTTGAAATCTCATTCTTTTGCTGCAGTTTAGCTGAATGATGTAACTGCCCAAGTGTAGAGTTCCCTTAAAATCTGTGTGTACCTTGTATGGTCATTCTAGCATCGCTGATCTGCATGTCTGGAATTTTACCCATTCTTTTACTCGATACACTTAAATCCTCAAACTTACACAATTGTTTCCATGCAATTTATATATATATATATTTATAACCTAAAACCACATTTTCATGCACAACTTATGTGAGTCCAAACCTTGTCCCAAGGCACCCTCACCAGCATCAGTGTACACATGCAATGCATGCAATTAATTGAAGAAATTAATAGTGGTGTAGCCAGAGTTTTGATGGGGGCTAAGGAAATGGGGTAGGGGAGGGGTCCACCATTAGCTTAGGGGTTTTAAATATTAAGTATATTTTAAACCACTCTTAAATTTTCCAATAGGGGGATCCTGGTAAGCACCAGGCTTTTGTTGGGGGCTTGTACTCCCCAAGTATCCCCCATCCCCCACCCATCTGGCTACACCACTGGTCAATAGGTTACACAAAATTTTACTGTAGAAGACAATTATGAAAATGTTATGTGCAGGGTACATACTACAATAGGGGTGAAGGCAGATAAAGAAGGCGGGGCATGCTGCAATGCACCATGGGTAGAAGAAATGGATGACTCAGGAATGTCGTGTGATGGCTGATCAACACTAGGTTGTTCACTTGTTGAAACGTGGTCATTCAATGAACCCTCACATGGAGGATTTGATTCACCTTCATACAACTGCTGAAAAGTAAACATTGCTTAAAGTTATAGATTTGTTCACTTTACCAGCCTTGATAAATATGTTGTACTCAATATGACACAGAATGGCTATGAAACTTGCATACTTCATAACTGGGATGTAACAACCACTTACAAATCATAATATAAACTAATAGCAACACATTCTTTAATCAGAAATGGTTGTGAATCTTATGTACTCCGCTGCATCAATGGAATATCTGAAGTTTGTGCTCCACCTAATTCTCCATACAAACAGTTAATAAGTTGTCCTGACAGACAGTGTTAGCACTTGGTCTCAGAATTCTGGGGGCAAATTCCACCCCACTCTCAAAACATTTGGGGGGTTGGATAAAGGTGGGTATCTTGATAAGTTGCAAAAAAATATGTCCACTTTTTTTCGAACAGGTGCAGGATATTTGGCACATGAACCATGCAGGGTTGCTGAGAAAAGTACGGGAATCACACAATCCAGTTGCCTACTGCAATACTGGTAACTTGAGTAAATCAGTACACTGGGTCCATCAGTGCATTCTTAATTCTAGTAAAGCATGTAGGCACAATGTGATTTAAGTGTAAGCTCCACCACCACTGCAAATTTTGAAAACAAACAGAGAAGCATTTGTTTTGTTATTTTCCCCTTCATAAGAAGAATTTGATTCACACACTAAGTTTCAGCTTCAGAATAAATTACAATTTTACAAATATTCACTGAAATGTAGGGGAGAAAATCTTGAGCAAAACTTTCAAAATTTTGAAGGAAACGACAAGTTTCTCTGCTTTTGAAAACCAATTCTTGACTTTGGTATTAGAGACTTTTAGCAGCTCTTTATTCTGTAGTGATCGACTCAAGGGCCATCAGAAGTAGCTTGATGTGTACTGCCGCCAACTTCAAAACTCAACTTCAACAAGGATTGTTCTTTGTAACCAAAATGTTGCAGAATGAGGGAGACACACCAAAATATATTCCCGGAAGTTGAATCCATTTTCCTCCATATCTTCTTTACCATGAAAGTATTTGCTAGGTGGTAGACTCATAGGATCCCAGTATAAACTTGGCAACCATTTTTTTCTACAAACACCCATTCCATGTTGTTACTAGGATCAAATAGAATGAAAAGGGTTTCAAGTTGCAATACAAATGGCATGCATAATGCCAAAAGGGTATCACTGGTTTGTGGGTGGGGCTAAGACGAAGGTTATGGTTAGGGTTAACTTTTGGCTGATAGGCAATGTTCACAAGACACTCAACATCTAAACAGTCACTTATAACCTCCATCATTTGCAAGAATGCCAATGGGGGGGGGCAAGGGGACACTAGCACCTAACATAATTGTTAAGGCACTCTTAAGATATGATTTACATGTCTATTCTAAAATAGTGAATATTTCTTCTATAGCTTGATGCTGATAGCAGAATAGAATACTCTTTTGTTTTCCCCACTCTGTTATCCCACAAGAAGTTTTCTGATAATTTTTACTCTAAAATGAACTAAGCAAAAGATTTTTCATTCATCACTCCTTTCCTCTTTACTTTGGTTCCTCCCCAAGAAGCAAGGAGTCAGTTCAAGGAATGGGAACTGAGAAGAAGGGGGTGGGTGTGTAACAGTGCCCTAAACATCATATGTACAAAACTTGTAATGTGTGTTAAATCCTTTCATTTTTCCAAAGAGACTTTAAAGTTTCCATCCTTCTCTTATGTTCAATTTCTCAACTGAAAATTTGAAAGTGAAATTTTGCGCTCTAATCTCAGAGTAAGATTTCCTCCTTTTGTTTTGCTCATTCCTTCTTTCCCTTACCCCCTACCCCCACCCCAAATTTTTAAGCTAAAAGTAGACTGAAAATTTTTACCTTGGAAGTATCACTTTGGTCTGTAATCTAGGTATTGAAAATTTTATACTAGGCAGCATTCATCAACAATGATTTTTACCACTTGACCTAAAAGTTCCTTCACATCTCTTCAAAATGAAGTGGACATACATTCAGAAAAAAACAAAATTGAATTCCAAAACAAATGTGACGACCCAATATCTTCAATGATGCAGGAATTTCTTCCAAGTGAGAAAACCCATAATTTGCTGATTTTTCACTTTTTTTTTAACAGCCCTTACCTCTTTTCTTCCTTTCTACTCCATAGAATAACAAACACTAAAGGTGCATAACTTTTTCTCTTTGTATACACTCTGATTTTAACTTTCACATTTACAGAATATTGTTTAAATTTTTTGAAAGATTCTTGTCAAGTCTTTTATAAAGAATTTATAATCCCCTGCAAGCTGGAATAACTAATCACCTCCACCTATGGAATAGTGGTCACTGTGACAGAACAGCCATAAACGAATATATGTAACGTGAAATCTACTCATACATGCTCTATGAAAAGTGTCGTGGAAATACACGTTGTCTTTTTCACCTACATGTGTTTACTTTACGAAGGAAGCAGCGCTAGAAATCCCCAGTAGAAAAGTTAATTTATTGTGCAGAGAAGTTAAACAGTTTTAAGAGACAGATTTACAAAAACCCTAGGAAGGTGTGCAGTGCATGCCTTAAGACGGAGCAGTTAGCACAACTGGGTAAAATAATACCACATGCAACTGGGATACGGCTATTTAAATCAGAATATTAGACCACAAACCCAATCATTGAACAGCAATATATGACAAAGAGAAAAAGTTATGCAGTGCAGTAACATTTAATTCTACAGTCATGCAATTCATACGAATACAATATGGTATTATCTACACTGTACACCAAAATACTTCAATTTAAGTAAAACTGTTTTTACCATAGCAGCAAGAAAGATGTTTCATTAACAGTGCATCTTTTGAAACTATAAAAACTTTCAACTTTACATTTTCTTCTAAAAGAGTAGTTATGTTCTTCCTTCCTTTAGTACTTGACTGAAAAAATTCACAGATACTAGCAGTTTCTGTTCATAAAATGCATCATTCACATACGACTGACTACCCTACAACCCCTCTTTAACTTTTAACAGAAGAGGCCATCTATTTTACAAATGTACTTTTTAAAACTTAAGTCTAGTACTGAGGAAAAATAGGAAACTAGTAGCCATGATGCTGCCATCATAAACATAACTCTTGAAAGCCTCCACAGCTTTATTAAAGGTATGTGGACATGTTATCAAAACAGCTCTTTTACTCAACAATGATAAAGATTTCCTGATAAAAAATCTGTTGAAAGTATTTGAATATCTTTCACTGTTCTCCAGATAAACCTCTCCAAAGTTTTACCACTTGTGATGTATCTCATTAGCTAAGCAAAAATTGTGATGTGGGGTGTTGCACAGGGTTTATATTTCTTTTGTTGATTCTTTTTGAGTTATCTGTTAATTACTTACCAGCTAGTATCTGATTTGGCATTTTAATGTAGATATTTTCAAAGCAGCCAATGGCTACTTCCAAAACAAACCCCCCAGGATATGCTGACATTACAACTGTCCTTGGAATGAAGGTTAACAGATGAAGGATAACATAACAAATATCTCAGGAGTCCCTCTTTCCACATCACAAATTTGCATAAGTGCCTCATGTTTATTCACGATGTAAGAGCAAAAACTGTAATTATCTTGTAAAATGGTCAGTATTTGATGGACTTCAATGGAAATTGTGACTACTTTAAAGCTTTTACATCAAACAGGCAGGATGACGTTTACATGTCCACACACCTTTAAGTTCAACCAGAAAATTTTAAAAGCCACAACAAAAAGCCCTAAAATTTGAGATGATTTTACTTCACAACACTCTTTCAAAATTTTGTCAAAGCTCAAATAACAAAGACACCCTATGCTTTGTATTGCAACAAATGATGAATTATTATCCTTTTGTAATGAATACTTCTTTTAGAAAACTATCATAGGTGAGCTTCAGGTGCATGCAATTTCTAGAAGAGAAAACCTCAAAAGAAAAATTTTGTTTAAACATGTTAGACTACTGTTTAAAGAAACCGTTTGAGAAATGGTAAGTCTTTTGCATGCTTGCATCATCACACTTCAGGCTAAAATAATACCAAGAACTTCTTAATGTATAGCTTTTTTTTCTTTCTTTTTTTTTCTCTTTTTTCAAAGTGACTAGGTGGTCACCATTTAAAATTACTAAAAATTGGTAGTTTCTTTGAATGAGATGTTTTTATGCATGAATCACAGGAATACAAATGATATAATTCAAAAAGCTTATTTATGATGATGATGATTAGTACTGATATTTCCTTATCAAGCACACCCTCCTGATCCCAAAACCACCTTTCTATTATCAAGACATTAAACAGCTACCTCACCTCTACCACACCCCACCCCTCCCCCACAGGGTGGAATTGAAGTTCCTTAAAAAAATGTCACACTGACAAAGTAACTCTAAGTTCTGTCTGCACAGGACTATCTACACATTCCTCATTAGTTAGTTTCACATTAAAGCAGAGATAGCTAAAGCAAAGGTAAGTACAGGGACAATCTTTAGGGAATCTGCAAACTTCATATGAAATAAATCACCAGGGACTAGTGAAACCATTCTGCTTACTTGATCTGCAGATAATTCCTGTAATATGCCGCAAACTAGTGAGTTATACAGTATTCATCTTAACATCTTCCTTCATATGAAGGAGTCAGTAAAGGGACTGCAGTACTAATATAACAAAAGAGGTGGGGATAAGATTTATAACTTTCTAAAATTTTCTTCGGGGTGGTTGTTTAAGGAGAGAAAGGAATGGTGTGTTGGCAAATCCTACACCATTCAAGTGACCAGTCTACCTAACTTGGGGAGGGGAGAGGGGGGAAGGGGTGTTTTATTTGCTCTCTGAAATTAAGAAGGGTGAAGGAGGGTGTGCTATTTACATTTCCAATACATGCAATAAGTTGCATCAGCTTCATTAAGAAATCATAAACTTATGAATTTGCACCAAATGATGATATGAATATGATAAAAATACAGAAAGTTAGGTATAAAATTCCACTCGCTTAACGAAAGAACAAACCTATACTCAAATATATAAGAATATAACTATAAAACTATTCTTTTTATTTAAACAAACTTTTTTTTTAGCATGAATTTATAATCAGTGGCAGTATCATGTTCAAATATTGTGCTAAAAAAGATGAATAAACCATAAGGATGGGGGACATTTCTGAAAAGTCACTTGTAACGTAAAAAATGGAAGATCATTTTGCACACAAAATTTTAAATGGACAGTATTCTACAATCTGAGGGAACAGTCTCTATCACCCATTTGTTACCTTCCCTATCTTTTGTGCGCTAAAAGCCATTTCCAAAAAAAAAGACAATGTTTCGTGACCGGATTTATGACAAAAAAAAAAAAAACTATCTGGAGTTAAATTTTGTCAGTATATGAATACAAGGCATGCACACTATAATAACTGTCTACACAGTGCAGATACATGTAGCTAAACTGACTGTGGTAAGTGCTGCAAAGCTGTTTACAAACACTGCGTGCAAATGCCTCCTTGAACTGGACAAATCCATTTCACAAAGCCAACCCTCTGCCCTCAGTTTGGCAAAGGAAGAGCCCGAGGTATGAAATGATAGGAGCTCCAAAATCCTTCATGAAAAATTTCCAATTTTTGATAGTAGTTACCTTCTACACAAAGTATGGTCTATAAACCAAACCAAACTTGTTTTATGAATTTTTTGGGGGGGTGGGGTAATTTGACGATATCATGTAAGCATCATATTTTCTTTATATAAAAGAAAAATCAGGACAAAAGTAAGGACTTCTCTGTTGCTTTCATTGTTATACTTTGGCCCGTAGTTTTCTTACATGCTCACTTGTCCATACAGGGAAGAGGTTGAATTTGCTACCAAGTCTTCATTTGTTCCCTGTTCCCACTTCTAAAAGTGCTCCTCCACAAGGGGAAGGGGAGGGGGTGAGTGAGAGATTTTAGCACACTCCTGAAGTTCACCTAAACAAAACTTTATCCCTCTCTGATTGGATAAGCACTCATTTATGATCAACAAATATCCAATCAAATTTGAGGATTACAAATCAAGTGATGAAACTGATGATATGCCATGACAACGTGATGATATGTACCGTCATTATCCAAGATGACTCTCTCCCTAGATTTAAATCCCATAGCAAGAAAGAAAGACACTAGTACCTTACAGATTGAGTGAGGAAAAGCTAAAGTGACAGTGAGTATCAAGGAAAGCAAATGTTATTCTCATATCAGAATAGAAAAATATATCAATCTGAACAAGTGGTATATACTAATGAAATCTACAACTACCCAGTCTTGAAATGGTAATTTTAAGAGAAGGTAAGTAGTAAAATGATTGAAACACATCACATCATTAAGTGAAATAGTAACCCTGGAAAAACCCAAAATAGGGGTAAAACAGGCAAAAGTGGTGAGTGAGAGAACACTACAATAAAAGGATTCAATAGTGAACGCCTAAATCTCTTACTTTAACCCTCTGGTAACTGTCACTCCGACGCTTTGGGGGAGGGGGTTGTTGCGAGGGTCCCATTCTGGGAAGGGTCTCTGCTCTTCTAGTTAGTTCTGCAACCTCTGAGTCAGACGGTGTTTCTGAAAATGATGGTGGCTGTTGATGAAAAGAATAAAATGAAACTTTGATACAATTAATTGGTCTCTTTACTTCAATGGTCTGTTGTTAACATTGCTTTGTCTTTCACAGTTATCTTACTTCATCTTTGATGTTGCATTGCTGTCCATTTGTTAAAACTTCTCTGATGCAGTCTAATAAACAATGTGATACAATTAGCTTAACTATGGTTTCCAATGGGTAAAAGGTTGGCAGGGTGAAAACATACATTCAAGCTAGCCAGTCAGTCTACCAAAACACTGAACCAGTTCATAAAGGATGACCAATCATTTTGAACATTTTATGTTACAATTACAATCTAACCAAACAAATGCGTTTTTTCTTCCACTTTTGACAGCCCCCACATAATCACTCAACATTCATTGTAGGTGTGAATATGTGCCATAATTCTAATGCCTACATACAATGACAAATTTTTCAATTTAAGGTCTCATGTCACTTTATTCACGAACGTCATTTTTCCGTTATTGATCTCTTCTAAACCATAAATATTGTTTCGGCAATCTTTTACATTCACCCAGTAAGGACTTCTCCATCCAGCTCACTGTATGAGATGTAAAACACACAGTAATATACCAGTGACTGGACTGCATAAAACTGGACTTATTTAGTCAGTATTTTTTGTCACCTGCGAAGTTACACCTCCTTTTTTCATTACAGGAACTAATTATTTATGGTGGTGCTCCCTGGTTGTATTCCCATGTATAAATTTTGAATGCATACAATGTGTGCGTTAATCCACTTGGAATCACTGTGAAGGTTTGCAAACTGTCTAGTGTGATCCACACTTGATTGATCCCCCCCACTGATACCCACATGTAAAATGAAACTTAAACAGACTATCAGACAAAATGGGTTGATTCCTCACACAGATGGCAAAGATAGGGTGTGTAAGTAACTACAAGAAAACTGAGTCCAATAGGTAGACTAACACCCACAATGACATTGTAACTATTATGTGGGGTGTGCCCTGGGTAAAATTCAATACTAACCTGCAGGTTCTATACCACAACAATGTATTCCAAAGAAAACTGACACAGATACAGAGATTGGAACTGTGAAATGGGATCTGTGTTACTTCCATCCCATACACGGGTTTATATTCACAAGTTTTTTGACTTTATAGTGGATCATAAACATCAAGAAGGTTTTGACCCCACAATAGGGGACTCAATCCAATTAATTGTTTGTGACCCTGCACCAAATGGCTTATGATCCACAAGTGCATAAATAAAGTGAGGTCTGCCAACCATTTTTAGTTCTCTGCTGTACACAAAGCTGTTGCTCAAATCAACACCTTGATTTCCATACCCAACCCCCTCACCCCCCCACCCCCACCTCTGTTTCCTTGAGAATGACATATGCAATAAGTAACACTACTTGCTAGACACAAGAACATGAGTTATAGAAGACAGTGACCTTACCCCTCTTTGGTAATGAAAACTGGGATCCCTCCTTGGCAAGACTTCCCCAGGTGAGAGCAATGGCCTGTCATCCACCGGTGATCGAATGTCAACCTGGGTTATATCCCATGTTTGTCTAGTGTCCAAATCTGTCACTTTATATGATCCACTAGAAGATCTGCGTCCACTTGGGGGAGATCTCATATCCCCACGGGGGTACCGATCTTCCCCTTGAGTATGCTGACCTTGGGGTCGTGAGTATGCTACTGTATTCTGCTGAGGTTGTATAAGTTGTTCCTGGCCTGGTGACCTGCCATGATGGCCAGGGGGCTGTTGCCTTTCAAATTGGTTACTTGTTGACCCCTGACTGGGGGATCTCCCATATTGATCAGGTGACCTCACAAAGCTGTCAGCTGATCTCCTCTGATCAGGAATCCTCCTAGGGTCTGTAGGGGTGCCTCGATGTCCCTCTTGTGGTCTGCGATCTACGGAACCATACTGACCCGGGGATCTTGCAGGGCCAGGAGGCATGGACTGCTGCTGATGTGGAGCTGCAAACTGGTCCCCTTGTTGAGAACGTGACACCATGGGTTCCCCCTGACTATAAGGTCTTTGAGGGTGTGAGGACACATGTGGCGAGCTGGTCCTCTGAGGCGGTAAACTGTATCGATGTTGTTGTACAGGAAGATCATGTGGTCTATCCACCCTGTGACCCTGGTCATCAGACCGAACACTAAACTGGTCTGATGCATCCCAGGTCTCCTCTGTGTCTAAATCTGTCGACTGAAAGTTAAACGTCTGCTGTGGCTGTTGCAAAGGTTTCTCTGGACCAGAAGACCCTGAAAAATTATATAAATAATATTCATGTTACGAAAACCTCCTTAAAATAATGGATTTCATACTGTAGATCATTTTCCATTCTCAGTTCCCTTACAAATCCATGCTTACACAGGGTTCTCCCACTTTCTCCCCTCTAAAATCCCCTGACTTTCCGTGAACTTAACAGAATGCATTCCATGACTTCTACACATTTTTTCCAGACACAGCATGTATTTTCCTGTTTTGAATATCATACTTAAAACAACCATTAACTGGATCAGATCATGATCAATTTTTTTTTGTTTGTTTTTTCTAAGTTTTACATCAATTTGGAAATTACATGACTTTCCATGACTTTCAAGAATTGCAAAAGACAAGAGCAAAACTGTTTGGCTTTCCAGGTTTCCAATGACTGGTAAAAACCCAGTTATCAACCAGTATAATAACTCAGTATAATATGATATACAAACATAAACAGTCACATGAAGCTCTTACACATGCATTGTAGTTATTTCAAAAATGTGACATCACATCTGCAAATCATGACTGCCAGAATTAGAGAAATTGTTGCATTATATTTCTACAAACATGGATTTTACAATTTTGTGTCTACTCTTGAAATAAGTTTTTGTACGGAGTACACAAAATGTAAGTTTTAATGAAGATATGGTATCTTTGTATTTGCAACACTTGATACTTTTATCCTTTGAGGCAGGAAATACAAAATAATAAGAATAGTATCATACCATTGCTGGGGTCTTTCCTCAGGCCAGCCATTTGGGCCATGAGTTCAGCATGTTTCCGGTCAAGAGTGGTCATCTTAGTCTGGACATTCGAAACTTCATCTCTAATTTCCATCAGCTCCCTGCCTCCTGGGTAATACTAAGCGAGGAAAAGATATGTTACATACTGTAAACCAACAGCCAAAAATAGAAAATGCATGTATATATCAAACACTAATGCTAGTATCTCACTGGGCTGCGACTGTTGGCGACAAATTGCAAGCGGGTTTCGCGAGGGAGTTTCCAAATGTCTCAAAACCTTCGCAGGAGGTTCTCAATAGCCTCGCATGAGTTGCAGGGCCTCGTGATCGTTTTGTGCAATTTTTGAAATGTTCAAAAAATATGTGCGACAAATTTTCTCTCAAAATAGTCACAGAGTGGTCGCAGGTGTCTCGAACCTGTCTTGAACCCTTCTCAATTTAGTTTTCCATCTCAGGAAGTGCTAGAAATGTGAGATAACTTTGTGAGATGTTTGCAACCTATGAAATTCAATTGTGACTGATTGGAGACAAAATGAGAATAACCCAAGACAGGTGCGAACTGCCCTGGTACCACTGGGAGCAAGAAAATTGCGAATAAATTGACAATATATTGCGAACAAATTGCGACATAATTAAGACGCTTTGTGACTAAACTGCGACCAAAAAAAAAAAAAGAATTGCCCCACATTTGCATGGTGCTGCACGAATGTCGAGCGAACATAGCAATTTCTTCGCAAATTCGCAATTATGTCGCAATTTGTTCGCAATCACATCATATGCCCTGCGAGGTCTTCCACCATCTGGATGAACATCTCTGGGTCCATTTTAACAAAGTTCCTGAAGGACTTGACATCCTCCTCTCTGAGGTGCTTCGTGAGCTGCTAATACATGCCATACTCATATCTTCAAGAGCCATTCTCACCCACACACTCTTCTCATTTCTTTCTCTTCTGACCCTTCTTTCCCTAGCTTTGGCCTTGGCCTTCTTGACCGCAGCAACAAGGAGACATGCTGCAGCCTTCAGCATGTCAGCCTGGTCCTTATCCAGGTTTGGGTCCTCATTCAGCAGCTTCTGCACTTTTTTGTGATCCATCACCCTTGACGTCTGATGACAAAATGATTGCTGGACTGGGGAGAGGTCCTGTGTTAATATGGTACAGATTTCTCAATTGTCAAGCATACATGTCGCTCGAACATTGCACAAAATTCAAGCGAATGTGGGGCAAGACTCGCAAGTGCAAAAAAAATCTCGATTTTGTTGCGTGAATGTCGCACGACAGTTATGCGAACTCCCGGCGAATTTGGGTCACAGTTTCGCCAGGAGTTTGTGTAACATTTGTGCGACATTCGCGAATGTGTCGTAAGTACCGATTCAGTGTGATTGCAAGTGAAAATTGTCACTCTTTTCTTGCAATTTTGTGTCTTCAACGAGTCACTAGTTGTTGCAGCCCAGTGAGATAATAGCTTAAGCTATCTTGCTTATGAATCGAGATGAAGAATATAATGTTTGGAACTGGGACTTCACAGTATGTTGTTTTAAGTTGGGCCAATATTCAAATTTTCAATTGCATTAAGTTTATTCCTTGCCTGAAAGAACTTGACTTAAAATTTTTGAGGAATTCTTCAAGCCTGTTGCTAGGTAACAGACCATGTTGCTAGGTAGCAGAACCCTGTTTCTAGGTAACAGAAGACAAGACACACCTTCATCCCTACCATTTCAAATACATAGCAGCATGGTAAATTTGATACATTAGTGAGATCCTAATATGCCCCATATTTTCTTGTTTCTAAAGAATGAGTGTCTTCTACCTTTTTCTGGTGTGGGGGTTGGGTGGGGGGAGAGATGGAGTGGGGGAGACATGGAGTGGGGGAGAGACGGAGTGGGGGAGAGATGGGGTGGAGGTGAGAAGGCAGGGAGGTCGGTGATGCTCTCCGTTCTTAAGATGAAGAGTAGCTTCAGATAAGTGTCAATCCAATTTTGGCAGTAATTTAAAAATCCTTTTTTTTCACTGTTGTGGTGATAAGAAAATCGTAACTTAGTTCAATGGATCACTTACACCATTCTGGGTTGGCTCTCCCTTCTCTTGTTTCATTCGCAGTAAGGATATTTCATGTTCCAATTTGGCATTCTCTGCAGTAATGTCTTCCAAATCCTGAAAAAAAATGAAAACATTTCCAAAATTGGTGGGCTTGTAATATTATAAGAAACCATACCAACTTGATAATACATAAAAGTAATCTTTTATGTACCATCATATTTGAAAATTGAACTGGACATGAAGTCATCTGTTGGTAAAGGGGAGAAACTATGAATACTGCCATACACATTAAATGTATGCCAAAATTTAGAGTAAATATGTAGGTAAAGTTGGAGTCACTCTTTATTAATTTGTTGCACTCAAAGGGGACAAGCACCCCTTCCATACACAAACACACAAGTAGCAAGTATGCACAAGCTCTGCTATTCCTGCCCTGCACAGTATGTAAAGTATCTTCTTGCTGTAGCAACCTGTCATGTGATCAATCACTAAATATGCATGTAACCACACTCACGTACATCAAGTGATATGGTCATCACCAACATATCCCACAATCCCTTGTACCAATCATGATTTCAAACTGACTTATTACTGACATCATCCACAAATGAAATGAAACTACAGTACAGAACAAGCTGGTCCATATAATAATAGTCAGAAATTGAGACACATGGGGAGATACCTTCTGTTACTGTATTCTAAAAAGAGGCATTGACCTGGGGGGGGGGGGGGGATGTGAAAGGTCAAGCTGAAGACAGGAAAGGTGAAGACAAAACAACCCCATCTAGGTAAAGGAAGTCCCTCCTTCTACACCACATAAATACAAATATGATGATTTGTCAGATTTATTTGTCACAAGGGGTTGAAGAAAACACTAAGTGCATTCGAATTGCCATCAACCTAACACAATCTTTAATGTGTTCAAATGTGTATCAAACAGCAAAAAAAAAACAATGAGGTTATACAAAGTGATTTCCATCAAGCCCGATTGTGATAATGTATTCATATCACCTATCTTGCATTACCTTTGTTCCTTGTGCTAGATGGGATCTGACTCTTATCAGTTGCCGGTCCAGCTTCACTTGTTGTTCCTCGATATCCAACTGTGCTTCCTTATTTTCCCATTCTCTGTCATAATCCTGGCGTAACCTCTCCATTGAGACTTCAATGCCATCCTAATTATTAAACAAAAAATGCAACAACATTGACGGAATGTTCACAAAAGGTTTGATGAGTTAGTTAGATAGGGTTTTACGCCTCAACATAACCTCTTGGTTTGATCTAGCGGTGCCCACGGCCTTTTTTCTACTTGCGGGGTACTGGTTTGTTCTCCCAATACTCCATTGCTTATGCTGAGCACCAATTGCACAATGGCAGTAGGTTCCATATTTAAAGTTTTTGGTTTGATGAGGCTGAGGAACTAGACAGCAACAGATTCAGCAAGCCCTAGCTGATGACAGTAAGGTACATTTTCACATGACGCACCCAATGTAGACTGTACATCAATCTGCTGAAATTGTTCTACTTCAGGGAAAGTGTCTTAAAAGAAACATTGGAACAGTTTTTTTACACAGGTTTCCATATTAAGAGGGTTTTGTTGTTGTTAATTGGGTCTTCAAGTGTATTAATGGATGCATTAGCAAAGCGAAAATGAGATCAGTTGAGACAAAGGAGAACATATAACCTTGGATACATGTGAAGTAAAGAATGAGCTTAGGGGTGAGTGAAGATGCCTGGGCGAAGAATGAACAGCAGAAAAGTTGGAACCCATCTAATGCAACATCCTCAAGGTCTTAGTATGTTTCACTGAATTTAAGATGAAAGGCCAAGTTATCAGCTACTTAGTGAGTGCTAGGATGTGCCTTGCAAATGACTTTAACAAAGCTTTAGGAGGTCACTAAAGTTGAGGACTTTAGTGTGTAAGCTCACAGGGGACATGTATACAACATGCCTGCTGCTTGCAATGAGGAGTAAGTTATACAAACTCTCCTTACATTCACTAATCTAACCACTCACCTTTAATCACTGAGAGCAATCTTTGACTAATCATCATACAAACTACTTTTAAATCATGACTTAAGTGTGTTGGAAAAAGCAGCAAAATTATGAAGCTGTTGGTATGAACTTCTTAATAAATTTAGAATTCATTTTTACTGCCAATTTTGGGGCTTGTTTCTCCTATAAAACTAAGATATTCCTTGTAACCAACCTTTTCTTCTTTCAAGACATACACACGAGAGGATATTTCCTGCAATTTCTGGTCCAACTCTCGTAACCTCCTTAATTTTTCCTGAGCCAAAGAAAAATATACAAATGAAAAAATTAAAAATAAAACAATACACTTGTATCATCTTACCCTACACATAACCTACATGATCATATGAGACCAGCAAGGTTTACAAGGGTAGGTAACTCACGAACTAATATCTGTATACTTATGTGTGAGTTGACATTTTGGGCAGAAATAAGAAACAACAAAATATTAGTCATAAATTCTGATACAATCACAATTTTTATTTACCTGCAACCTTCCCTCTCCCCATCCCACAAACAATTCCCTACGTCTATTTAACACACTCACATCAAATTCCTGCTTCCAGCCATCTGTAAATTCCTATAAGCATCAAGTAACCTATCCTCAGCATCTACATCTTCCTATAAATCCTCTTTTCTTCATCATCTTACCCTCTCTGCTTCCCCTGCCCCTTCCCCAATGCCCCATCCCACAAATGGTTTCCTAGGTGTGTATCCCATACTCACATCATATTCCTGTTTCTACCCATCTGTAAGTTTCTATACCTAGTTCATTCACCAATTCATCCTCCTCCCTTCTCCCTCTCCCCAAATTCCCCGCTTCCATCACTCACATCAAGTTCCCTGTCTTCAGCTGTCTGCATCTTCCTATAATCCTCCTCTATTTCATTCATCAGCCTGTCCTCCTCCTGCTGCCTAGAGTACTCCACCATCATCTTAGATTCAATGGGAGGCAAGCGATCCTGGACCTGATTCTGTCATTTAAATGAAAGAAGAATATGTATGGTGTGATTTTGATGATGTTATGGAATACATTTTAAAGTAAGTACCAGAACGAAGTTCACAAAATTTTACTTATTTGTATACCAAGCCTGTCTTTTTCCACAAATGTCCAAAGATCAAACAAAATTAAATGGTAACTTTATAACCTTTTCATCCATGATTGGGTGTAACTTTCCACTACAAACTCTTTTCCCCTTACTTTACCCATACAATCAAGACATATAGAGTACTACAACTCACCCGATGATACACTCCCTGTGCTTGAACTTGTCAGAATTGATCTGTACTAATATTAACGGTCACAGAATTGGAATATTGGGCACTGCTACTAGATCCAAAAGTGTCTACTTCTACTCTTGAAAATGCTTGTACTCACAACCATGGGTGGAAAAAGTTGGGAAGCTCGAAGGCTCCCTTCCAGGAAATTTGGTGTATGGAGGGAAATTTTGGCAATTGGATGGAACTTTACCCTTTTTGTGCATGAAAATATGAAAGGAATTGTGGAAAAATTGACTCCCTTCCTGGGAAATAAACCCTTTTTTCATCCCTGCTCACAACCAGAGGAATTCAACCTGCACACATACTCTTGACACTCTTCTGACGAAATAAGTCTGCTACAATTACCTTAAAGGTACTATATTTCTTGTCCTCGGGCTACTATATTTCTTGTCCTCCCAACACCCCAGACTTTACTGCCTCCTCTAAACTTTTCCACAACCTTTTCCCTTTCCAAAATTGTTCTTAATCTTACCCTGTAGAACTCATGTGCAATCAATTCATTCTTGCCCCCATAGAGACTTCCCATTCTGACAAGATTATCCACCAGGTTGATAAGAGGCAAGCTCACTTCCAGCTCTCGAGAGACCTCATCTTTCTCCCTCGCCAGTTCTGCCTCATAAATTTCATCCTCATTTAAGTTGGAATGTGATCGTCTCAGGGAATCACTGTGTCTACAATAAGAGGACAGCATTCCAACAGATAAATCAGCTAGTGTAAGCTGTAGAGTACGGGCTTGTACAGCAATCAAATGAGACAACTGGTTCTAAGAAATATTTTATGGCAAAGAGTGTTTACTGAGTAAGTGAATTCAACTAAACTATACAACAATGGAGTTGAACCAGCTCTCAAGAGATCCCCCCCCCAAACAGAAGCACCCCCTTCCCCCAATAATTATCTCCAACACATCAACACTGAATTTACTTTCATGTGTTACCCAAACAAAACAAACCACATTTCAGTTCAAGCATTCTTTTTGAAACTTATAATGTGAAAACAACACGCATGCAAAAGTATCATACCTAACAATTTGCAATAAAGAATAAAATTTCTCTGAAAGCAATGAAAATAACCACATTTTCAAATTCCATCACAAAGTGACCATTTTACTAGGTGACTTTGCTTCATACTGATATTATGCACTTACCAGTTAAACAACTCACCCCCATTAACTCCACATATGGTCAGTCAAGGCTGGGTCATAGACACTCTTACAAGTAGCAATTACAAAGGATTATGGGAGAGAGTTTTGGAACACATCATCTTTGTCAACAGTGAATTGCCACTGACAAAAATGATGCACACCATAACTCTATCCCACAATCCTTTGTGATTGCAATTTGGAAAAGGGTCTTATTGACAATGACAATGTCAATTACATTTACATCAATGTACCAATATTGTCAGTCACCAAAATGACTAAGGAATGAGTCACTTATTTTCACAAGTCAGTCAATTTGTTTCCCTGAGTGAGTCACTGTGGGTCAAATTTTACACCCCTTACAACAGTGTATGGAATTTGTCAGACATTACAGTGACTGAAATGTCCCTCAAAAATATATAAAGTTTGTGCTACTTTTGTGCAGTGATATAGCTAGGTCAATTCTCCAGTGCAACATTCTGAATGGATGACCAAGGGGAGAGGTCTAAGAAGAGAGAAATGTTTCAATTTGGGAGGTGCCTAGACTGCAACTGGTGCAATGCTTGGCCCAAATTTACCTTGCAAATGAAGTGTGAGGAACAATATGTAAGGAATGATTCTCTGCAAAACTCAAGGTAACTTCTTGAAAAAAATAAACACTTTCATAGAAATTGCTCTATAATTTTTTGTGTGTGATGTTCCTTTACGTTTGTGCGACATTTGTTAAATAAATACTGGCTAGCTAAATTATTGCTTCTGTGACTCAGGGGTGTGTCACTTTACTTAAAGATGTTAGTCACAGAAAAAACCAAGGGGTGCATCAATGTACACACTTAAAATGTGCAATGACTGACCATGCCCCAGTAAGTGGAGTGAGTCATTGTATTGATAAAAGCATTATGAACCAAATATGCAAGTCTATCACATAGAAATCACAAAAAACTTGAAACACTTCACAAGACCTTCATTTAACTGCTCCTCTTAATGCCTACCTGGCAAAGTAGCCTTATATACACAGAAGAAATAATTTACCTTGATTTCAGTTTCTGTTGGTTACCACTAGCTGGATTCTTCTGCAAGAGGTCCATCTCACTGTCAATCATCCTTAACCACTCCTCCATGTTAGCTTTGTCCCGCCTTAACTGAATTAAAAACAGGACAAGCTCTTCGTGCTGAAAAAAATCAAACGTGAAAAACAAATGAAGTAGAGGCAACCACTGATAATATGCCTATTGAATATTTGATATAACATTTGCAGTATGATGTGTTAGATGAATCAATCTGGCACAAGCAAAGTCAGATTATAGGAAATTTCAACAGACAGGAGATACCAGAAGCATTCAAATTCTGTGCAACAGCTTTCAGGTTTGTTGAATTCTATTTTAGAATCACTGAACACTTGGGTTATGGGTACAAAATCCTGCAACACATCTTTGCACTTTTATAGCAGCTCATCCAGCTGTGTAATAAAATGCTCTACCAGATAAATCATCCCTGGGGTACTGCCTGCATTGAAGGGAAAATTTTATTAGCCCTATCATTGTAAGCTACTGCCTCTTCCACAGTCTCCCACACTTTTTCTAAACCACATACCCAGCTCCCCCTTTCCCCCTCATGTGCAATTTTGGATATGAACTGGTGCCAAGTTTTCCAAATTGTACAATTATTGTATCACACTTAATGAATGTGATACTTTTTGAGGCTTTTTTGCTTTTGTTGGTCCATCTTTTACAATGTTTCATCAATGGATACCATACTAAACACATTGCTTAAAGAAAAGGAAAAGGAAAAGGATTTTCTGCCCACTGTGACAAGTACACCTCAAACTGAAATGCATTTGTTTTTTCTTTAAGCTTTGTTCCCTTGTCATGCTCATTTATACTCTGTCCCAATTTTGAGGGAGATGTTACACACTTAATCATTTTATGCCATGGTGTCAGCTCTTACATACCAATAAAACAAGTTCTCCCTCTCACCATTTCCCTCTCCACAGTCCCAATGTAAATACTTCTGAAATCTGCCACAAAATTTCTGCAGTATTATTACCAAAACTTCTGCCAGGAGTAAGCACTTGCAGGTTCAGAAACATCTCTTTTCCATAAAAGACAAAATTTCATGTTTCTTACCGATTTCCCCAACAAATCATTCGCTGCTATGCTGAGACGTATCCGTATTCCCGTTGATAACATAATGTATGGTTGGGTCTTTTGTTGCCACATACGAAACCGGCTAGTAGGCTGACCTGGTTGTACCTAAAAGATATTGTCATAAATATTCATGAACTACAAATCAACAGATGTTCTTTAAGAGTCATTTACAACACTAATACATCCAAGTAAACATCATACCCATTTTCCTACCAAAATTTTACAGCGTTTCATCATTTCATGACCACAAAATTGCCTGAGTTTTACCTGACCAATTTCCAAAATTCCAGATTATTTCTACCTATTTCGACAGGCTTGTTAGACATGATACAAAACATTTCAGCCTCATGGATTTCTTTTAGGGAGACCATAGTAGGTGACTTTCCCTGGATCTAAGGAATTTTTCCCCTGGAGAAAGGGGAAACTAATTTTCCAGCTGTTTGCTGATTTCCTCGATGACTAGGGAACTTCGTTTCAAATAGACACTCATCACCCCAAAGTAAATTTTCAGTGTGGGGGTATCAAAATTCTCAGTTGGTGACGCTCTTTGATTGACACCAAAGTTTGAAAATTCAAAAGATGCAGAGTAGCTCACATTCCACACAATGCAGAGAGAATGCTTGGATTACACAGTATAGCCTTGCTGTATGCTTACCAGGACATAGCCTTAAGCAAGTAGGTTTGTGTCTGCACATGGAGGAGCTTTATACAGTTATGGGAGGAGCTACAAGTTGCATAGTTGGGAGAATTGGAACTGGGATGACGAGAATTGCCTTTTAAATATTTCTGACACTTATAAATATCCAACTCATATGTACTACAATGCTTTGAAAATTCCATTTAACTGAATTCCCTTACTCCCTCTTAGTATTTCATTAAAAGGACATCAATCTTGACAACAGCATGCAGCATGTTTAACATTAATATTCATGACTTCATAAATATTCATTTAAATCCCTCACCTGTCTCCTGTTTGGTAAATTCTGCTGTCTTGTGTTCATTCTGTTGTTATGTGAAGGTAAGGGTGCCAGCTGGTCCCCTCCACGTTCCTCTCTGAGTGTGCCAGACCTCTCTACAGGGACCCTTTCTCTGGATGGAGCCACATCCACTGAATCTCTACCACCTTGCAGAAAATGAGGAAATAACTTGTTAAATCTGTAATACTTGCAACATTTTATTTTCTGATATCAGGAATTCATTACTCCCTGCTAATATATTCAAGAATAACCAGGAAAAACAATTCACCACACTCAGTTAAGATAATGTGTGAAACCCAGTTTCCCAAAACTCTCTGGTATTGGAATCTATGGGCTCTGACACCCCCGTCAAACAAATGCTTTCACCTTATCTGTCTGCAATTTACTTCCACCTTAACTTTAGGGCACCTTTAGGGCATGTGATGGGGGCAACTTTACGGGGATGGAATGGGGGGGGGGGGGGGTGGACTTTCTTGAAATTCCAGCCTTTCGGTACACTTTAAATAATTCAGACTGGACAATATGGGTACTCACTTCTTGACTGGGGTGATGGACCATTGTAAGAGTTGAATGACCTCTGAGACCTCTGGGAAGGCGATGATCTTAGTTCAGGAGCAGCTGACCTGGTCATTTGAACTTCGACTTGGACCTGAGGAGGGGGTATCCTGGAGTAAAAAAGAGACAGAGCAATGTAGTCTTGATTGGTAACAAAGAGGGCAATAACTACAGAGTCAAATGGTAAATTCATACTATTAATGAAAGTACAACATCAAAGTCATTTTTATCACCTTCCTGGCATTATATGCTTACTGCAGGCAAGGAAACATTTCTTTTCAATTTTTGGAACCGATACACTAATGTAATTGTAGACTAAAACATAAAAATTCCAATCAATCTAATAATTTCCACACATAAAACTGTCCAGTTTTCTTCAACTTGACCTGAAGATGATAAAATCAATCCTCAAAACTTGATTCAAACCTTTCATCCTGAAAAGATCTATTCCTTTGCACAGAAGGAGACCTTCGATCAATAGACTGAGACCTGCTGGGAGGCCTTTCATAGGACATGGGACTGTTTAAGGTGTTTCTCTGTTCTGGTTCCACCGATGGGGGTGACTGCTGCATAGGGCTTTGAAGAACAGAGCGTTGTTCTGGAGTGGGAGCTCTTTTCTGAAACAGGTAAAGTGTTAAAATGAAATACACTTAGGACTGAACACTTCAGAATTTGGTTTTCATATTCAGGCAATTTTCTAACAGAAATGCACCAGGCTAATTTACAAAGGTAAAAACATGACTAGTACATCATACAAAATGGAAGTGCAAAATATTTCTTTTCTAAGATGTAAGATTTAATATGCAATTGTTGATGCAACAAACAGTACTGACGAGAGATCCAGTGATTTATATGACTAGGCCCAGAAATTCATAGACTTAAAACAAACAGAGCCTATATCCAAAGAGAACCCACATTTGTTGGTAATGGCCAGTGTTTAATTGTATAAGATGAAACCATGACAGGACACAGATACAAAAGTAATTCATTGTCACTGGATAAGTAACATTTCACTATGATAAATTTCCAGTCTTCATTCCAATGTAATAATTTCCCAAACTCCCTTCCCACTCAGGCACTGTTACACAAATATCCCCTTCCCCATCCTTGAAAGACACAACACTGACAAGTCTGCTAAGAGCTGGTCAACTGGAGAGAAAATGAACATTGCAGTGAAAGTGCAACCCAACAAAGTGCATAACATGCAACCTCATCACAAAAGTAAATTGTAAACACAAGATTTCTACAATTTAATTACACCAAAAAAAAGAAAAAAAAGGGGGGGGGGAATGGGGGGTGAGACTGCAACAAAATACACCTGAAAGCCACTAAAGTATATAAATTTAGCAGATGATTTGTGCAAATTTACCTGCTGGAAGACTTCATTCTGTGGATACTTTGCATAGTTTGAGTTTCTGTCAATACTGCCCTCATACCCTGCAGGGTATGGAGGCCTTTGTGGAGCATCAGATTCATTAGAACCAAATACAGATGGATAGCTTAGAATAGATGGCTCTCTGCTGCCTTCACTTCTAGGTACGTCCAAATGATTCTTCTGCTGACGTTTCCTGATCTGAATTTCCCGCGGGTCCACATATGTCGGTGGTGGGCCTGCTGCAAACATGAATATGCGACTAAGCAATGAAAGATTTCATATCATGATAGAATTATGTTGAGTGAACCATGTCATTTTAACAATACCTCTTACAAATGTTTTCAAAACAGGATTTTTTTAAATACTACAAATTATTACTGTAGTGCAATAACTTCAACAACATGGAAGTTATGAAAACGTGATTTTTTTTTTAAAAAAGTTGATAACTTTGAGATGGTGATATGTAGGGTGTAAAAAAATAAAGGTGTACAGTCCAAGGTTCACTAAGTATAGCATTTACTTGTCCAATGCAGAGCGGCCCATCACATGATGACTAGCGATGATTTTGATAAGAATCTAGGTCATAATGGAAAGGTTGAGTTTTACCTCCTGGAACAAGGTGTGGCTGACTTTTGATTGTAGCAAATACTCAAACAATATAACTGTCAGTCTTTACTTTTAAGTCCTAAGGTATGTTTTTGAAGATTGTCCTACCTGTAGGTCTCTGATTATTTGCATGTCTTGGCATTGTGGCATAAGGGTCAGAGGTATATCGAACTCCTGGTGGAGGGGCCACATGTCTTGGTAGAGATTTTGTTCTGCTGATTGGCTGGTCCCCTGGACCAACACTTTGAGGACGGACTCTGTGGCAAATGACAAGATAAGATGAGCATTTCAGTTATGCAACATGATAACAGTGGATGCTAGTATACTGGAAAATCTATACAAAGGCATCAGAAAGTGGTGACAGGGTAATACCAAAAAATAAAGGCCTCCTAAACACATTCTGAAGACATCTTTGAGAAATTTTACATTCATTGCACAACCAAAATAACCTGTACACAAAGGTCAGTTAGTTAGATAGATGAGATTTAACAGCACACCAACACGAATGTGTTATATTGTGTCAACTAGACAAAAAGGTAAAGTTTAAATATGGTTTCAAATATGGTTTCAAATACGGTTCAAGTTCCAAGTTTGGTTTCAAACACAGCTTCAAAACGGTGCAAATCCTTCCCTTTAGTCGCCTCTTACGACAGGCGGGAAATACCATGGGCATATTCTACAACCCCCAGCCCACAGGGGGGCTGAACATAAAGGAGAAATTGTAAGCTTAAAAGCTGTCAGTATCAGACCCCAAATAAAATACCTTCTCATCTGACCACCCAACCAAACAACCCTCATCTCTCCACAACCCCCCAACCCCCACAAAAAATAACAACTATATTCATTATCAGATAAAAAGTGCCAACTATGGCTTCAGAAGTAAAACCAAGTATTAAGATTTATTTCATAATATATATTCATGAAAGGGAATGAAATATTCTTGTCCATAAATTTTCACCTACCAACACACCCACTCCCCCCCCCCCATCAAGTTTCTGTAACAGTTTTCTAGCCATACACCATACACACAGCAGATGAATATTTCCTTTTGCCACTAGTTAATAGTGTACCTCCTCCCAATGGGAGCATAGCATACCTGTCATGGTCCACCCTTTGAGGGTAGGCATCATGTTGCAGACTCCTTGGACGATCCTTCCTTGGCACCTCCTCATAGTCACTCCTGTGTCTAGGTCTGCTGTCCTCCCTAGGTGGAGACCGGCCATACCCCCCATGTCCGTTCTGCCATGAGTGGGGTCTTTCTAAAGAGGGTGAATATCTATGGTTAGGGTCATTCCAAGAGTCTGGGTGGCCATTGGAGGGCCTTGAGTTGTCATGCATCCCATCAGTAGGTTGACTGATACTTCTTGGTAGAGTAGGCTTGGCCCCCCAATCCTCCTCGTCCTCTGCTGATGGTCGTCTGTGGTGTAAAAGTAATACCAAAACACAGGTTCATCAAATACTCACAATCTGGTAGATGCAAAATTCTAACTTCTCATCTACAAGATGTCTCATTTCAATAGCAAAACAATTAGATGACTGTACTAGAAGCTGAAGATCACAACAGTGTATCAAAAAGCAAAGTCATTTTCACATGGGTATTTTAATAGAGTGTACTCAGCAACAACTGCAATTGTGCTGTTGCTGAAAGATGCTTCATCTCTCTCTACACACCCCTCCCCCACCCCTCTCACCCTTCCCAAATATTACATGGGGACCTGTGTCATGGGTGGTTTTAGATGCTTTTTAACTGCCATCTGTTTCTTACTGTAACTAAACTTTGAACAACCTTTCATGTTTTTTAATTCCTTTTGTGACCAGAATAGGGGCTATGATTGAAAATATATTTCAGCCCATTTGTAATGTTAACAATGGCCATTTTTCATCATTGCAATTAATAGTGGACTTCCAAATTCAGCTCACCCTTGATTAACATCATGCTGCATTTTAGAGGCTGCATGTAGAACACTCATCCAACTCTCTATCTCCTCTTGACTGGATCCTGCAAAGTAATATGTTCGCATGTTTTCGTGCTCACACTGTGAGAAAAGGAGCACAAAAAGAATCATAACAGAGACAGTTGATGGTGTGGGGGAGGGGGCAGATGTTCACTTATCCAACCAATAAATGCATACTGTTTACAAAGGAATGTATTTCAAGTCAAGTTTTCCCCCATCCCTCCTGGCAGCTGCATTTCTACTTCACAAAAGTGAATAGTACTAAGAAGGCTGTCACTGTAACAAAATCCATTCACTGTAATAACACCCCTCAAATTTGTGACTGGTTACCCTCCTTTCACTAAAGAGGGCAAATTCAGACTATACATTCCAATGTATGTTAGCCTCTGATTGGTTAATGACATGCACAAACAGGTGAGACGTAAATAACTGTTGCACAGTAGAGTGGCTGTACAGGGAAAACACATTCTATTTCTATGTTTCTATATGACATGAGGGTATAAAGTAGCTGTTAAGACTGCACAACAGGCTGAATATAAAATCTGTTAGGAAACTGAGCCATTTGGGACACACAAAAGGGCTCTCTGGTGAATGGAGGGAGGCAATTGACAGAAGGCATTCTTGTATAAACATCCCATGATGGGCACAGGTCTGAAAAAACCCAATTTATGGGAGTCCTTTAACAAAGACGGTACCCAAAAGTGGATTTCATTTGCAAAGAATAATTTTACAAAGTCAATACCTTACCTTGAATGCAAACTTTTTGGTTCCTTTATCTTTAGGTCCTGCAGGACTAATATCGTAACTTGGTAACATGATACTACCGACATGTTCCTCATCATTGGAATCTGTGAATGACAACAAAATACCTCCACAACATCATCTGTGTAACTGATCACTTAAAGCGGCACATTGAGTTGGTTCATGAAATTCAACAAATTTTGCCAAACCTGTTAAGTTTTCTTCACATACAGTACTAGTTACAAATGGTCAAACCTGAACAATCTCCACATCTTGCATACCAATAAATGTTTCAAAAGAGAGGAATCAACAATTTCATTACAAGCCAGGATGCCAAAAAATTCAAATTTTAGCTTCATGGGTAACTATTGGATGTGAAACGACTATTATGCTAATAATAATCACTGTCATGTGGTAGTACCTTTCAACACCGTTGTTAAGTTATCGATATGCCCCTTAAAGAGTTTTACGAACTTGTTCATAGTTATAACATTGAGCTAACACCCTCATAATGGTATTACCTCGATGGTTATAGTAGCCAACGTATCTTGAAATCTGCAACAGACTGTCTTCCCGAAAGAGAGTTTCCAGAAGAAAAATACAAACTTTCAGCAAAACATTTGCATTAAGTTTTCATCTCCCCTCTCTTATATCTCAAAAACATATGGAGAAAACAGATTCTTCATTCTGAAATGATGGTCTTACAATGGGAAGTTATGTCTTCTAACACTGTACAAGTACAAGAGACATTAAATGTAGTAGCAATGGCAGTACAAACAACATAAACAGGTACAGCCATCAGGAAGAAACCTATCAGAAGGGTGGTGGTGGGGGGAGGGGTAGGGAGGATATCCAGGTGTTGACTTTCCTACTCAAACACAAGGCACATTTTTGAAACATGTATGGTTTGTGATATGCAAACTTGTGGGAAAGAAAGGGGGAAAATTTACCCTTTTTCAGAACTTCTCTTGCCACCTCAGACAACAAGTTCCATTTCAATTTCTAATTAAAACCATGGAAGCATGTGATGACAAATTTGGGGTTTAAACATAGACCCATTTCACATGAAGTCATGTTTTACTTACTAGCTCCTGTTTAAAAACTGAGATTGTACAACTTTTCACGTGAAGTAGAAGGCTTACACAGAACCATGTACCAATACTAGCTGCATCACTGCCAGAATTCAATTGATCGGACACTTATATTCGTAACTACCTCTTCACCCAGCTTATTCTCTCAACACAGATGCTCTTTTGCATTACCAATAGAAACATGATGTACAGTACTGTGATCGTTTAACTCCCGTAGAATTTATTCTACGATCGCGGAAAACCGCGCAAGTTTGCACAATTTCACACAAATTCACACAACATCGCACACGCAGATTTCAACGAAATTCCGTACAAATCAACGCGTACAAATATCGCACACATGACCACAAGAATTTGTGGTCAATGAAGCAGAGAATGGAATGTTTACTGATACAGTGAAAGGTTAGAATTTTCGAAGCCGTTTCACGAAAAGGATCGCCGGCAACAGAAATAATATTTTGTAACACTGTGGGCAACTTTGAACAGGCCGTTGAAATAAAATTTGCAAGTTGCCGGCGGATTTTATTTGTTAGCCAAAGCTTAAGGGAGATAAAGGTGTTGCAGCTCTGTATTATTGATATATATCACAGTTGTATTAAACGCTTGTCGGTATTGACGGGGGACTAAAGAAAAACAATACCATGCAGCTGAGCAATGTGAATTAAATACTGCTACAAAAGAAATTCGTCGGTTGACAGCTGCGGTGAGGAATGAAGTACGATAAGGCCTCCACTGTTAAGCCTCTGGAGTCTGAAAGCTTACGGTAACGAAAGATGCGTCTCGATCGGCGAATGCCAAGAATGGGAATAGGAAGCATTGTTTTTGAAATTTTCCATAGCAATTGTTCTACAGGGCCATTCCACGTGACGTAAGTCACAGCATTTGCTGAAATTTTAGTGGAAAAGCCCCCCTATGGACCATGAAAGGAATGCTGGTATTCCAAAAAGTACTTTTTCCTAAAATGTCATAAGGTATCTCTCTTCTGAATTTCACAAATCTTCAATTCCACCCTCGTGCTATGAACAATAGCGCCCTCAATAAACGTCACGTAAGTCACTCAGAGAATTGCAATTTTTCAAGTTGATTAACAAAAGGTGAGAATCCTGTGAAGTGTTAGGCAGGAAGGGATAATTAGGTTTAGGATTGGTAACAGAAGATAATAGTCTATGTAAAACAGGTCAAGTTGAGTTCTTAGAATTTTTTCCTGAGATGGTACAAACAGATGTTTGTCGTCACGTAAGTCACAAAATGGCGTCATGTAAGTCACAAACAAACAGTTTCCAACTAACTAATCATTTGGCTTGTTACGGGAGACACATTATGCTATACATATGACCTAGAATTGTCATTTATGTGAAATAACAATTGTATCTAGAAAGACAGGGTCAAAATAATTTCATTCCAGTGCATTTAAAAAGAAAATGTACTCTCCATGGCTGCCCTTTGATGCTTATATTGCCAGCCATAACTTACAAATAATTGTTCCAAAAAATATTAATTTCAGTTGAGCTATTTCCTCTGCTATGGAAAGAGTGCAATAATTCTAAAAATACTTGGGTGTTTACTTGTGTTTACATTTTCAGAAGTAGTATTAACATAGATAGAGAAAAAGAACTAATCTTAAAGAGATTTTACAATTCACCTTTTTTGCGCAGAAGTACATGCACTGGTACAGAAGTCTTCCATTTTGTGTGGCATTTCCATATGTGCTAATTGTGTAACAGTGGTATCATTGACTGATCATTTTTGTTGTCTTTCTCTTTTGCATTTTGTTTCTTTTCTTGTTTGTTACTGTAGCTGCTGAAGATCCTTGACAGGAAAATTTTCACCAATTTAGTTTCAGTCTTAAAAGTTTTTGAGAGCAATTTTGACCAGAAACTGTAAACTGAGAGAAAAATTAGGTAAACTGTGTGCTTTAGATCATTCAGCATGGTCAAGCCAGAAAGCTGAAAGAAGAGTACTGGCAGATGTTATCAAAGTCAAGTCAGGGCATTTTTAAATGTGATTAGCAAAAAATGGCTCAGTGAGCATGACATTATAAAGACAGATATAGCCAACAATAACTGTAAAGTCTTGTTTGACCAGATTCATCAAATCTAGGCCACACTCTCATTACTTGTACAGGGTCCTCGTAATTCACTATACATGACATGGCTCATCTAGGGGAGATCTGTAAAAATGAATATGAGAAGGGCCAAACACCGCATACCTACAGTATAATTTTTTGTAATTCGGTGTATCAGCAGATAATTACATTCCATAGGTTTCCATTCCCTGCAACTCTTGAGAAATCCTTGTACAGTAACTACTGTAAAATGGCTTTGATGAGAATGGTGATGATTGTTGGCAAAGCTGAACTGTACTAAGAAATTTTCCATATTAAGTGATTTTTATGAACATATTGCAATGCATTGTATCCATCTAAGGCTAGTACAGACCAAGACAGCCCTTTTTCCTTCCCCTCTTAGTATGCATCAAAAGGACAGTCAAATACATACAGTAGGGTTTTGTTGTGGTGCCTGCTACTGTACTAAAATTATGTGAAAATGGCATTTAAAGTCTTATAATGCAATATTCCACAGTTTAGAAAACATGATAAAGGTGTACTGTGCACTGCGTACAGCCACTACAAGACCTCTGAGTGAAGAGTAGTGAGGATACACAGCAGTTTAAATTTGTTGGATGTGTTTTAAACTAGATTGAAAATTTGATGTTGGGTAATTATTGTTGGGTAAATTATTGTACCCTACTGGCCTGTGTACTGTAAGTCCCCTTGTGGTTCTGATGAATATATCGCATTCATCAGAACCACAAGGGGACTGAGTCTCCTAAGTAATACCTCTTTGAATGGTACTACATCTTCTTGATACTCAATTCCATCTGTATGATCTAAACATACTAAATGGCATTTCAAATTCAAGACAGAGAGTGCAATAATTTGTTTCATTGCCATTTTGCAATTTAAAAGAATACATTTTGGCCTCTCTTAAGTTTCAGTGTACCCAGGTCAAAATCAAATGCCATACAATTTGGCTTCATCACTACAGTTCTGAGTGTGGTTTTGAAAATACTACGCGATGGCTTGAGACCAAATCATGGGACTATTAAAACACCTGAGGAGTCTTTGAAGTGCTAGGATTGGTTAAAAATAAGTGATTTCTTATCTGCATAGAGGGGCAGAAATGCCAACTATCATTCACTTATCATATTGTGTTAAGGTGCTAACTTGAAACTGTCACGTAAGTCACGCCACCCTTTGTGACTTACGTGACGTCACGTAATTCACACTTTTCAAACTTTAATAGAAAAGAAGTTTTGGAATCAAATGTTTCCAAATGATGATAAGTTACTTTAATCCCCCACCCTACCTTTGCATATGTATTTCATCATTGTCTCTGGCATTGTCTATTTGTTGTAAAAAAACTTTTGCATTTTTTTTGTCACGTAAGTCACAGTGACAATGACCAGATTAAAACATTGTGTTCGATCCACATTAGCTGATAAATTATGAGTGCAATGTTCAAGAAATGAATAATGGGATAGCTTTTCAGAGCTGCAATCAAGAAAGACATGTTCTATTTAGTTATTTTGCTTCATTTTTCTTCAAATTACCTTTTACCTATATTTCAGTATTTTAAGTGTTCCATATCTAAGACAGTCTTTGGTGTTGGCACTTTCCAAAGGAATGACTGAATCCATGCAAGTTTTACTAAAAGTGAAAGTTGCACCTGTCTACTAATCTTTAAAGTTGAAATTAGACACCTAGTACTGAGTTCTAATTTTACCCTATCAGGACCACTTTTCATGGAATGGCCCTACAGCATATATTTTTTCATACTTTATTATCTATGAAATAGTTTCATTACCGATATAAAATTATCACATAGAACAGACAACAGAGTAGCTATGCAGGCTACTTTTAAGTTCCTTTCAACGAAAGTTGATCAAGCTTACTATGGCAACTTCTACAGCATAGACGAGCAATCACATACTTTGTACAGATGGAAAATCACTGTAATTTAACAATTAACATTATTTTGATTGTTATTAATCCGATACTTTTGGCGGAGAGGGGGAGGTTTGTATGCATTTTAGGGGATAATAGGATGGCAAACAGAATTTCATGTCGGGGTACCAGGACAGCCGGGAGTAAACGAGAGAAACGTGAAAGGAGTTCATCAGCAAGTTTTAACCACTGAAAATACAATCAGAAGTGCATTAAGAATTTTTCTTTTCAAGTTCACCCTTTTGTCCATCAAACGAAGTTTCTTTTCATTCGTAACAAATTGGGACAAAGCCGCATGAAACTGTGAATAGGACGATGGTTAATCAATAACGGTAATTAGCTATACAAGTTGACTTGGGGCCGGGAGACGTTGACTGAATGCATAGTGGACCACCTGGGGCCTATATAGGCATTCTGTATCTAGACATTTGCGCAAGCAATTGCCCAGTCTGAGTGTGGGGTGTTTTACGCACCTTTGGAAGTTTGACTGAATGGAATTTCAACGAATTGATATCATTTATACTCATACCTGTAGATTTTAAAATGAGGTTGCACTCTTTTACGCGGTTCCACGATTTGTACCAATTTTGCCCAAAACAATTCGACCGAAATTCGCACACGTGGTAAGAACTTCATGTACATAAAGTTTAAAGGTCATATAAATTTCTACTGTTTGAGTGGACTTTTTTAAAATTGTTCAAGTCCATAAAATTGAACCATTCTGTTGTCTACCAAAACAGTCAGAGGGAATGCCATTGCAATGGTATCACATCTTAGTTCCGGTACAATACAAATGCAAGCTTCGCCCATGGCCGTTACTGTCTTTCTCAGGGAGGGCGGTGATTTTTGCCGGACTCCAGACCTAATTTAACTGTCCAATTTTCCGCCCAACTGAGACAAAATAACTGCCCGATTTAGTCAGGTTTCTGACATTTGGGGCCGCCCCCGGCCCGTACAGCCATGGCCTCGCCGCTTTTTCGTCTTCATATCACACAGATGTTGCGATGGATATGGATCCCATTTTGACCCCACCCCTAACCTTTGGAACCTTTCTAACCAACCTCCCTATACTTTACCCTCTACGATGCAACTGCTAAAAATTTGAATCTTACCTACTGGACAAAACTTTTGAGGTCCGAGTCCTTGGGGAAAAACATTAATCCAATTATAGTCCATTCAGTGAGAGAATGAAGATGGAAAATTCGGCAATCAATTTTCGAGCCTTCGCCTCTGAATCTCTGACTCAGGGCCCTACAGCGGAGTGCAATACAGTGCCGGGATCTCCCTAAACTTCACCCGCGGCGTACTGTGCTAACATAATCCGAATTTTAACCCGGCCCTTGGGGAACCATACCTGCATTGTCATTTTACTGTCACATGTATACGCTATAGGCGCCGGCCTGCAGGTCTAGTCATGTACAATACCATTCATTCACACATGGGCCAAATACTGTACTGCGTTATGTGCAAATACCATAATTTATGTTGCATGCTGTTATTATGAGGGCCGCTGCAAATGCCTGGGGAATGCAGCTCCTTTTACGTGAAATATCCAATCACAGCTCTGGGTTTAGCACTTATTCATTCACAAGCGGCCAGCGCCCACTTTTGCGTAACCTTTTTTGGAAGTCGTATGCCCAATCAGTCTCCGTACGTTTACGTGACGTCACACATATCGCCCAGGATTTTTTTTCAACCTTCGGCAGCCAGCGCCATCTTGGGATTTACACATAAGCGATATTTCGACCGATACCAAACTGTTACCGAATACTTTTCTCAAGAGCAGACTTATTCTACACCCATGAAAGAGATAAGGTACAAAATTTAGCTCGTAATGGTTGATTTTGCTGAAAATATGCATGCTGAATTTTGGCCCATGACAGCTGGTTCGTAACGTACGTAGAACGGCGCGTTACCCAGGATATGAAATTTACTTCGTTAGGTTACTGTACTGTACTACAGGCCTACACGCTGAAGTGAGAGTACGATCGTAAAAAGACACAGTAAGTCTGACAGTGCTGTATGTTTTCAAGAGGTGGGTGTAGCCTAGTAGGGCGGGATTTAACAGTCATGGTCGTTAACAGTGATTGGTACGTAGCAGCCAATGGAAATTTTGCACGCATCAAGTCTGTGAAAAAAGGGGGGAGTCCAATGACGTCACCAGCAAAGCAATGCACAGAGCGTTGCATGCAAATAAGTTGGGCCCATTGCAGGTGCCTGGGAATTCTCGAGTCGAAGGTTTCTCATGGAATCGAAGTGACACACAGTACTGTACCTGTAGTCTACATTCGCTATGTATCAACGAGCTACAGTAGCCAGGAAGTGTATTAGCGAATAATGTGTGCTGCATTGGGCTATAAAATGTGAGACAGTACAATGATGGGCTGAAAAATAAGACAGTGAAGTGGGTTGCAGTTTCATTTATGCGGGCCTATAGCGATTTTCTATTAAAGGGTCATTCACCATTGTATTGCCGCGGAAAATTGTATAATTTGCGGTTGTCTGAGTGGAAAGGTATGGAAACACCCTCCATGGCCGTTAAAACGATTGCTGCACCTCGCCTTTCTATATGCTGTGAAGATGAATTAATACACAGAGGAAAGCGCCGCTCATTTTACAAACTAGGAAATAAATAGGATATATATTCAAAGAGAACTTTCTGCAAACATGAAATTAGGCTAACACAGGATTGCAAATTTGGGGGGCAACTATTACAAACAGGCCTCATCCAACACGAAAATATGTATGATTTCTGAGAAAGGGTGGGTGGGGAATCCAGCCCCCTCCCAACCGGAGGGGCCAAACCTATTTCTTTGGAGGATTTGTTGAAATATCGGGTCACACCTTAGGTAATGCAGAAGCAGTTGTGCCCCTTCCCCGAAAATATGCAAATACCTACCCGTGCTGATGATTGTCATCTAATCTATGTTTCGACGGCACACTTCTTATAGATTTAAACTTGACGAATATTACTTCATGTCTTTTAAATAACAAGTAAGTTACGAAAGGTGATTAGCACAATACACTGTTGCACAGTTGGATTATGAACACGCATGGCGGTACGTCAAAAACGGTGCCCCAGCCAAAAAATTAAAATTTTCGGTAGTACTTACTTTCACATACCAAACTTTGAAATATACTTTAAAACGCATATAAAAATGACTCTTTCGCCTTTAATCATTATGTTACAGCGAACACTGTATACATAACGAATAGTGCACCAGTGTTTGCAATGAATGCACGTTTTGTCCGTTCATCTAAAGTGTATGAAAGCTTATCCTGCTATATAAGCAACTGCAACGTTAAGTGAATGATCGGTACTTTTCTAGATCAACAGTTTACATTTTAAACTTGCGTTCGATTATCGAACGACTGTTTGATTTTTAAGAGACCTTGTCAACGATTTTGCGCGATTTTGTACGGTGAAAAACTGACCGCAAAAACCGTAAATAATTGTACGAATTTTCCACGAACCTTTGCGGTCGAATTTTTGTACGATTTCTGAAATCGCGCAAAATTGCAGAAATTCGAACAACTTCGCACAAAATCGCGCAAATTCGAAGAAAGTTGATTCTTCGATATTATACGGGAGTTAAACGATCACAGTACTGTAGGAGAAATAGGTCTATATACCCACCATGACCTAGTCATGCAGTCATGTTCACCAAAAAAGATTCACTAACCTTTGTAATAGAAGAGACAAAAGTCAGCCAAAACACACCACCTTTTTCTCCAGACACCCAGTGGTCCACTATCTCTCTTTTGAAGCCATCCTTCTTTCACAACTTTGGAATTTGGGTTCCTCTTCACCAGTGGCGTTACTGTTTTGGGCACTTTCTTGTTTACAAAGCTTGGGGTTTGAGCTGCCTTCTGTGATTGTGCAGATGACTTTGCATCACCAGCACCGTCTGTGCTTCTGTTTATAAAATCAACAAAATGGTGGTAAGATGTACAGGTCACGAAGGAGGAGGGGGAGGGCGCACTGTAAATGCGTCTGAAAGTGACAATACACGACCAAAGATGCACTACAATTAACTTCATATATATGATGTTCCCCTATAGTTGAAAATCATTGAAATTCTTTCGAAGAGTAAACCACACACACACATCAAATTTCATCGCCCATAGAGAGAGGCTATGAATGGTGCCCTCTCTAAAAGATCTCAGGGCTAACTACTTTTGCATGATAACAATTGCAGGGGAAATTTATAAATTGGAGGTATTAATGAGGAATATAACAGACGGAAAGAATCAGAAGAAAATAAACACTTCCACTCCACCTCCATTTATTCATACAGTATCCCATCCAATCTACCTATTGGGAAAATGTATCAAAAACCACACCCATCTTAAAATACAATAAACCATACCCCTTTCAAAATACAAAGAAACCATACCTCTCTCAAAATTCCATAAAACCACCTCAAAATTCCATAAAACCATATCCCTCTCAAAATACAATACACTATACTTTTAGGATGGGGGAGAGAAATACTTTTTTATAGTATGCTCTCAGGGGTCCAAAGAAGGGAATAGTTGGTACAATGTCAATCAGGAGAATGATGATTTAACAGATGAACCCTGAAATATCATCTTTAAACCTCCCAATCTATCATATTTGTGGACCTAGATACCTATTTTCACAAAATCCTGGATGTTTTACCTCCAAACCTGAAGATTGACAATGTGCACCACATTGCGTCTGATGCATAGCCAACACCAGTTTAAAATGTCACCTACAGGTATGCAAAGCCAACCCCAGTTTAAAATGTCACAGCTGTTGTACCTCTCAAGCTAATGTAAATATGATCATGAATAAACAGAAAGAATACAAGCTTACTGATGTAAGGACAATAATACATCCCAACCTAAAAGGTACAAACACACACACTTGTCAAACCGATCTGAATGTTCCACCTACCAACATGAAACTGATTTTAACTCCAAGACAAAGATGCTTGAAGGTGATGAAGTCATTCTTAACTATGAGATTTGAATATATTTGACTGAGATAATATAATAACCAGAAAGCCCAAAGGCTTAGTGATTCCTTGCCGAATGGGGATGCTTTGTTGCACTGAGGTTTATCCCTCAAATTTATCTTCCTTGACTACATCATTTTATGTTTTAACAATTTGACCTCTGCTGGCCTCACATGACCTTTGAACCCCACCAAATAAAACAAATAAAAAAATCTGAAGTGTCTTGAAAGGGGTTCAACTCCAATGGATCTTGGATCTTGAAAATTCTTGAAAAATTTTGCTTTTTGACCTCTGGTGACCCTAGATGACAATCTTAGGAATACTTGGGATATTTTGCTGTTTGACCTCTGGTGACTCCTGATGACTATTCTTGGGAAATTTCACTTTTTGACCTCTGGTGACCCCATATCATGATCTTGGGAATTCTTGGGATATTTTGCTTTTTGACCTCTGGTGACCCCATATAACAATCTTGGGAATTCTTGGGAAATTCTGCTTTTGCTTTTTGGCCTCTGATAACTCCAGATGATGATCTTGGGAATTCTTGGGAAATGTTGATTTTTGACCCCAGTGACGCCAGATTGCAATCTTGGGAATTCTTGGGAAATTTTGCTTTTTGACCTCTGGTGACCCCATATAACAAAATCTTGGGAATTTTTGCTTTTTGACCTCTGGTGACCCCATATAACAATCTTGGGAATTCTTGGGATATTTTGCTTTTTGACCCCAGTGATGCCAGATTACAATCTTGGGAATTCTTGGGAAATTTTGCTTTTTGACCTTTGGTAACCCAAGATGACCTTTGACCTCCACCAAAAACACTAGGGTTCTTCCTTACATCATGACAAATCTATAACTCACATATGAAAAGTGTCCGTCATTCCTATCTTGAGGTATCGTGATTACGAACTTTTCAGCTTTTTACCTCCAGTGACCTCAAATGACCTTTGACCTTCACCAAAAAACAAAAGGCTTCTTCCTTTCAACATGACAAATCTATGTACCAAATAAGAAAAGTGTCGGTCATTGCTATCTTTAGATATCGTGTTTAGTACAAGCCATTTACGAGGTTTTCGCAGTTTAACCTCTGGTGACCTCAGATGACCTTTGACCTCTACCGAAAACAATAGGATTTTTCCTCTCAACATGACAAATCTATATAGGCCATTCCCATCTTGACATATGGCCATTTCAAGGTTTTCGGTCTTTGACCTCTAGTGACCTCAAATGACCTTTGACCTCCACCAAAAACAAAAGGATTCTTTCTCTTAACATGACAAGTCTATATACCAAATATGAAAAGTGTCTGTCATTCCTATCTTGAGATATCATGATTAACGAGCTTTTCAGCTTTTTGACTCTGGTGACCCCAAGTGACCTCTGACCTTCACCAAAAACAATAGGGTTCTTCCTCTCAACATGGCAAATCTATATACCAAATATGAAAAGTGTCGGTTATCGCTATCTTGAGATTGCGCGATTACAAGCCATTTACAAGGTTTTCGCAGTTTAACCTATGGTGACCTCAGATGACCTTTGACCTCTACCAAAAACAATTGGGTTCTTCCTCTCAATATGATAAATCTATATACCAAATATGAAAAGTGTCGGTCATCCCTATCTCGAGATAACGTGATTACAAGGTTTTCGGTTTTTGACCTCTGGCAGGGCTCGAAATAACGGGGGCCCGTGGGCCCGATGCTCCTAGAAATTAGCTCGGGCCCGTAACTTCTACAGGGAAAGGGGCCCGGTTGGCTCCTAAATATTTCAAGTCTAATTGTATAGTCTGCACATGAACCTCTCCAGGATCCACAACTCAACGATCTTATATCTCGCACAGCCTGTGTATTCCTATGCTAACAGTCACTAAAAACCTGCAAAACACATTAATTCTGAAATCAGTTCACATCGCTCATAAAGAGTTTGCTTTGTCACAATACCGAAGATCACTCGCACAGACATACACTGATGTCAGTCATGAGTAATGTAGGCGGAGCCTCACAAGATCAACTGACGAAGATGGTTGGCGGGAATTGAACAGTGCCCTTCATTTTACCGGGTAATACCTTCCAGAGTTACAAGAAAATTTTGCAAGTGTATACTAGCCTACATGCAACATGGTCTAAGAGGGTGTGGACAGACTGGTTTCAGGCTAGTTCCAGCCTCAACTTGCCTTAATTATACCCATACTACATGTTTTTAAGCACGTAAAAAGCACCCGTACACTTTATTAGTCCTTTTTTATTTGTAAGTTTTGGGCCCCTTGATTTCTCATTTGGCCCCTAGATTCCATGGTCTAGGGGCCCGGCAGGCCCACAAAGGTTGAAGGCTTATTTCGACCCCTGTCTGGTGACCTCCGATGACCTTCGACCTCTTCCAAAAACAAAAGGGTTCTTCCTCTCAACATGACAAATCTATATACCAAATATGAAAAGTGTCGGTCAATCCTATCTTGAGATATCGCGATTACAAGCAGCGTCACAAACACATACACACACACACACCCACACACACACACACACAGCATCACCATCGCATAGATTCCTTGCCTGCCTACGGCAAGGAATCAATAATATCAATGGCAACAAGAACAATTATGATAATGATAACAATAATACAACAGTTCTTACATAAAGCACCTTACACAAGGAGTCACAAAGCCCTGAAATTACACAACAGAAAGTCAATAGGACACGTAAACAAATGAGTTTTCAAGTTAGTTTTAAATTGTCCAATAGTACAGGTAGAAGAGTTCTTGATAAAAGGTGGCAAGTCATTCCACAATTGGCAGAAGCTGTTGATGATACATTAAAATTCGAGTCTCACTGTGAGACAGCAAGAGTTATGCATCATTTACATTTTATAGACTAACATCCCTGAAGAGTATCAAAGCCAGTGCTTTTTATGCACTATGGAAACTTGTATCCTGATGAGTTTACTTATTGCAATGTGCTCATTTTTTCCTGAGTCAAGTATCTCAATTCCACCAAGTTGAGCTGCATGCAAATTTTCAAACTTCCTGCACACACATACAGCACAGTACCACTTTTCAAGCAATCGACAAAATTTAGCGAGGCAAATGTCAACCAGCTAAAATCTAATCTTACCACAAGCAATTTAATGGTTATTTGCTTGCAAATAAACTTAAATGCTATAAATATCTACCTGGCAGAAAATTATTCCATAACACAACCTGTATAAAATTACACTACCATTTATGCTACTGAAGGGAAAAAAAGTGTGATGTAAGATTTCCCAAGCCTGTGTTTGTACTGAAAATACTGCACTATGAATAGTAAAGGCTAAGTGTTACTGGTACCTACAGTACAGTGTAACACATGGAAGCATTCTGTACTATAAAACTCAGATACCTTGTGTAACTTAACTAGATACTGGTTAAATACTACCATGAACATGGGTGGAAAAAGTTGGGAAGCTGGGAAGCTCCTTCCAAGGAAATCTGTGTACTTGGAAGGAAATTTTGGCAACTGGAGGGAAATTTACCTTATTAGTACATAAAACCACTAAAGGAATTGTGGACAACGTGACTCCCTTCCCGGGAAATAAACATTTTTTTTTCCAGCCCTGGGTCCATGGAACTAGTACATTCCATGGTATTACTGTCACAAGGGTGACTGGTGGGGCATCCACTGTCTCAGATTTCCAGGTTATGAACACTCTATCTTCTGTCTGGTATAACATTGAGCTAGATGTTACTTTGCCCTCCTTTGGGGGGAATAATAATTGTATGTACATTTCCTTCATGCATAAAAAAGTCACTGAAAACTACAGCAATCATTTTACAGCATATTCAATAGCACACTGTTACATGAATGCCAATACATTATGTGACAACAAATTCTTAATTTTCATACTTCAAAATACCAGTTGTCACTGTCCACTCTGTGAATGTGTGCATGTATAAATATGGTACTATTTGGTTAAATCCAAACTTGACTCCCACTGTGTGACTTGATTAGTCAAATGCCATTTTTGCAATCCATTTGGCAATGACTCACTCTACTAACAAAGGCGACACTACAGTATGTACAGTACGTGAAGTATTTGCAAAATGTATGCAGTATGCATTGCACATATTTCCACGGTATCCTCGGACTATGTCCTCCTTTTTGGAAATTTGTGAATGCCCCCTCCCCACCCCTGTGACTGGATAAACACTGTTACATGCAACATTAAATGAAATTCCTTCTGCTGTACTGCTACTTAATGACAGCTACTTGACAGCTACAATGTAAACCAATACTCTCCTCATCACTAATAAGGCCTCCACAAAGCTCACTGAATGTTACTCATTTCCCTGCAAAATGAAGCCGTAAAGCAAGGAGACAATCACCAACAATTCCTCCTCTGCTTTGATCTCATTCACTCATATATTATTTCAAATTTTGTCATACTTTGAAAATTCTGACAGACCAACTGTTGTTTCTAAGGCTATGTAGAAAAATGATGGAAAATATGTGCTAAATGGGAACTCAAACTATCAAACAACAATACAACTACAACCAGATATCTTTAAGTCTGATCATCATCATCATTTCAAGCCTCTCTAAATTCACATACAAGAACAAGAGCAACAACATTGCCGCAGCTCAGCTTATCCTACAGTTAGGTCATGGAAAAGTGTGCAGTCAATACTTCGGTTGAGTCTGTAATTTAAGTTGTTCATAAGTATGTTAAAAAGCAAAGAGGTAAATATGTTAGGAAGCAAATATTTATTGAACTCCTGAAGCACTACAGGTAAAAGACTAAATGTGGTACACAAAATTATTGTTAATATACTGTACTGCAAAGATATTTGTTAAGACTGGACATCGTACTAGCATCGCAGTTACACTGGGGACGAAGCTGTCTTGAATGACACTGACAGCAGTTGATCGGTAGCGTCACGTATGCTGATCACACGTGACTTTACTGACCCACCTTTTTTTTCTTTGGTACCCCTGTAGCTTCGTTGGACCATACAACAGGACAGTAACCTCGGGGATGGGGTGGTTACAGTCCTAGCAGGCTGAGATTCCCAAGCCCTAGCCCTATAATAATCAAAACTGAAAATTGTGAAATGTTATCCGCAGGGTTTGTGGAATGATGATTGAGAAGCTTTCAGCTGAACTAAAAACTGTCACTTTACTGAGTACTGTACTGTACATATGGTAACATTAAGGTTGTACACTATTTCCTACATAATCTGTGGAGTCAACATCAAGTGATAGGCTTTTATTCCCAACACCTTGCTGTGAGGGAACTTCTTTATCCTACACTGTAAAACAGCAGTGGTACAGGTTTGTAGGAACAAAAAATCACATAATAAACAGTGTGTTGCTAATATACGTAAGCTAGGAAAAGCACTGTTTTGGGAGGATAGTCAAACCCTGAGAGGTCAAACTTACAGAGACCTGCTGAAATCCTTTCATCACCATGAAAGGTTTTTTGTACAGCAAATCCCATATGAAGGTGATTAACTGGTACTGTGGTATGAGTTGTGGGCTGCGGGGTTAGGAAGAAGTTGACCTGTGATTCAATTTTGTGAGATGATTTGATTTGATGGGGATAATATGTCAAAGGAAAGCATCCAGAGGAGTAATATTTAAATCTCAAAGGGAGAAGTGAAAGCCAGTAGTTTGAAAGGAAAGGTACACAAGAGGGCAAACCACTGTAACTGGACATACTGTAACATATCACAGGCATTGCACTAGATGCATTGGCAGATGCTATGTTGAAGCTGTTCATGAGAGTTCTTGCTTACACTATCACAAGGCTGTAATAGGGCTTCTTGTACACAAGTCTAGTGTCCCTTCAGGGTAGTTACTCCTTTCCTTCTAATGCCTCGCTTGCTTTGGGAAATGCTGTAAGGATATTAAATGTAGCAAGGTAAGTAGGCTCTAAGTCTACGAAGTGAACTGAAATCTGCACCTCCAGTCAAGGGCAGCAATTTGTTCTCAATATTAGGGGGGGACATGACCCCAATTTCAAATAATTTACTGTGTGAAAAAAGTCAATGGGCGATTTCTCAAATACTGGGGGGTGGGGATAAGCCCCCCCACCCCCGGATCGCTGCCCATGCCTCCAGTAGGAAATACTGTATTCTGCAGGACTTCTCTTAAAAAGCAAGTAACCCTTTTGGGAGTAGTTTGAGGTGGCGGTGGGAGATAGCCCCAAGTAAGTATTTCTCCTAAAGGGCAACAAATCTCACCCTAAACACTAAAAAATTCTCTCACCTACATTTACTTCTAGTCCCTCCTCCAATTTCAAAATGAACCTGTTTTAAGTGAACCTCCCATACAAAGCAACAATAACCTGTACTGATTTTAAATTGCTCAAGGCCATACCCACACAGGCTGTGTGTCAGCTGTCTGGGTACACTACTGAGTGATCTGTACAAGTCAATAGTGACACACCATTCAGAGTGTTTGAAGTTATGTCAATCTGAGTGCAGTCACAAATTGTAACTTGTATTTAGAGCTATAGGGCTATTCATAAATGTTTGGAAGGATGCCACAGACCCTTTAAAGACATGTCAGACACCTACAGTAAATTTGCATGTACAGTATAGGCCTATTGCTGTACTAATTTGCTTATATTGTATGTTTTCAACTTCAAAACTGTGTGACTATATATTAGCCTGCAAGACTCGGTGACATGATCAGAAAGGTAAACAATCTGCTTTCATGAGGACCATCTTTAGTCCAAGTACACACAGTGCAGTGTTGCACGGTAACGCAACACTACCAGCATTTAATCGTGTGGAAAGTCGAAATACCTGGGTTGGAAAAATTATTTCCCAGGGAGTCAAATTTTCCTTAATTACTTGCTTATTTTCATGTACAATGGTACAACAAAAAGGTAAATTTCTCTCTAATACAAGTTCTCTCCAAATACCCAAATTTCCCAGGAAGGAGCCTCCCAGCTTCCCAACTTTTCCACCCATGCTGAAGTTAGTTAGTTAGATACTGTTTAACGACACACCAACACGAATGTGTTATATAGTGTCAACTAGATAAATTCGTTTCAAGTCCTCCCCTTTAGTTGCCTCTTACGACAGGCGGGGAATACCGTGGGCATATTCTACAACCCCCAGCCCACAGGGGGCTCCACCCATGCTGAAATACAGTATAAAACAAAATTCGTAATTTGGGCTTTCAGTCATATCATGTTTGTAACCCATTAACTTTGTACAAAACCATGGAAAAATACGTTTATTTGTGTGTTACAAGTGCAGAACTATGGGGAAAAAAGTATCACTTAACAGAGCATGCAGACCAACACTTGTTTAGTATGTGTTATAAACTCCAAGGGCAAGATGAAGAGAGGAAGAATGGTTCTACCACACTGCACTCTAGTGGTGGGAGGGCGCCATTTCAGTGCTAATGATTTATGCCAGATGGTACTTGATGGTACTTTCAAATTGATGTTGGCCTTTAATTCAAGTTGAGTAACCAAAAGTGGCTAGTGTCAGTTTTTGTGATAGGTAATGCCAGTCTGTGTTGTTTACATTATTATGTTTTCCTTTTAATTCATTCTTTTTGTACTTTGATGCTTTTTGCCATATATTAAGTATTTGTTCATGTATCAATACTTTGTTAGTTTCTTGTGCCTCTTAAGGCGATATAGAGAATAAGGGTGCATTTACACTAGATCCAGATCGAATTGCCTGAGCGGGGTCAGATCCAATGCTTGAGATCAAATATGTAGTAGAAATGCAGAACAGATCCGGATCTGATCGCCTAATTTTGATCCTGGTAAAAGGGGAGGATCAAATGCCAGCTAGGCGATCAAAACTTGTAATGTAAACGCTCTAGGATCAACGGTGACCAGAGATCAGCGGTGACCTCACACAAGTTTTCTCATTTCTTCGTTTACACATTCTGGTTCGCATGCGCGTGTGCTTCTATTTCGTAATTCATTTGGAGGCCACTTCCGCTGAAGCACGCAGGAGGACCAGAGTACGAGACAAGTTTAAATGCTCCGCGGTCAAGCTACACGTGTAATTCAATCTACTGATAAGATTGGGCGATCAGATATGGATCTAGTGTAAATGCACCCTAAACTGAAACTGTAACTGCAGGCAAGTTGGGGGATTACATATGTAAATAGGAGGTGATGAGAATCAAAACAGACTCCGAACAACCATCTTCCAAGGCTAAAATACCTGCCATACCTGTTCACAACTCTCATCAGATTTAACTTACTCATTTTGATCAGGATATTCATCATCCATATCAGATTTTCCTGTCAGCGGATGGTAGAAGGTTGTGGTTTCATTCAGATGGCTGAAAAAATGAAAAAAAAAAATTGAAAACAAATTTTATTTTCATATCTTTAATCAAGTTTGCAAGTTTGATGTGGAAAGTTGGATTTGCTTCTTAAAATGTGCAAAAGTACTGGTTTCCTTGGATTGTAGTTCCACAGAACCAGGGAGCTGCCATGGCTCCCTGTTCTACAGTATGCACAGGACTGCAAACTGCAAAGTATCCATACTTGCAGGTATCTCACATAAAAGAATGTGAAATATACTGTACTACTAAACACGCCTACAGAAAACATGATTTACACACCTACAGAAAACATAATTTATGCAGCCTTTAGCTATGTGATGAGATTCAAGAAGTCATACTACAGTGTATGTTCACTATTAGTGTCAATTCCTCTATACAGCTTGTTTTACCATTTCTAATCAAATTGGTCCTACTTGTACCTGTAAATAAAGTGGTGAGTCTGAAAACATGCGTTTGAACTGTCTGATGGTAAGCGAGAAGAGGACTTTAGGAGGCCACCCTCCTTTGGAGGGCGCCCTCCTCTGCACTATTGGTTTGCTAGGGTCTCACTGCGGGTAAGTGGGGATTACATGTGTAAATAGGAGGTAAGGAGGGGCGATGTAGATTTTCCTCTCCTCCTCCTTAGCTACTAGTCCTTAGGACCACTGCAATGATGATTTCTCCCCAACAATCCCCTTTCCCCATATAATCCCCACACCCAACAGTTACCAACCAGTCAAGAACCCTGACAACTGTTCTTAAAACAATTCTCCCTCCCTAAAATTTGAAATTATCACAGGTAGGAAATTGTTCAGGGAGAAATTATCAGGATGGGAACTGTCCAAGGTGAGAATTATTGAGTCTGAATTGTCTCCCGCAGATTTTCTACACTGGAATTGTCTGTTGGAGGAGGGGGAGGGGGGGGTGTTGTCCAGTTACATGCCAGTTGTTTTTTCATTGCAGTTACAGTACACTCATACCCCTGTCATATTGCCATTCTGGCACTGCTAATTAACAGATCCTGTGCCACTATCAATGTCTCTTTAGATACTGTACCAGCCTGTCCCAAAGTGCAACAGCTGCTGCTGCTGCTGTCACTAGTCCTATCAGCCAGTGCTCATACCACTGATTTCTCCCCATGACTTTCATTACCACTATTCTGACTATCCATTTTGTTCCATGCTCAACTGTTATTATACAAATAATGAATGTTTATGAGTGCGATAGTATGAATAATTTCATGAGTTGAAAGATTGAACGTTCTATTCAACGAGGCGAAGCCGAGTTGAATAGAACGTTAAAGCTTTCAACGAATGAAATTATTCATACTATCGGCACGAATGAAAAACATTCATTATTTGTTTTATATAACACCTTATAATTTTGATCTAGTTGGTTAAATTTGTGTTTTGGCGGTCACTATGGATTCGTGTTAGCTCCATGGTTTGTCGTTTTCTAACTGCGCGTTTATGTAGGCCTGCCTGATATAGAGGGATTCTTTGTGACGTCAAGCGCGTTGGAATCTCAGGCACTGGAGGGCAAAACAAACATACGCAGGAAGCGTATTTACAGCACACGCGCACGGAATTACCATAGACACTTCTGTGACACAATGGACGCTTGTCCTTCAAAACCAAAGAGACGCGCGATCTTGCCCTTCAAAACCAAAGAGACGCGCGATCACTTGACGTCGGTGAAACAATGTACAACCCCCAGTGCTGCAGTTATTTTTTGAGACGCGGCATAGCGTGTACATAGCGCGCTCAATGCATCGCTGACTCATTGCCGTGGGTTAGTATATACTAACCAACGATCGTGGGTTAGTATATACTAACCAACGGTCGAGCACCACAATCTTGATCATAGTGCCGAATCACGCATGGCATGTGACCACCAATCTTCCAATCATATGTAGAGAAATTAATAAGGTGTTATATAATACCAACTACTACATGCTAGTGCTCATACTTCAGCACCATCATCCAAGCCAGAGATGCTAACACTAACAACTATCCTCCTCCCCCTGCCCCCTTCCCCCTGCCCCCATCCTCCCCAGCCCCTTGCCCCCCCCCCTTCAATATCACTGTCACTATCACTATCCAGTTTCCCAGTCTCCCATCCAGTCATACAAGATGGTAATACATAGTTCATGCCACAGAGTTGCTATTTTGCCACTACAGCTGTGTGTCAGTGGCACTCAGTGCTCAGGGCTATTACTCCTTCTGGTCAGGTACAGTAATTTATCACTAGCTCCTTTGAATACTGTAACTCTTCCCACCTACTTCTACTACTACAGCTAAATCTATATTCCTCTCAATAGACCCTTTTCCAATAGCACTTACAAAGGACTATGGGATATAGAGGTTTGGCATGTCGTTTTGGGGCACAGTAAAATGCCACTGATAGAAGCTACGCACACCAAAACTCTATCCCATACTCCTTTGTAACTGCTATTTGGGGTTTTATTATGGCAACCACTTGAAACTTGTTCTTGGTGCTGCTAAAATATCTTTGCAATTAGCAACCACAGGAGTGATTTAGTGCCATTATTATTATGACATGCCACTGCTCTGGTTTCAAACCTACAACACCGTACCACTCATGTATAACTACCGCTGCCACTTTTGAAATTAATTATGATTTGTCTCAAGGGTGTGATGCATTCCTAGGTTGCTTACTCAAGAGCTAACTGTAACTATACATAGTTTCCAAAGCAGATGGGCATACTGTAACTGTTGTAGAAATTTACTATTTTTGTTCTTTTCTTTTTTAGAAGTAAAAATAAATTTGTTAATAGTTTGAAAGTAACCGAGGACCTTACCATGGAATGCACTGAGTTCAAGCATACTTTCATAACAAACTGAAACCATTATTTACCTAGGCCTATAGCATTTACGCTTTTATAAATTCTCAAATTCTCAATATGGGCAAAATTTGGTAGATTGGTTAATTATACAATACAAACACTTCTCAATTTTCATTCTTATACCCCACTTGGCCATTTGTTTAAATACTCTTTACATTTTACATTTCAGCACTGGGACATGCATTGTCACCTGCTACAATGGCCTTAATACAGTACTACAGCCTCCTCAAGATAGCCAGTTCCTGCAAGCAATACCTGGCATAGCTTTTATTTAACACTTCGGACGCACTGAGTACCTACACAAACACTCAAGTTGACTGAACCTACAATATACCAGATTTGTATACTGCACACCGATCCTTTTGAAAAAGACCACTCGTCCATGTATCATTCTAAGCAGTAAAATGCTAGCTGGCCTCAGATCTGACTCAAAACTAATATTTTCCCCTCCCTGTGTACCATGACTATTTAATGAGCTGTATATACAGACAAGCACGGCAGAAGAACAATTGCATAGAAGGCTTGGGGTATTCCAAGTTGTGTGCATGAATATGATAAAAGGAATGTTTGCACTTGTAAACCTCTTTTTACTGATTGTCACTGATTACAATCAAACTCTCCAAATCTAACAGATTTTTGTGATGATTAAGAACAGAGTCATACTATACAGTTATCCTTTGATCTCCATCTTGTCATGGGTGGAGTACTGTTAGACCAATATTATTCATTATGTTGAACTAATGCAATTTCTTCATTTTTCACCTTTTCTCTGGTGTAAATGCAATGGACCCACATTGCTTAAGTTCTGCTTTAGCTCATTGGGAAATTTATAATCTTACAATTACAGCATAGGATACTAATATTTCTTTGGTGGTGGTGGGAGGGGGGATGGGGGGTGGATGGGTGGGTTTTTAAAGGGAATACCTACTGTATGAGGGCCACTAATGCTGAGCTGGCTGAACAGCTGTAGTTTCCTTCATTGCAGTGATGACAATGATTAAGATCACGAGGGGGGAAAGTGAAGGTGAAAGGGAAGTTGGGAAGTGGGGGGGGGGGGTCTTGAAGGGAATAGGCCCTACATATGAAGACCACCAATGCTGACCTGCCAAATATCTGTAGGTTCCTGCATTTCAGTGTGGAAATGTGATTCTGATCAGTATACCTTCCCACCCTGTACTGCACTTGATTGCACTTGAGTACTGAGAATAGACCTTACATATCCAGGCACCAAAATGACACATCTGGCACAGATTTCAGCAGGGGGTGGACCACACAAGCTTGGCAAAATTTTGAATTATGGTATCATTCACAATAACTGGTAAGATTAACAAAACCTCAGCAAATTAGTGTTTTGTTCATTCTTGTTGGTAGGAAGATACTTTATAAAAATTCAAATTATGAAAAAATGCCCTGTGTTTAGTGCAAAGACTCATTCCCCCTTCTCCTTTCATTGTCCTGCCTTAACCCTTCCCCTTCTTATCATCAAATAGAAGTTCCACAAGGTACGGTAATTAAACACCTACTGTACCACAGTATACATTACACTCTTGGCACTTTCGAGGAAGTCCTGCTATCTGTGTCCCACTACTCGTGAAAACCTGAAAATACTACCAAAAGGAGTTATGTCATAACCCTAAAGGGACATGATACTTAACAAAATGCCCCCAGACAGCCCTGCCACAGTGCAAGCAAGACATATCTTGAACAGCTTCAACAAAGTTTGACATTACAATCTGTAGGCCTATAGGAATCTTGTCGGCAAATAAGTCTCAACGGATTTATAGGAATCTTAACCATTTATAAACCCTCATGTGTACTGTGTGTAGAACGGGCACTTGTTAAATGACTCACGTGAGGAATGCGAAGTATTGTCTACTGGCCTTTTCCCTGAGACAAGCTGTCAATTAAATGCAATTTGTCAAATCAATAAGCGCCAAAGAAGATTTATTTCATGAAGTAGTTAATCAGGTAAACTTGAAGTGGTACAGTTTGAAGGGTGAAGTGATTAGATTTACTGCACAACTTACCCAAGCCAAGGTTCTTTTTGACATTAATTAATACAGTGCTGTTCAGGGTTGCCAGTTTGGCATTTTCCATGCCAAAACCACTGATTCTTATTATTCTCACTCACCTCCCAAAAGAAAATGCAGCAGCCTTGTCCCACTTTTGCCCACACCCTTCCCAAATTATGCCACTGGACAAGTACCCTACCTGTTAAACAGTGAAATACTTTACAGTAGTCATGAAGTCACTTGTTAGTGACTTCGTGAGTAAATTGTAATGCTGTAGCATACTGACATACTGTAGGCATACAGGATATTTCTTTCCGAGGTGGTTGAGCTGTCTGTGCCTGAGAAAAACCTATGTTGCCTAAGAGAATTGTCTGTTTTGTTCCAAAATGTCCCTGCTTCCTCAGACACCCTACACAGTACAAAGTAACATGAAGGGTTGTGAGAAGACCATAGAAGGCTTCTTAGGTTTTTTTTTTTTTTTTGCTATTTTAAGTAAAAACATTTCATGTAGACCCACCTAAAGTTGACACACTCCACCCACAACAAACCATTCAAAGTAGATTCAGGTTGTTAATATCTGCTGTTTTTTTTTTTTGACTTTCAGCAAGCATTCATTGTACCTTAAAGGCAACCTTACATAATGAACACCAAGCCTCAGAGGGAGAAATGAATAAAATAGCCTACTTATCAATTATTATTATCATTGTTACACCAGGTGCTTATATAGCACAAAATCCCAAGGTTCAACATACCTAACATAGGAAACACAAATACTGAATACAAAATGTTTTCAATGCTAATCTGAAAGAAGTGACAGAAGAGAGGCTCCCTATATCTGACGGTAGCTTGATCAATGTGACTAATGGGGGCGATCGATGACATATCACTTCCGCACAACCAGAGAGTGATCGAGTGAAAACAACTTATTGTGCGTAAAGTGTTCCCATATGGTCATACTGTAGTAGTCAGTTGCTGTCTTCACTCCAAAGTCGCTAGGGTAACAGGGAAAGACCTGGATGACCAACCGATCCCATACACTTCAAGCTTCTGACTGCTAAAACCTGGTTACACCTCTCTACTGTATTCCAGTGTCTCTTTGTTCTGACATCTCTATATTCTGACAATTCTACACTGGATGTGATGATGACAGTAAGGGTTATGTGTGTTGGAACAGTTAGTTTAGGTTTAACGTCCCAGTTTCCAACCAACTGGTTCAAGTCAAGACGACCACGGCCTTTTTTCCAGTTGTGGCTCACTGGCTTGTTTTCCCTACTCCATTGCTTATACTGAGCACCAAGCACAAAGGCAGTAGGTTCCATTTTTAAAGTCTTTGGTGTGACCCGGCCAGGATCAGCAACTGTCAGAACATAGAGGTGTATCCGTAATACCCTAAAAATAACCTGACCCTCATCCTAACACTGACCTCAATGCAAACTTGTCAAAATATCGAGATGTCAGAACACAGAGCCATGGGTGGAAAAAGTCAGGAATGTGGGAAGCTCCTTGCAGGGAAATTTTGGTATTTGGAGGGAAATATGGGCAGTTGGAGGAAATCTGGTTAGATGTGTACACAAAAATGTAAAAATTCTGGGAAATTTGACTTGCTTGCCAGGTAATGAACAGTTTTTTCCAGCCCTGCAGAGAGAAGTCCGCCTAAAACCTATAACACAACAAAGACTTGATCTTTCTGTCATACCCTTCCTACCTGACTAATATGTATGCACAACACTCTAGTGTACAGTTGATTCAAGTTGTATATCATCACTGCATTCCAGACCCTAGGTGTATTCCAAAGACACACACACACAGTGCATACATACTGTACATGAAAATGATAAGTTATCAACACCATACACCTACAGCCTTGTTTCTGCCTCCCACTGTTTTACTTCAGCACCAAAAGGTTGAACATTTTACAACCAAGTTCATTACAATGTTTGTGAAACACGATCCCTTCAAACAGCTGGAGTGAACTGATCATAACAAGATCTGAACAGTGCCACAGGGACTGTGAATGGAAATAAACCACAGTAACCATGGCAGTACCATACAAATCTAACACTAAAATGCTGCTTGGTTTAGCAAGGTACTTACATGTACCAATTGTTACCAAAAATGAAAGATTTATGATACAAGTGGTTTTTATGATCACAATTTTAGCTAGATACATTACTTTCTGTGTTTTCCATTTGTCACAATCCAGTAATTGAGATAACAGGTCTATAGTCTCCAGGGGTGATGGAACATTCAGCACTGACAGTCTACAGTCAACATACTACCATACTGCAAATAAACTGCGCTTGTATGTAATGCACACAATACAATATGGTATGGGAATGTTTTGTAACACTGCCAAGATAAAACATGGGAGTGAAATTGCAGAGCAGAGCACACAAAGTCCCACATAAAGAAGATTCTTAAATGTTTAGAATCAAAGGCCACCTAAATTCTAACAAAGTGTTCCCACTGGAGTATGGGCGCGAGATCTGATCCAGATCTTATCCCACGCAGGGGATCAATTGCAAGTGGGAATGTTCTTGTCCCCCGAATCAGATCTTGAGAGCTTGATCGCCCCTTAGGGGAGGATCTGACCAAAAAGTTACATGCAGGTAATCAAAAACCCAAGTGGGAACACAACAGGGGATCAAGATGACCTGAGATCAGAGCAAACAAATGACATAATACCGCAGACTGTACTATTGTAGCACAACTTTCCGATAGTCCCGTATCCCGCGACATATAATGTTGTGTGAACAAACATGACCTGCAGACACAATGTCAATGATGCAACTTCCTGTCGTGCAAAATGGAGGAGGCAATCAGATCTTGCACAGAAGTTCAAATGGGAACACTCTTGCAGTTGTCCACAAAATTTTCCAGTTGACTGAGCTTGTGGGGATCATCATCAGGGCATCAAGTGGGAATACGGCCTAAAACAGGAAATAATCGATATGTGGCACTAATCTGATCTTAAAGGGATCGAGGAAGCCGTCTCCCCAAGTTTATTTTCAAAAATTCTACTAAATCTTACAGATCTCCACTTACTATGCACACAAGAATTTTCCAGTATGTTTCTGTATAAAACTATTGAATAGTGAAATACAAGGACTTATTTTGCATGAATTTAAGAAATAAGTAACAAAAATATTGTCACATGATTGAAAGGAGCCATTCCTGAATTAGGATGATGGTGTACACCAACTCAAATAGGGGGGGGGGGGGGGGGGGGGGGGGGGGGGGGGGGGGGGGGGGGGGGGGGGGGGGTGAAGTTTCGCTTTGTTTGAAAATTATGAGAAACACCACACATAATTACAAAGCAACATTTCAACACTATCAGGGGTATTATTACAGGGGCCACTGTCTGGGTATTACATTTTTTTCAGTACAGACTGTTTCATTTAAGATGAAATAACACAAAGTTACACATGTTCAGATACATTTACTGAAAACCCTGTACAATCCGAAACTTTAAAAACTGTAGGATGTTTCTTTAATCAACTGTGACAGCATAACGTTCATTGGCTGCTAATTTTTGCCCGAAATTTTCCTTAATAGCAAGTTAAATTCAGTCACCTAACCCCTCCCCCTCCTTTGTCCTACCCAGCATGGGTGGAAAAGTTGGGAAGCTGGGAAGCTCCTTCCTGGGAAATATGGGCATTTGGAAGGAAATTTTGGGAATAAGAGGGAAATTTACAGTTTTCATGCAATGAAGATGAAGAGAATTGTGGAAAAATGACTCCCTTCCTGGGAAATAAACCCTTTTTCCCACCCCTGACCACTATCACTACTTACTTTGATTCAAAGATGAGTATTACCTAACTTTTCTTCAGGAACCTTTTAATTTTATAAAATGACCCCATCAATAAAATTTTTATGACCACAACTGAGAGTAGCACAGTATGACATCACTGACAAGAGTTGATTTTCTTTAATACTTCTAAAGGGAGATTTATTGCTACCAATCCTTGTCTGTTTCAGACCCTCTAATTTCTTCTTTCTCTAAACTGTAGTACAATACATGCTGTAATATTGGATGAGCTACAGTACTATCAATGTGGAAATGTTGTACATAGATAATACCATACAGTTAAGAACCAGGACTGCCAGATAAATTTCACACTTTGCGGCCTACAGTAACTTTCCTCCCAAATTCGGCCAAATTCAATATCTGCTATACCTACATCATTACAGGGAAGAATTTTTCACAGCCACATGACCATTGTTCGCAAAAGAAAAATTACCTTTTTTCCATGGGAAAATGTGGTCAAGTTGGCAATATTTGGCCAAAAAATTGACCAAATGGCAGTCCTATTAAGAACAATAACAGAAGACTGTCTGTCCTGATCAAGGCACAAAAATAGTCACCCAAACCATACTTGCAAATAATATGCATAGGCCTACTGTACACATGTTCTCTTATTTTGCTCTTAAAATGAACAAAAATGGGAACCTGGTACCATTTATAAGTTCCATGCCTGGAAAGTTTTGTACCTGGAAGGAATTTCTGACAATTAACTTGACATTTTTGTGCATTTATGAAGATATGAACCCAAATTTAGGGAAATTTGACTTGCTTAGAGAAAATACAATATTTTTTTTTCCCCAGCACTGGCTAAAACCTATAAGTATTCTTCATGTTTCCAAAAATAAACATTACATACTAAAAGATAAAGCAAGGAATTATTATGTTCTATTTCACGATCCACAACAGAAAGATTGCCACATTTAAAAGAATCATGAATATATGCTATGCTCCCATTGTGTTCACTTAATAAGGTACCACGTCAAGAGGTTTGGAAACAGCCATGTATAGCGGCTGCTATAATGCTGCGGACCTATGTGAAAAAGGACTACCCCACCAATGGGCATTTGGATATTTTCCCGCACACTGTGCACCATTATATAGTAATATATAATAATTTAAGAATAATAATAGGAATAGGGTCGGACGGGAAATTTACATCCAAATTTTTATGAACGACCAACACATTACATCGTATATATTACAAATGTCTTGGTATGCAGATTAGTTCAATCACAATATCTTTTAAAAATTGTATTGTAGATTCCTATATCAAAATGTTAATCCAAAATATTAGCACAAGGCTAGGGTTGCAGGTTTAATAACTAAATCTTCTTGGCTAATTTGGCTCAATTTTAGAGGAATGATAAAGTACAGTAAAAAAGCTCACAAACTTACATTCATGCCACTCCAGAGTTTGTGAGGATGTGTACATGGATTTTCACAATATCCTTTAGGCTTCTGTATTAACGAGATCGGGAGCACAATCACATATCGACAGATATTGCCCATATTATCATAACAACCCTAGTAATTTCAACATTCTATACCCCAGCAATGAAGTAAACTATGAAAATGGGAGTTGGATATGAATGAGATTCACTTTCCAACCTCTAAAATATATTCTTGTAATTCCAGACTTGAGGTACACTTTAAGATAATTTGAAAACGGCTATTTGGGTGAAGGGTTACAACATTCATCACTAGCACATAACCAGGCTTCGACAAATCCCCCCGCCCGACAGTCCAGGACAAGTAAAAAGTTACTCGGGCAAGTGCATTGTTCAATCTCATAGCCCGTCGGGCAAGTACTTACGAAGTCTCCTCCACAAAGGAGTTGAAAGGCAAATTAAAAGTGGACAAGTAGATATTCATGTGGACAAGTAGACTAAGAGAACAGCTTGCCCGATGGACAAGTAGTGAAAAAAGAATTTGTCGAAGCCTGACATAACACATTATAATCCAGCAGATAGCTTGTCAAAACCTTAAATGGGGAACCCACATGATGGAGTGGTATATGTAACAAATAAGATACTCTTGGTATTCCACTGTTTGTTTTTGTTGGCCTAGGAGAATCATTCAGAAACAAGCACTGGTAATGAACTATTTTTAGATGAAATAGTTGATGAAAATCAATCACTGTATTAGCAGTGGGTACAGTAAGGGTTTCACTTTCATGAGTATGAGTTGTCTATGTAGCAGGCTGTGGGGCATTTAGACTATTCCTTGATCAGTGATAACCACATTTTTTTTAACATTCACTCTACAAACACAATGCAAAAGTTAACCCTACAGTACAGTAGCTAATATGTAGTGATCCATAGCAGGCCAGTTTAGTACCTTTACAGTGTGAGTAGTGCTTCCTATCAACCCTGTATTTTAAGAAAAGTGTGGTGGACTATATGCTACTGCTAGCAAAAAGCTGAACTTCTCCCAAATGGAGCTACTAGTCTGAAAGGACTTGACAACAACACGGCTGCAGACAAGCTCTCAGGCAGCCCTGCCAAAGAGCAACATGAGCTGTGCTGTAAACACTGTACTACTGTAGTACTATACAAGAATCATGCCTACAGTGTAGCTGCAACAGAAACACAGTGTAGGATTTCACTTTCACTGAGAAACCAGATTTTCATTCAACTTTTATACACAATGTTAAAATAAGTCTGCATGGGAGCAAAGGTTACCATCCTTTTATCATCATCTTAAAAGGGTACCAATGCCAAATAAAACATTTTGTATTATCTGGTATGTGTTTGTATTTCAAAGGAAAGGCACAAATGACAAAGTGGCTTTTTCTTTACAGTATTAGGTACCAGCGTTTCTGCTAAGCCGCTTTTAGGAGATTTTGATACAGTGACTTTTCCATTTGATGCACTGATATTCATGGCAAGAAATTATAAAGTAGGGTTTCACTCATTCCTTAAAGATGATACTGTCTGAACGCATGGCTTTGAAATTTCTACTGAGCCAAATTTTCTCATATTGTGTATATTGACCCAATGGATAATTTCTTAGAGGAAACACTGTTAGATATATAAGTTTGTCGCAACCAAAGACACCTACCATGCTAACTGCCAAAAATTTTTCAGCCATGGCCTCCACAGTTACCTTCAATTCCAAATGCTTCAAAGACAGTGAGCAGTCACTACAACACTGCCTCTCAAGGTTAACCTGGTCTTCATTTATTTCTGACAAAATTCCTTGTAAAGTACCATTCCACTCATAATTTTATGTCAATTGGCATGTAACTATGGTCATTACAATAACCTGGGTGGAAAAAGTTAGGAAGCTGGGAGGCTCCTTCCCGGGAAATTTGGGTATCTGGAGGGAAATTCTGGTCATTGGACGGAAATTTACACCTTTTATGTACATGAAAATATGAGAGGAATTGTGGAAATTTTGACTCCCTTCCCAGGAAATAAACATTTTTTCCAGCCCTGTTACAATAAAATGGTGTTCCAAGTTCCAAACAGAAACTACACTTTGAATATGTACTGTATGCACTCCATGATACCATGTAATGCAGTAATACACTGTACACAGTATAGTGAACAAGCAAAATTAAAATGATAACCATGTACACTGAACCTTCACACCAGTAGTGCATTAAATTACACATTCTATTCTTTTGTACGTGTAGGCCTTTAGGCCTATAGGCCTACTATACTACTATACTAGATACTGTACTACAGGCCTACTACCTACACATTGTGAGCAGCATGTGGTACACTACAGCACTATGAAAACCTTACAACAAAGCTACACCAAAACTCACGATCCAGTCAGCCGTCCTCCTAAATGTACACCTGAACGACGGGCAGCCTCTCGCCTCTCCACATAGGAGCTATGTAGCAGGAGTCTTTTCCTAGTCCTACTTGATGAACCCGACTCATGATAAAGACTCGGCACTTGGTACATCTTTGTGCCCCCTTCAGAGCTCTTGCTGTGTTTGGTTGGTGTTACTTTTCGGACAAAGAAGTAATCTAACCAGACAAATCCTGTCTGCCTTGCCTCCAGACAGCTATTGTATGATTCAGCTCTATGATATGATATTCAGTGTTCTCCACCATAAATACTGAGCATCTAGTGTTATAACACTTTTAATCAGTCACCCTTGAGGCCTGTTTCAGTACAAAGCAGTCATCACTAGAGCTGATTTGTTTTGACAACTGACGAAGAACATTCTCAGGCTGTAATCAACCTATCCGAAGCAGCAGCCGCCACAGAAGTCCCCCTTAAATTGTTACGGTGTGTCTTTGCAAACATCTCCAGGGTTAATTATAATATCAGCGATTCCTTTCTTAGAATCACCGGCGCAACTGGTATGTCCAAATCTTGTTAAACAGATACATTATCAATCAATGACTTTGACAAGTTCAGAATGAACTGAGTTATGATGCCATGTACTGCTGTGGCAAAATGAGAATAAAAGTCAGGAAAAGTTGACGACCTGCTTGCGCCTGCTCCCCACCCCCCACCTTCAAAACAAGTCAACCCAATTACAGGTACATGTCTGATAGAGATGCACTGAGCCATTGAATAACTGAGTGTACAAATATTGAATTTAGTAGTTTAAGTGATCTACAAGAAATGGAAGTAAAATTTAGGTCAACTTGTGTTGTAAACTTAGAACTTATGCCTTCCATTTACCATGTCCACCTAACACATAAACTTAAGATGCCATCCTTCCCTACCCCCACCAACATATCCCATCACAGTTATATCAAATATTTTAATGAAGAGACGAATTTGATAGCAGTTTAATACGCCTTTTGCACAGCAATTTGGTGGTTAACTGATAACAGATATGCAACTTCATTATTATGTATTACTCTAAAGCTAGCCACACACTACACGACTTTGCACACCGCAACCCAACTCGATCATCAGGTCTCCAACAGTTGTGTAGTGTGTGGGTTTATGACTGCAACCGGCAGTTTTAAGACCAGTTTTAAGTCGCGATGCCGTCATTCGGGAAGGAAGAACATGTTGACTCTTCCCAACTGAAGGCAACGCGACCCAAAACTGCTCTTAAAATTGCCAGTCGCAGTCAATTTTGATCTGCAATGTTTTCATCATGTCCTATGTCTATAGTATTTTAAATATTAGTATTATTCCTTATTTATACATCAACACCCAACAGCAACACTGTTAGATACTTATGTAGTCAAGTGAAAAAATTGTAACCAATTCATTAAATTAATAAATGTGAAGTGAAAAAGTATGACTGTTGCCTAAAATATACTTGTCAGTTGGGAATATATAAACCCTACTGAATGAAATGAAGGCAAGCCCATAGGTCACGACCTCGAAATAAGGACAGTGCCACTTCTGTGCCAATTAACGTTACAGAGTCTTATTCTGCTGTAGTTGGGATTGTTCACACGTATAATAGGTGAGGTAAGTAGGAGTGAAATAGATAGCAGTGTTACAACATCCAATTTATAACTACTGGTTAGGGTTTACAGTTTATTACACCACTCTTAACTGGAAGAAATGGCTTCACTTATTTGTACAAAATGTAGGCCACGCTAATGCTGTCACATTGCAATGAACGGCTAAATAAATGTTGTTCATCATGTGACAATTTTTTTATGTTTATACACTTTTTAATTTGTGAAGAATCAATTGATTTTTTAATATGTGGTATTTTCTGAAATTTCATGAAAGATACAGCACCACTTGGCTGTAAGAGAACTAATAACAATACAAATAACAAATACAAAGTGGCTTGCTCTCCAAAGTTTTGAAGGGAGTGATTCCAGTTTGAGTATTATGAATCGAATACCTACAGGTATGTGAGCTACAGTAGGTACTGGGCTTGGGGACAGTGTTCGCATTAGGCACAGGGTTACGTGATTCCCACACTTTTCTCAACAATCGTGCAAGTTTCAAAATCGGAAGGGAATATCCCCCACCTGCTAGGAAAATTGGTTGGGGAAAAGCTGACTTTTGTGCTACAACTTACTGAGAACCCCCCCCCCCCCCTCCACATCAAATTCCTGCCAAACTATTTTTAGGGGGAATTTCCCCCTCCCAAATTCTGAGACCTAGTGCTGATACTGCTTGGGGAACTCCAATATTTCAGGTACCCTGTTCCTATTAGTCACAACTCTGAAGAAGTTGAGACTCCTACAATGACATCATAACTGACACAAGATGCATGCATGTTTACCTCACCAGCCATTATCTGTCGACTTCTAGCCTATCAATGAGTAATAATACACCAGGAGGACTTCTAGACTAGGTTTCTTAGCAGCTACTGCAACTCAACTGACAGCTGGTGAATCATAATGACCAGCTGAAGAGAAAACTTGCTAATAACAAGAGTCAATGATGAAAAGAGCCAATCATGTTATTATAATATTTCATTAAAAGGTGCAAATTATGCAACATAAACTCCAAAATACGTTTTTGTAAATATTCTTGGTAGTCTTGAAAACAAATCACTACTCTGAAGAGGAGCTGGATTTATGCCTACTAAGTACAGTTACTGTAGTACAATATTACAGTACTGGGTCCCTTTGCTGTTCTGTACCTGGTTGAATAAATAAACAACAAGTTATCCCTCAATGACTAAACTGTCCATTTCATCAGATTATTAACTGGACCATGCCCTTTGGTACTGTACTTAAACATGTCTACAAAAGGATCTCAGTGCTAATCTGATTTAAGTGTGGTTCTGGCCTGTATGGCACTGCTATTGTCCAAGCACACACCACTGTACATGTGTGAATGAAAGGCTGGTAGCCAGGGACAGATCATGCCACTCCTCACAACAATGTACCCTAAGTCCCTAACCTTAATTGACAAGTGCTGTAACTTGTAACACAATTCACCATCACTGAACTAGTTAACTGTACCGTTAAATGCAAAGTACCTATACATGGTTTGGAGCAGGGCAGTCCATGACAGACTTCAATGACAAAAAAATAAAAAAGAGATCCAAAAGGTTGGTCAGTCAAGATATCCACAGTACTTCAGGTTGGTTGCACTTTTTGAACATTCAGGTTTTCAACTGGTGGGAAAAATTCCACAGGACTTATATATCAACCATATGTTGTTATGAGTAAACAGAGGACAACTATACCCCCTGCCCAACCTGGGTACAATTTCCACTGGAGAAATCCCCCAACAAACAATTCCTAGATGCAGGGTTGTTATATAAGTGGTCAAAACAGGTTTTGACCACAAAGCGGTTTAAACCTGGTTTAAACCGGTCAAAACTAGGTTTAAACCGGTCAAAACTGGTAAAAACCCATAAACCTTCTGTCAGACAAAATATTTTAGGACACAGCCCATGAGCACACATCAAATCATGTGACCTTGAATGATCAGGAGGCTTTAAAAGATTGAATTAAATTTCTTTGATTGAAAATATTATTCTTTTGCCCGAAATAATTATGAATTAACTATTCCATTAATTATTGGAAAAATTGGAAAAGATAAAAAGAAATTCTACACCTGACACTGTTGGGTCAAATACATAGGTCTGTGCTGTTAATTTGTGCTGTTAGAGACTGTGAGTAATTGTTACATGTGTCATGGAAGCCACATTATTATTTAGCAAATAGGCCTACCTTGTGCCCCCTAAAATTTGTAGCTGCAAACATCCTGTTTACAGCACTTCTTCATTCTTAGCAAGAAAATTCAACACTATGTGTACAATCCATAATCAAAATCAGGCGTCTGTTGATGAAAAGCAATGGCTATGTAGCTAATAAACACAGGTGTGAGCTTGATTTTCCAAATGTAGTGAAAGCAAGTTCAGTAATTGAATCAGTAGTAGATTTGTTCCATTTGAGTTTGACAGTGTCAAACTAGAACAGCAATGCTGTTGTGTAGCTCACACAATTTCTCTTGTCCGTTAAAAATAGGAACTCAAAGAACCAAATTTTATCATTCATTCATCAACTTCCACAAAACCTCCTTACCTTACAAAGGCAAAAGGTAAGAGAAGAGCATAATAATAAATGAACTCAAAACCCAACTGAAAAATCACAAGCATTTTTAGGCATGTAAACGCTGCAACTGACACCGTTTGATGACAGATCTACAAATATCGCTGCATATTTTTCTAAAATCAAGAAGGCCTGTAAAGGTTTCATACTTTATTTAATTAGCGACAAGACTGAAATTAAACTGATGTTATTAAACTGTTCAAGTTTGCAAAGTAAATTTAGTTGCACCTACAACTCTACAAGCAAACACTGCATAGGTTTGCACTCAATCAAAAACAAACCACAGACTCAAAAAGCTGCTAATGGGGTTGAACTCAGAACAGTTACAGTATTGCAATTACTTGACTTGACCATCTCAAATCAAGGAACAAAATGGGACATATCCCCACAACAGGTTAAACCATTTTCCTTTCTTGTAAGCCAAACTGACCACAGAGTTTGCTTCAAATTTTGTTATCATGAATCAAGTAGCTGCTCAATGCAGGGAGTTCCCATGGAACTCCTTGCTTAATGAACCTTGATTATCCCAAAGCATTGTGATTGCACAGTCCACTTGATGAACAAAGACTATGTGTGTGAATGGATCAAATTTCAAAACAAACCTGCACAGGCAGTTGCGAGACAGCAACTGAACACACAACAAAGTACACCTCTATAAGTGCAATGAATAAACAGCTACCTGTTCAGCAGGCACAGTGAACTCAGCTCTAAAAAAATTGCTTAAAAACTATAATTAACTTTTGTATATCAAAATGCAAGTAGGCAAGTTTTATTGCTCTATCAACAAACAATCATGTATCAAAATTTCAGCTCCAAATCTCCACACATCAAACGGCTGAAAACTTTTGTTGAAAAGTTGACGACATCTACCCCATTTTATAACCTCACACATGTACTGTGTACAATGTGTGAGCTAAAAATTACATTGGGCATTGCGCCTTGCATGTCCAGTGATTTGGCTATCCATACTGGGACAGTTGATACTTTCTAGGTTTCATGTAATTGAGTGGGTAACTGGGAATGTATTCTTAATGGGGTTATTCTTGTGTTTGCTTTTTCATTATTTTGAGTTCAAAATAGGCACCGTGAAGAATAAATTTGATTTTGGTTCATAAGAATCCTGTGTCAGAGTTTGTAGTGTAACTGTATCAAGCCAATGAAATAATTTTACAACTGCAAGACAGCAAGAGTGTTGATTTTTAGATGTTTTGACTTTTGAGACTGAAGGGGCAAATGAGAGAGAAGCCTTCAATAGTCCCCATGGGACTAATCTGTCTTCTGAAGGGGTTTTGACCAGTTTTGACCGGTAATAGGTGGTCAAAACTGCCCGGTTTAAACCAGGTTTTAACCGGTGTTTTAACCGGTTTAAAGCGGGCGGTTTAAACCACCCCGGTTTAAACCGAACAACCATGCCTAGATGCAGGCCTCAATTTTAAGAACATTTTAAAGTTGTCCATTGGACAACCTGTCTGCCTCTTTTGGTTGTCCAAAAGAAAATTTAGTAGTCCACAAAGAAATCTGCAGTAATCCTACAAGCAGTCTGTTAACTTGTTGCATGAACTTTTTTTTTTTTATTTATTTTTTTTGCATGAACTTAGGTTGTCCGATGGACCACCAACCCACCATTTTTTGGTTGTCTGTGACAAATTTTGGTTACAATCAAAGGCAACCGGATTGTTAAAATCAAGCCCTGCTATGCAAGCAATTACGGTATCTCTCCCCCTCCACCCAGCCAATTCCAACCGAGACAATTCAAATTTGAACACTTTATATATATATAGGATGGCATCTAAAGACATTTTTTTTTCTGCTACAGCTCAAGTTTAAAAGCCTGTTCTGATACTAAGATATTATGCACCTTTGTTTTACCCATCTTGAAATCAAACTCCCGACTGTTTCTTAAGCATATTGAGCACTTGTAAAGGGGATAAGCAGTCTAACAAAACCCTTTTTAAAATGTCAGCCCAAACAAATACAAATATCCTCTTATTTACCTTGCAAACTATCTTTCATGACTTTTCAGAAAATAAATATTGCACCCTGAAGGTTAATCAAGGACTTATTCTGTGTGAATCAAACAATTTAAGAAACAAAGATATTCTCATATGATTCAAAAGAACCATGATCCATGAATTAGTATAGGCTACTACTTCTCAAAAGGGTGACTACATTCTTCCTTTAAATACATAGATCTTAATAATATTCAGTACTACCTAGAAATTCCAACAGACACTATGGCCATTATTATCATACAATGTACTCAACATCATAACATACAAACACCAATTTACAATCTGCATACTTGCACACATATTGTACTTAATGACTGTCGGCAGTACCTCCTGTTTGCGATATGGTTTGAAACACTTCCGTCATAGCGTCTCAAGACCAAAGTTTGCACTATTTGTGTTTCTTAACTAGCTTAGATACTATAAAACCCCTCTGACCGAAGTCCACAGAGGAAAAAGGGAGTAAACTGCTTTAGCCCACATATTGTTGATTTTGTGGAATGTAATGTAAATACTGTATATGGATTTTGAATAAAGCATACACTAACAAGGATTTCCAAGTACCAACTGTCATGAAAACATAGTATTGTAGGTCCAAACTTAATGTACTATACTGTAGGCCTACAGTCTGCACAGTATTCATCATACTGCACTGCTTGCACTGCTTGTGATGACTGAGTAGGATGTTGCATACTATGAAGCAGACTACATTCATTGTCTTGAGTACGAGTACAGAATTTTGCATTAGCCCTAATCCATAAGTATGAGTACAGGCAATAGACCCTTTTCCAAATAGCAACTACAAAGGATTATAGGACAGACTTTAAACTTGTACGCCTTTTTTGTCCACAGTAAAATGCCACTGACGAAAACGACACACACCAAAACTCGATCCCACAATCCTTTGTAATTGCTATTTGGAAAAGGGTCTATTGTGCAAAATAAAGTTGGAACTGACTACTAATGCTTGACCAGAACTTATAGTCAATACTGGTTTGGGCCAACATTTCTCATCAGTGATTAGCCAGCCCATACTCTGTGCTTCTTTTGTCACATGAACAAAAAAAAACAGAAAGGATGTCCCACAAAAATCTCTGATGAACAATTTCTGCACAGGTTGCATTTCAAAGTGATCAGTTCAATTTTTTCAAGGATCAATTATCTCAAATTCTAGATTTCAACCCAGCTGCAGTATGCAATATATATCTCCCTGCCATTCATAATTACTAAAAGTAATTTTTGGTAAATACAGCATTTGCCAAATTCCAATGTCTGAAACAACCCAGCAACCCCCTTCACCTTTTAAACCACCTCTCTTACTGTTTAAAGCCAACCATTTATTAAAATGTCGAATTGGAAAAATTTGCCTGGCTGAATCGCTGTTTTTCACATTTGTTCTGCATCACTATCAGTACAATTTACATACAATGCTGATAACCAAGTAGTATTTATTGGTTCATACTTCATACAAAAGCTACTTTATTTTCTTATACAGTTTGACTAAGTCCTAATATTTTAACTAAGATAAAAAAAAAACACTGCTTTGCAGAAGATCACAATCGGCCATGGTTTTGAGGCTGATTCATACTTTGGTATAATGCTATACACCTATGACGTTTAAACACTGTTCGTCTTTGAGATGTGTCCATCATGGGAGAGCAAGGGATATTAACCATAAATGGTTCTTATAGCTTTGTGGCACCTGAAAATTTGGAAGTATACACCGGCCTTAAGTGTAACATACAAGCATTTCTCAAATTAAAATATCAGTATCAGCCAATACTGAGAACAGAAACAGAACTATCTGATATTGTTTACTGATAGTACTGGCACGACATGAGGGCTTCAGACAGAGAGACATCCAGTGATAAGGACAGCCAGTCAGCCACCCCACCTAACAATCAAGCATTTTTCTGTTTAAAGAATGCAGTACAGTGACCTTACTTCAGGGTCAGTATGTGGTGCTCTGGGTGCAAAATGAGTCCAATTTTGTATCATTTCATACCTAGGATTCTAGGAGGGGGAAGATAAAAAAAATTTTGGCAAAGGGTGGGATGGGAAGCATCCATCCCCAAGGCTATGGAATGTGGACTCCCTAATCTGAATCTTAGGTAAAGCAATGCTGACGACCAAGAACTGTACTTGTGGTTCTATGTAGTGTACCTTGTAGACCATGCATTCATGTATAAAACACATAAGGATGATTTCATCTCCAGTAAGCAGTATTGTGGTCAAAATATACAACTAAAGAAAAAATTTTCCCTGTACAATAATGCTACAAAATAACACAACTAACTGCATACTGTTGGTCTTCAAGACTTAAATCCTACAGAAGCTGTAGTGACACAACTATTAATAGAAATCTCAGTTCACTGTACACTTACCATGCTGTATAGGAATTGTTTTGTCTTTCAATGCCGTGATAGGCCTACCCGCACCCTACCTGCAAAGCTACTAGAGATGCACTCAAATTTCAACTACCTAGGATACAGTTCTTCTAATGTCATTAAAGTTTCTGACAATTGTAACCATCTTTTGGAACTAGTACTTACAGCACTTAACAATTACACGTACACAAACTTGGTCTGTTACAAAAGCAACTACACACTTTTGTTAGCTTCCATACAAGCTAATGGAAATATGTTGCCTACAGTATATCAAGGGTGTGCAGGGCTGGAAAAAATGTTTTATTTCCCATGAGTGGAGGAAAACTGTCCACAATTCTTTCCATATTTTCATGTACAAGTAATTTCCCTCCAAATGCAAAAGTTTTTCGCTCCACATACTGTATCCAAATTTCCTGGGAAAGAGTCTCCCAGCTTACTGGTCACCTTTTTGCAATCAATGGGGGTGTGGAAACTATTTTAATAGCAGCACCTCCAAAATTATCACCCTTTCTAAAATGGAACTACAGGACTCCAGATATTGGACCTCTGATCTAGCAACAAGGATGCTCATTTTAAGGAGCATCTCAGAACTAATTTCATGATAGGTCTAAAGTTAAAGAAATTTATGATCTGAGCCTGGAGGTTGAAAATATGAGCCCTAACTGATAGGTCTGTTGCAATATAAAATTTTCATTTCATTATCACGAAAAATTTTCCTTCAATACCAAAACAATATCACAATATCAGGTGATCCCATTCGTGTTTACAAATCTTGCTAAAAATTACTGTAGACCTACATGTGACGAACCTAAATTTGTGAGGATATGCGCATGGATTTTCACAATATCGTTCAGGCATTTTTAAAAATGATATTGGGAGCACTGGAGCAAAATTACCCATCAATGTTTTTTGCTGATATCACCATATCGTAACAACCAACTAACTGAAAGAGTTGGGAATGTAACAGCTGGAAATACCAGCTGTACAATAGAAAGGTGAGTAGGAGTGGAATAGATTCGTATATCCCATCTTGGAATTTTGAGTGTTATGACAACATAACACAAGAATGTAACTCTGTTCTATGTTAGTCTTGTTGGATACTAGGACAGTATCTCTATTAGTTCTCAGTACTTACAGTCATACCAAGATCACTTTTCAAGATGTCAGTCTGGACACAAAAGTCCCTTTCTCACATACCAGGAAGCAAATAAAGTGAACCCTTTAATCAGTACTGTATGATTGTGATCTCATGTTTATTCTACAGAGAGGGTCTGTTCTTGGCATTCCAATAAGGTTTGATAATAACTATAGGCCTATACAGTACTGTACTCTTGGCAGAGGTATTTTTGTTGCACATGAATGTATGCATTCAAAATATGATATATTTCACACTGATGGACAAACTTCAATTCCTAAATTAACTGAGTACTAATGTGAAGAAAGTTGACAAGACGTCAACTATGGCAGTTTTAAACGCTACTACGCATGTCAAATTACAGTAATACAGCATTCAGTGCATGCCAAGGTAAGAGATGTGTTGTGATATGCAAACTTATCTTACACAAACATACATCCCATTTATTATCGTACAGTGCACAATAGATAAAGCACACAAAGCCCTTAAGGTAAGAGGTATTGTATGCTTGACTGCATATATGTCAATTTTGTAACCTGCATATTGGCATTGTTGCGATGCCCACACAAGGCTTCCACCATACACTTAGCCTAGTACTACTTAAAGGGAAAATTATGCAGTCACCCCAGTTTGAATTGGTGTGCCCCAGCATCCTAATTCACAAATGACTCATTTTGATCATGAGACAATATTTTTGACACTGAATTGTTAAATTCATGTTTAACACCTTGTTTTACCTTCAACTTCCAATATTTATTTGAGAAACATCACACAAGATGCTTTTACAGGAAAGTATGGGAAGATTTTTTTTTAGCTAATGTTTCAATATATATGTATTTGGGGCAACTTCTCACTGCCTTTAAGGTGTGTAGTGATTACCACTGTAGAATAAGACACATAACGGTGTGGAGATCACAAGGCCCATGTACTACTGTACAGAGTAATTTGAAGGATCTAAAATTACTGGCAAATTTATCTGTAGACAGAGTGTAAGGTACAAAGTGCAAACTACAGTAGTTAACAAAAATATCAAGAGTCCTTCTCTGGAAACTTTGCAAATGCACAACAATACTGAGATTTTTTTTATATGGAATGAAAGAGGGTATATTTGCTCAGCACCCTCTAAAGGGCATAACGGGCAGGGAAGGGAAAGGGACAGATCCAAACCTTTACCCTACCCCCCTCACTGAGGAAACCCTGTTACAAGAACAGAATAAACATTTTGTATAATATATCCAATGCAATCTATATTGAGTCTAAAACAAATGATGACACATTCTGTGACTCCAAATGGAAGTCATGTGATGCATTGTGCAGGGCTGGAAGTAAACAAAGGCCACAGAGACCATGGCCCTTTTCTGGCAACGGCCTTGGTGATCTACAGAATGACAAACTTTTCAAGACACACTGGCCTTCATGCCCGTCCTAATAAAATAACCAAACATATACCAATCAGCATAAAATCTTGTTTGACCTTTGTGCCTGTTGAGATGCACAAATGTGCCCTAAAAGATAGTGTGAAAATGACACTGCCCTCGTGCAGTCAAGTTTCCAGCCATGAATGTGTAGATTACCTTGAAATCAATTAGATAATCTGATACAATGTAACATCACTGTATTTCACAATTAGGGCATCATCAGATCTAAGGAAGAAAGCACATGTACGTATCTTGGCCTCTACTGTAGCATCAGAAGTAAGACAGTACGAAGATGTAAAAACCATGCATTCACTTCACCATCAAGTTCCCATTCAAAAGGACTTAATTACATAAATTCATTGCTTAAACCAATCTTACCTGCATACACTAAAACCTTCTGCCTCTTTGACCCTCAATCTTATTGCATTGTGCCTGTGTACTAAGTCTCAATTCCACACCCCTGAATGCAGTATGTTCGAATGCAAACCAAAATAGTACTACATCAAACTACATCAAACTGACTAAGGCAGAGCTTAAACATTCTCTAACACAGTCGTGCTTAAGGGGCAAATTTTGTCATCCCAGACAGTTCCAATTCTCCCGATTATTAAGTTACAGTACATCTAGCCCCTCCCAGCTTCCTGTGTAGACACAGACCTAGTTTATTGCTTACGGACCATGTCCTAGTGAGAATATAAGGCCCATGAGCATACAAGGCCCTAATATGTGTAATCAGCGTGAATCATGTGTGATGCTACATACTGTCAAATGTGCATCACTCTGCATCTTTTGGCTTTATATGGTTAGTATGAAGAATGCCAATTTCTCAAGAATTATCAGTATCTGATCGGTATCAGCCGACACTGAGAATCGAAATTTTTGGTATCAGCAATATAAGCTACTTGCCATATCAGTACCACACTATGAAACGCTACCAATACAAGCTTACCAACACATTTTCCATTATCCAATTTTCAAATTAATTTAGCAAGTAGCAATTTCACTGGTAGTGAAAGCTATTTCTTGACTCCTTCGTGCTACTCTGCTTGAATTTTGTTATCCTTGCGCCAACATGGTTATCATATATAAGTACTAGGTTTTTTTCATGCCCTGTTATAATTCAGCAAGCTGTGCAACACTTTTGGCAAGTGGCAGTACCCTGTATAGTACGTACACCAGTGATTTCACCAACCTGAAAGCAGTGGCGCAGCTACAGGGGAGGGGGAAATGAGGGGGCATGTTCCCCCCACGACAAAGCTGTGTCACCCTAACGAGCCCCCTACAGAAAATTTTGGAATGTACAGTTTTATTCGTCCTATAGAGAGGGAGAGAATTCAGAAATTGTGCCCTCCCAGAAAAGGTTTGTGTCCCCCAGTGCCCCCTGCTGAAAAAATCCTGGCTACACCACTGCCTGTAGGCTGTATTTGTGCAATAAATGTCGCACAACTCAACGGAGTATTGCACAAAAAAATTCTGAAGAGCAATTTCTGCACAGATGTTTTATTCACAGATCTATAACTTTGATTCAATTTGCAAAGAATCAGTCAGTACAAATGGTACTTCTCTAGGCACCTCCAATATTGACAAATTTTTCCCAAGTGGAGGGAGACCCCTCCCCTTACACCTCACTCTAGGATGTTCTTTTAGAATGTCGCATTAGAGGACTGACCTGGTTAAATCACTGATGAACTAAATATTTCACTATTGCAAATACTGCTCCATTTACAATCTTAAAGGCAGTAGGCAGTCACCCCAAAATTTGCTTTGAAAAATCAGCAAATTCTTGCAAATCTCCTCTTAGTTATTGCATTACAATACAAGCATCCCTGAAGATGTTTTGAACATTACTACAAACAATACGTGAAGCATGGAGAAATTCTCCTGGAATTTCACAATTCACTAACAAAAACATTGTCACATGATCAAAACAGGCCATTCAAGAACTACGTAGTGTGACAGGGCATACTAGCTCTGACTGGGGTGACTGCCTATCACCTTTAAATGTTTTCTGAACTTACTCAATGTAGTACGTCCTCCCTGATGGAGTTACTCCTTCCTGCCATCCTTGAGGTAAATCTGAATTTAAAACAAGCGCAACATTGTTTTCTTATCTCATTTTCATAAAACCAAATAAAACACATACGCATGGTTGAATTACAAACAATATGACCTTATGCACTGATGTCACAAGAAGGGCGAAACAATGAAGCACACTGTACGCACGGCATAGACTTCACACACGCTGGTACAGTAGTAGACTTAAACCGGTACACACATCAGCTGTCTGCATTTGTTTTGGTATTAGTTGTAAGGATACGTGCTTACGTTGCATGTGTTCTGTGACATCATACGCATAAGGTCTACAAGAACACGGTATGTTTAACTGTAAAGTTAGGTACTAAAACAATATTCATAATTGACTCAACCGAGAGTTGGTAATGTTTTATTTAATGGCATAGTTGTTTGCTTGCTTCTCTGACCTCACACTCATTATCAATTCCATGATTCTGTCAGTACGAGAAATCTTTTCCACTTGAGAAGACAAAAATGTACTTAGATACAATTGCATAAATGTGTTACATTTCAATGACCAGTTAAATTGATCCCAAATCCTGGTCGCGGTGAATTCCTGGAATCAGGACATTTCACAAAATTCAACATGAGTTCGTGCTTCAACTGTATGGATTAAACATCAACAGCCAATATTTGTCAACTTAAACTTTAAACCCATTTATTTTGGTAAAAAAAATTTTATTCCACATTACTTTGAATCACCTTCTTGTCTTTTCTACTCATGAATGCCCACTGCAACAAACAAAATACTGTAACGGAAGTAGTGTTTGCACCGGTCCAAAATTCGGAACTGGGTACCCGAAGTCGATGGTCGGTTGGGTACCCGGGTACCCGAAAATATAACTTCTGTTAGGCTACAAGTTTGTTGAAAAGTCATAATAAGAAATTTTGCTTTGCACGTTGATATCATATAACACCAACACGTCTTACGTATGGGCATGACATGTGTTCTTAGGCATGTGCGTGATAAATTTTGCCAGGAAAACCTAACATGTTACGTGTTCTGTCACACATGCAATCTATGTTAATGAAACTTTGGATCCGGATAGCAATTTCAGAACCGGGTCCTGACATTGTCGGTCGGGTACCCGGTGCAAACACTAAACAGAAGCCTAACTCCCAGGTGAAATGCCTACCATTACCCAGCGCTCGCGCCAGCGAGATGCGTGAAGTCGTCACGGGGGTCTGGTCCCCAGTGGGATTGCAAGGGGAAAAGCCCCTGGTTGGGGGTTTAAGGATGTTTTGGAATGGGCTCAACAAGTATAAGCAAGGGGTTTTGGCCTGAAAAGGGATTTGTGGACCAAGGTAATTGAATTTTCTCGGACAAGTTAAGTATACATCAACTGTAGCAACTGCTCAAACTGAGGCTGTATTTTCTTGTTAATACAAATATAGACATGACACGTTAATTTTATTTTTTATTTTTTTATTCATATGATTTTTTTATCTCGTCATTTTCTGCTTCCAACTCGTCATTGACGACTTCTCGAGCGCTGGCGCGAGCATTGCCATTACCCCTCCCCCCCCCCTTCCCCGGGCTGGAAGAAAAAATGTTCCACACAAATGTACTTAAATTCAATAAATTGCACACAAATTTGACATACAATGCACTTCACTGATCCCACTCAAAATACACTTTACAATTCCAAAACATGTGCAAATGAATCCTTTTGATTATGCTGCCATAAGGATTGGGCTTTCCCATCCTGTCTGTAGGCTCAGCTGACTTCAATCAACAAAACCTCACCTCACTCCACCCCCAGGGGCACAGTCACAGTCCACACATAAAATAACACATCTTGATATACTCCCACCTTGGCTACGACTGAGCCTCCCACTCAAAAATGACTACACCTCCACTCAAAATAAATGCTCAGTGGGCTCAAACAGCACTTTTTACAAGATACAACAAGAACGCCAAGAGGCGTAGTGATTCCTTGCCAAGTTGAGAGATGGGGAAGATATGAGCGCATAGGTTTAAATCTTCCTTGCAATCAATGAGGACATCACTGTAGACTTGTATAATTAATACAGTAAATGTATGACATATTAAGTTTCTTTATACACCCCTTATTGAGATAATGTGGTTACAAAAGATTTTATACCTTGCCAGCTGGTGACCATAAATGACCTCTGATGTCTCTTAAAAACAATCCCAACTGAATTCTTTGAACACTGAACTTGCAAATTAACTTGTGAAGTTTGCCACTCCTATCCTTCACAAGAATAAGGAGACTGTATATTCATATGAATCATGCAATTCCTTGCTGTGGTGAATCCTTGCTGTTACCATGCCAGCACCAATTACATGGACACATCATTTCAAGGTGAGCTGTGTACCACTATTCATGGTATTGGTAATTATTCTTTTGGGACTTCAGTTCTCTCCACTTTCCTGTCACCTACCTAAAATCATAGAGCTGTTAATCAATCATATCTTTGACAGTCTCCTCAGACAAAGGACAGCAAAGTGGGCTCTCTTTTGCCACTTGTAAAGGTCATTGGTCAAGCAGTTTCTCCTAATCTGTTTACAATGATATGGTCTGTCTGTTAAAAACACTAAACAGATCAGTTTGAGCCACATTGACTGATACTTTGTAGAATACTGTATTACCATCATATAACTATACAAGTTTTGTACAGTATCAACACAAGGGATGTTCTGCACCTGTTAATTAAAAATATATAATGCTTGGTCCACAGTACTTAGCAATTACACATCAATCTGGTTTTGACTCAGACAGACCACCAACAAGTTACGTGTCAGAGGCCAGCAGTATCAGTCTACAGGTGAATTGTGACAGTTTTATCCTCAGTGGGAATAGAGGGGAACTGTTATCACCTCTGGTTCTTGTGGTGAAATATGTTGTATCAATCACATCTCTACATCTCAAACCAAGTGTGAGGTACAAATAAATTAGAGCCTTAAAACCTGTGAAATCATAACATAACCCAAGTAACTGTAAATGGAACTGTTCAAAATGATTATATCAAAAGCAATAAGATCATAGGGATGAGTGAAAGGCATAAAATATATAGAACATTTGGAGTAAACATAACACCTGTAACCTACTGTACCATGTGCAAACTGATCTTTGAACTACACAAAAAAAGAGTATCTCATGAATTCTGTTCAAAAATTGGAGTGTGCAAAAATAGTTTTCAGGATTTGACCCCTGTGACCCCAGATGACCTCTGCACCCCACCAAAGACAATCAGGATCTTTGTCTTACCATAATGCATCTACACACTAAGTATGAAATTTATCCAAGCTTTCTACCTTGATATATCGTGTTAAAGATGTTTTCAGAGTTTGACCCCAAATGACCTTTAACCCCCACCAAAACCAGGTTTTTTGTTTCACCATAATGCATGTAGCCTACATACTAAGTATGAAATTTATCCAAGATTCCTACCCTGAGATATCGTGATAAGGTTTTTAGGGTTTGACCACTGGTGACCCCAAATGACCTTTGACCTCCACCAGAAATAATAGAGTTCTTTGTCTCACAATAATGCATCTACATACCATGTATGAAATTTATCCAAGCTTCCTACCTTGAGATATTGTGTTAACAAGGATTTCAAAGTTTGACCCATGGTGACCCCACATGACCTTTGACCTCCACCAAAAAATGTTACCTGTCTTTCTCTTACCATTAGGCATCTACATACTAAGTATAAAATTTATCCAAGCTTTCTGCCTTGAGATATCATGTAAACAAAGTTTTCAGAGTTTGATCCCCGGTGACCTCAGATGACCTTTGAACCACACCAAAACCAATCCCAGTTGAGATCTTTACATGCTTTACCCACAAACCAACTTTGAAGTGTCTCTCCCTTTCCCTTCAAAAACTAGAGTGATAACGAGATGTTGTCACACACACACATACATACACACACACATACTGTACATACGCACACACATACACCGACATCACCATCGCATAGATTCCTTGCCTGCCTTCGGCAAGGAATCAAAAAATGATTTATTTCATCAGAAGTTGTACTAAAACTTCTAAATGTTGTATACTGTAGGCCTACCCACTCTGAAATATACACTGTAGGTACATCCCATGGATTTGACACACCATGTGTTTGGTCTAGTCGTACAGCATCCGCCTCTCACCCGGGAGTCCCGGGTTCGATTCCCAGGTCGAGTCATCCCAAAGACTTTAAATAATGGAACCTTATGCTGTTGTGTGTAATGCTCCGCATAAGCAATGGAGTAAGGGAAAACAAGCCAGCGAGCCACAACTGGAAAAAGGACGTGGCCGGGTCGACTTGAACAAATTGGTTGGAAACTGGGCCGTTAAAAACCTCATCTAACTAACCCATGGATTTGACAAACACCCTTTCTAAATTCAAGAATGGCCTACACCATCTAGTTGAACCCCTTAAGATTAGAATTATGCATCTGTAATTACATACGAATAACATCAGTTGCTAACATACCATTCCGATCGTAGAATCCTGTACCAATTGCTTTCCCCGACACGGGATGTAACCATGTTGTTTCATTGCTTTCTTCACTGAAATGAGAAAAGTTAAAATTTCATACCTCAAGTAACTGATATCTTATGATACTTAACAGTGGTAGTGTATTAGCACAACGTAGCCTCTCACCAGGGCTGTGCATTTCCCTTGCACTGTACAAATTTTTCACAACTTTATCCGTTAAGTCTGTTACATGTACATTTCATCTACAGATAATACTCAAGATCACATGCCAAATGTTTTCAAAAAGTGTGATTTGGGGCCAAAGATTTCACGCTATGAACAGTGTCAATGGCAAAACATGTACTTATAGAGCAGATATTATATAACACAAGTACAAGTACTGCACAGTGAGTAAGCACCTTAAAGATTTCCACACTTTCAAAGTAAATTACAGAAATCTTGGTACAAATATAAAATACCCCACCAAATATAATTCCTGGGTGTAGGCAGCTACTGCACCAACCTTACCTCACAATGCAGCCGGTGAAGCCACTTTATGGTAATGCATTGGCCTTCAGATTTTTTGGCAATATTCTTTGCCTAGCAATATTGTTCATCGATATACTTGGCCTGACAGATATTGTCACGATGCCAGAGGAGTCAGCATTGCCACTCCAAGGGTAACTGCTGCACATTTGAACAATATTTGCTATTTCTTCACAGCAGAGCCGGTGAAGCCACTTCATGGGCTTGCTTTGGTCTGTTTAGCTAACTTTTGCATGTTCTCACACTCTACTACACTAGCTCCATCATCTAAGAGTTGTTCAACAGTACAGCAAGTAGGGGTCAACCGATAATCGGATCAGATATCAGATTGGGCCAATGTTTAGGGCTATCGGTAAAACATCGGATCGGCGCAAGATAGCAAATTGCACTTGCTGATGTTTGCGGATGTTCCGTGAGTCTAAAATTTCATTTACTGAAGTACATCACGAGACGTATAGTGATAGTGGTTTCTTCCAACAAAGATATGAACAGATAAATAGGATTAATCATTTTATTATGACCGACAATAGCCCTTGTGATCAACTAACGCTGTCAATTTCCGTTTAATCTACTAAATTTCGTATCAACAGTGTATTGCGTAAACTGGCTCTATTGACAAGCACTAACTGTACATGTGAGTCTAGCGATCATGTCACCCACTTTTTTCAATTCACTGAAATTTATCAATGATCGAATGGAATTCACAGTCATTAATTGTATGTTTGAAATAGTACGCAAACACGGATACCTCAGGCATGTCCGTGTTCTGTACAGAGAAGTTCGAGTGAAATGCACCATGAAAGCACAGTAAAGCCAGTGCATGTGTAGGTCCGTACTTTTATGCAAACACCCACACAGTACATTAGGCTACGCACCTGCTCTGTAATGATGTTGACATACATGTAGATAGCAAGAACATGGGGTGTGGTCCGGAAAATACCGAAGTGTTTTATCGCTGCTTGTACGACTAAATTTCCAGTTGTTACATCATAGTTTGCAGCAGTTACGGCGCATGCTTTTTATGTAAGACATGCATGTTCATTTGTGTGAAATTAAGTGTGCCATGTACTTTAACGGCTTTCCTAATAAACGATGTATTCAACATCACCCTGATACCCAAAACTCTTACTAGCTGCATAACTTTGCACTCAGCAAGCTCTCTAGCTAGCATGCATGGAACAAATATTTACGTACGGATATATAGTACATGCATGCATGCATTATGTACTGCTATATGAACAGTTTACATGTGTAAGCCAACACAATCTGTTTATGTGAAGGTAAAGCATGGTAGGATGGTACGAAATGTGCAAGTACATACACTGACATATCGCAGGCTTATTTCTGTTTTAACGTTCATTAGTGTGAGCGACTTGGGCCATGAACAGAGAACGTGTGAATCAATTTGTTAAGCCCTATTGTGTACAGTTTATAAGCAGATTTGGGCTACTGCTGCGACAGGATATCAAAGGTATTGCATTTTGTTGTGAGTAGGTGAAGGTCAGTTCAATCACGGAATTATGTGCTATGAATGAAGAGTCATTGATAGTCCGCCAATTGCTTATTTTCGAAGCTTTATTTGGACATATGAAAGGTGTCAGAGTTAAACATGGAGGGGAAAAATACTTAACTTCCGCTTTTTTAAAAGGGAAATTCATTTAAGCCGATGTGCATGCATAGGCATGGCTCACGAGGAATAAGTCCCGTGCTGTGAAACAATGTAAAAGCACTGATAGCAAAAATATCGGACTGGATTGGATACTGGCCAATGTTGTGATAAGAACATCAGACATCGGATCAGCAGCGAAAAACCACATCAGCTGAGCCCTAACAGCAAGGACAAGAAATTTAAGGAACCGGAGCCAATAAATTCCTGGGGAGTTTTCGCATTCTGTTAATGCTTGAAAATCTTGTCACCTATTATAGTATGTACTTTACATGTGGTGACTGCACACACGTAGGGTCTGCAGGTACTGTACAGTCTACACGTAATGAAATGTTACATGCACATACTACCAAAAGCATTGATAGACCTACAAGTATAATGCACTTCAATTGAATGACGCACCCCACTAACCCCGGACAAGGTCAGTCATTGTCCACAACAGTGTTGACAAATCATGTACAATAACAAACCATTCAGTCCCTTCTGTGACTGACAAGTTAATATACAATGACTCACACAGGTCTCAGCCACAAAATTGATGCACAATTTGCAATTTTGACAGACATGTGGGTCACCAGTATTGACTGGAAAAATTAGAATGACAACTGATATCCCTGTACAACTTGTAACAATTGATTCACAATGATCCAGCCTTTGGTCACAACAGTGACTGACAACTGAGGTAATGTGCTCACCCCTCAGTCATATTGGTGGCTGACAATAGTGGTTCAATGACTGACATGTGCGTCACACTGTCATTGGTCAGTGACTCACATTTGACTCACAATGCCAGGAGGTAGTGGGGTGCATCATTCAATTGATACTGTAAGTGCATAACATTAGGCTAGGCCTAGGCTATATATGCGGGACAAGATGGCCTACATGATTTCTGTAGCTGTACTAGCCCTTGAACAGGGCTTGGCATTATGTTACATGGACTAGGCTCATTGTGCACTTATCAACTGAATGACACACCCCACTCAGGCCTCATTTTTAAAAAAAATTCATGGTTGTCCAATGGACAACCTGTCTGCCTTGTTGGTTGTCCAAAAGAGAATTTAGTAGTCCACAAAGAAATTTGCAGTAACCCTAGAAGCAGTCTGTCAACTTGTTGCACGAACTTTGGTTGTCCAATGGAGAACCAACCCACATTTTGGTTGTCACAGGCAACCAGATGACTGGTAAAATCAAGCCCTGCCACTACCCCCACACAGAGTCAGTCATTGTCCACCACAGAGTTGACAAACCTTGTACAATGATGTACCCCTCAGTCACTTCTGTGACAGACAACTTAATGTAAAGTCAGTCACACCTCAGTCACAAAATTGATACACAATTTGCAATTTTGACTGACATGTAGGTCACCATGTACATGTATTGACTGAAAAACTGAGAATGGTAATTGGTATCCCTGTATAAAGTGTAACAATTGACTCACAATGATTCAGCCTTTGGTCACAACAGTGACTGACAATTGAGGTAATGTGGCTCACCCCTCAGTCATGCTGGTGACTGACAATAGTGGTTCAATGATGGACATGTGTCACACTATCATTGTTCAATGACCCACATTTGACTGACAATGTCAGGGGGTTAGTGGGGTGCATCATTCATTTGCATTACACTTTGCAGTGGTCACTCATTCTGGACATCAGCCATATAGGCCTCAGACTAAGAGTATGAGTGGGCAATTCTTTTAATCTGCAGGCTGCAGATGAAAACATTCATCAAACCTAGGGCGAGAACATCATCTGCAAATCCCAAAATACGGTTAGGCCTACACATGTATACTAGTACTCACTTCTTTGTCATTAGTGCTTCGGAGATTGATAATTAAAGAGGCCACCTTAACCCTAACCTAGCCCCTACACTGACTTAACCCTAACCTTAACCCTTACCTCATCCCTAACCAAACCCCGGGTGGAACCCTTGGCCCAACCCCTTTTAAACAATAATAAGGTGACATTCTCTCCCTAGGCTAGTCACACATGCAGATGAAATGTGTGCAAGAGAGTTGATGGATAGCTTGCTTCTAAAGGCAAGAAAATCTTGTACTAGGCCTATGGCCTATTGTAATTTTCAGACTGACTCATGAGAGGTCACTGGACATAACGTTATGGCATAGGTCTTAGTAAGATGTGAAAAATTTCTATATGATGGTGAAACCTAATAAGGCCACTCTAAGAAAGTTTTCATTTTTATGAAAAAAAAAAGAAAGTGCATCTTTTTGTAACTGGAAATCTTTGGTGAACTTGATCTTATTTGTGAGCTATAAATCTTTACCTCAGAATTCTCCTATCGAGAGATACACATACAACAAGTTCAGTTTCCAGCTTAAGCTGCAGATGGGAACGAACCTAATAACCCCACAGGCGCTGATTGCAATTTGTGTACAGAGCTGCATGTATATGGCTCCATGTAGGTTTTGCATGTTACATTTGAGGCTGCATGTCTTTGAGTGTGCATGCATGAAATATATGGCGGTTCATGTCCATTTGCCGGGGAGCTTGTGGTATTGAAAGCGTGCTGCATTAAAAATTGACATGCTGATTGTGTGGCAGCAGTTACTGATGCGCATTGTTGGTTAGACAGGCTAGGTGCACAAAATTTGAAACACCTTATTACTGGTTTCTTCACTGGATCTGGATCTGGAAAAATACTGCACAACGCTCCTAGGCCTAAGTGGGGTCAAACGTGCAGGGTTTGGTGTGCACAAGTAGAGTTAGTCCTCCTGTCTGAGGAACCTCAAGGGGGAGTCCTTGAAAAAAAATGTTATATCCTGGGGGAGAAGGTTCCAGTCTCTGATGGTACGAGGAAAGCTAAGTTGTATTTGTAGCACTTGCAGTCTTTGTTGGTTTGGATAATTGAGTAACTGTTTGAATGATGATGCCTAGAACTTAGAAGGCTGTCGGATTGGTTGTTGGAGGATGACAGTTGGCAAGGCAAGGAGGCCCAGTCTAGCTTTACGGAGTGTAACAAGCCTGTTAACAGACCTTCTGTTTTTGAGAATAGGCCTAGGCCTATCCTACCCTAGATCTTTCAACATTTCTGTTACACTACACCATGTCGGCCTGTGCAGTCACTGGGTCACTCACTGTATATGCTGTGCAAGGGCTGTTAATGGCGGAGTGCAAGGAAAACGCACAGGGCTAGCCCAATGTAGCCTGGACTTTCTAATCGCTATGCCTAGTACAACTACAAGTAGCCTAACTTAGGCCTAGGCTACCAAGTTACTACAATATTGTAGGCCTAACTTAACGTTCAGGGTTAACTTAGTTTTACCAACTTGGATTCGTATAACGTTAGTACTAAGTTAGTGTATCAGCCTTATCTCACAAGGTAACATCCGAATGTAAACAATCAGAAAGAAATCTCATTCCACCGTCCCACTAAACGGTATTCCCTGCATTTACACTTTCATCATCATTCGAATAGACATAATTATGAGGTAGTAATACTCACTTTATAAAAAATATCCTCCCGTCACGCATAACCCCGTAAGACCACGGAGGAGGTAGAGGGTCCTGTCTCAATCTTTCCGCCATGTTTGTAAACTACCTGCTGTGTGAGTGTACTATACAGTACAGTCAGTGTTCTCACGCTTGATGACCCTCGCTGGTATTTTCACCTTACACCCTCCCTCTCTCAGACATCAAAACATGTTCGCGCACGGTAGGCTACCTCATTTTGTTTTAAATTAATTGCTGTTAACATCCCACAGCCATAAGCGTACTAGGCGGGGTGGGGAGAGGGAGCTGCAGTCCCTTCCCCCATTCAGGCAGAAAATTCGATGTATGCTACTATTTGGGCACACGCTCAGATAAGTGCTCATCCAATAAGCTTAGAAAGCTGTTCAAGACGGGGGGGGGGGGGGGGGCGGAACGTTATTTCGGACCGCCGTCCTGGGTGTGGAGTCTAAGGAATGAGCCCTCCGTTTCAAGTTGGAATAAAATTTTTGAATATTTGAGGGTCTTCAGATGTAATTTAATGCAAAAAATGGGTAAATTTGAAGTAAAGTTACTGCAAATTTTTGACATTTTTTACTGTAAGAGGACACAAATAAGGGGTTTTCGTCCTTGGATTGAGGGGATGGACGCATACTTCCGCGCCCACCACATTTGTTACTAGGGGGACTAAATCCCAGCCCCTCCTCCGCTTCCTACGCCTATGGCTCATCTTCCCAAGGAAAGTGTTGATGTACGCTTATGCACACAATCAAAGGTGATGATGGAAGGTGGGAGGCTGAAGAGTTGGAGGTAAAAGTCTTACAGTCCCCCCCCCCCTCACTTTCAAGGATGAAAACCCCTTATGTGGTGATTGTGTTGTCTCCGTAAGATGTACTTTATTTTATAGTTTATAGTTTAAAGGCAATAGGCAGTCGCCCCAAAATTTTCTTTAAAAAATTAGCAAACTCTTGCAAATCTCCTCTTTTGCATTACAAGCAACTCTGAAGACATTTTGAACAGAACTATTACAAACAAAAGGTGAAGCAAGGAGAAATTCTCCTTGAATTTCACACTTCACTAACAAAAATATTGTCACATGATGGCAATCATGAACTAGAGTGACCGGGCACACTCACTCTGATTGGGGTGACTGCATTTTACCTTTAATGTTTGAGGGTCAGGAAACCATTAATTGGCTTATCATGACCCCAGGCTCCACCAGATTGATGTAAAAGATATTGATAGCCTATAAGTAACAAACTTCTTTTTCATTACATCTATCCCAACAAGACGGCAGTCTGAAGCGTTCAAAAGCCAGGTTAGAACAGGTTCCTTTCCCATATTTGTTCCCTCTGTAAAAATGTAAAAAAATTGCAGTAATTTTCCTTAACTTGCCCAATATGTTGAAGTTAATTGTATCTAAGGCTCCTCAAATATTCAGAACTTTTCCAAAGGGGGAGAGGAACACCCCATCCCCTTAAACCCCTCCCCTAGGACGGCGGTCCAAAACAATGTTCGGCCTACAGTCGAGCCGTTAGCCTACGTAGCGCCTCTGTGGCTGCCGCCCCTCAGAATTTGTTTCCAAAGCCTGCGGACGTTTGTTTTTTCGCAGCCATGAGCTGAACGAAAAAACTTCGTCCGCTCCGCGGGGTATCGAGCCGTATGCCCTACATTATCAAACCCACTGCCTTATAATCTTTTACAATGGATCATGAAATTGTCGTCATTTTTACCGTCTTAGTGCGCATATAACGCAATATGAAAATATTTGAGTGTTCCAATACCCCAGATCTTCCGAGGGCTTCGCCTGGCCTACAGTGGGGGATTTACCCTGGACTCCACGCTCTCAGAAATATGAGTGGGCGCCGTGCCTCCACAATTAATGTGAAAACTATGAAATTGAGGCGATTATCATAGTTTGACCCAGATAAGGTCTTTCTTCACCCCACACTAGTCAAATGTGTCCTGTCGTCGAAAAAATGGCTGTCTATAGCTATCTAATTTTTATGCAGCAAATGAACCACATTAAGCCACCCCCTAAACCAGGGAGTTGCTGGCAACTCCCTGCACAAATATATTTAGGTATATCCCTAGAGTTCTAAATACAGCTGATGACTGCACTTTGATTGACATTCATTAAAACAATACAGCTTCACTCTCGTTGGTCAAAGATGGCGTGTGCAGTGACGTGTGTGAGCTTAATTGGGGACACAACTGACTCTCATAGTTGACCAACAATTACAATTGTTTTGTGAAGAGTTTTATTAGTTTCGCTAAAGATCTTGCTAGTTAGACACAATACAACGTCAGTTAGTCAACGTTTACCACATGTGAATGCGCCCTCGAACTTGTGGTCTAGTTGACAACCGGCTTATTATATCGGAGGGTGTGGGAGGAAAACCAAGGGTGAGAGGCTAGAAGTGGGTAAAGGCTTTCGTTGGCATTTCACCTTTATAACTGGGCTTTGTACTCATGTCTCTAGAAACGTATTCATAGTGCAACTTGTAGAAAATCTGACTCCGGCCCATGACCATACAGTTGACAGAATATTGAGGGACGGAGAACCCCTAGAATTTTTGTTATGCTCCAAAGTTCTGTTTTTTTTTCTCACAACTATCTCCTTTTCAGCCATGTATCCTTAAGGCGGATCCATGTACTCTCCCCTCAAAGCACTCGCCTGATCTTCTTAGCCAGATCCCCTTCCCTAAAGGCCCGGGGTCACGTGATCAGTGATTAGGTGTGACATCTAAGTTCTAGTACCCTCTTGCTGCTGGAGGAAAAACCTCCATCTGCAGTGCTAGTGAACCCCCTCCACCGGCCCCTCATTTCAGGATACCCTGTCACTAACTTGGGCATCCTCCCTTTTCCTAAAAGGAAACGAGATGTTAAAAACGAACCTTTTTAATTGATAAAGGCCTTGTGACATCAGGATTAATATATTCGGATATCAGCCATAGCCATGATTGTCTTGTCAGGTACTAGGTCGGGGTGCAAGTTTCAAATGATGTAACCCAGGGTAATTTGACGTAACGTAAACAATAGAGCAAAAGGGATGAGCTGTGTCTGAGGAGCCCATTGATAAATTAAACATGAAACTGAAATGCTATGCACTGAGTTGTGCAAACTAACCGCCCTCTAGCCCCTAAGGAAAAATCCGGGGACGATAGGGAGATAACACCCCCGCCCAACTTTCTGAGGAATACTCCCATTGACTTTCACATACTGACACTTTTGCTTTTAGGGTCCCTTAATCAACCCCACCCCCCCCCCCTCTCTCTCACACACACACACACACACACGCACACACTTTTTTTTTAGAAAAATCTCAGGCACTGAGCTGGTGTGTTCGTTCTCAAGTACAACCTGACAAAACTCAGGAAAAAAATCACTTTAGCCAGAGCTTTGCCTACGTAGCAGGCTGTACGGCATATTCCTTGTTCAGTCATATGGGAAGCTAAGGAGCTGAGCAAACAGATTCCGCTCCGCGGGGTAGCTAGAGCTCAGTTGAAGAAACCTTGATGTAAATTACCACCGCCCACACTGTTTCATGGAGACGGTGACTCATGCTGTTAAGCCGATGTAACATTTGGCATAACCAGGTTGCCAGGGAGCTGTAATAAGGCCTGATAAACAAGGTCAAATAGTCATGTTTTAAGTTGTTAAAAATCCTTACAGTCAATGAAATTTGTTTTCTTTTGCTTTTGAGCACACGCTCACGTACTGATCAATGTTTTTCTAGGGTCATGGGTCCCACACGTAATCACGATCATAATCCTAATTCGTTTATTTCCACAATCATATTCAACTGCACATTAACAAACTGGGCGTGTGTGTGCATCTTATTTGCTTTTTCAGCAGCGGTCTAGTATAAACATGCTCGTCTGGGTACTAGGGAAAGCCTGGGAAAGTAAAACTAATGTGTTGCTCGGGCAAGTTCTGCTACAAATAGTGAGGGAACTATAGGGGTAGGAGAGGCAGCCCGTGAAAAAGTCTCAGTGGCGCCTAGCAGCCCATTTGGAAAACTTAAAGGTTACAAAATTTTACCGCTTTCGTACTTGAGCCACCCCCCCCCCCTTCATGAAGAGATAAAGTCTCTTGTGCCCCCCCCCCCCCCCCTAGAACTTTTCTTGCTTCGCCACTTGCTTACGATACCTGTCACCAATGTCTCCCGCAATTCATGTTTATTGGACGCTTAATTCACAAAACCTTTTAAGTAGTTTGTGTACACATATTCAATAATTTGAGCATTTTATGAGGGGGTGGGTACAGCTAATGTAATAGCAATCAATTTGACAGGTGTCACTGATAATTCAACTGAAGTTTTGTTGGTACACATCTGAGGACCCCGAGGTGAAGTTGACGGTTGATACTTCAAAATAGTGGATATGTGCCCATGCAATGGCGTACTACGACAAAAATTGAAGTCTCAATATTTGAGTAAAAACTTTGATTTTAAACATATTTTCATTTTAGCCTTTGTTGTCCTTATATTTGTGGAAAATAGTTGTTTCTTTTTGAAACCGAAAAGTTAGACATTCTCACACTACAGAACTTTTAAGTTTAGAGAGGCCCTTCATTGTCATGAGGTGAACCACTATTGATGTAAGGGGCCCGGGGCCGGGTATCAAATCATGCATGACAATAAAAGGTTATTCATTATAGCATGCTTTTGTGAAGGGGTCTTACACAAATAGGTAGCCTAATAGAATAGGCTAACCTTTATGTGTGTTCTCTAATCGGTATTGTAATCTGGCGGGTCCTCGTAGCCAGCAGAATAGTTTATGCTGCCGTGGAACGATGTGTTTCACAAGTGAGTGACTTCGAATATTATTCGAGGTGCGCCGGTCATCTCCGGGTTCCCCGGCTTTCTCCTGCTTCGTACTACAAAAGTCGGTTGCGCGCTCTAGTCTCTTGCGGACCAGCCGCCTTAGCTTTTTCGTACCTTTATCAGAACCATTTATAGAAAGACTCAAATCAGCAAATGGTTCTCGATCAAATGTGCTATTGTCTATAAATAATGATATCCGTAGACTGTACTCACGAATTCTAAAGCAGGCCTAATAGGACTGGCACATCAGTGGCGGATCCAGGCGTGGGCGCAACAGGCGCGCCTCCCCTATTGGCGGTATGCGTGAAAAAAATTTTGAGGCAAAAAAAGAAAATGCTTCAAAATGTGTCAAATATAGCACTTTTTGCATCCCAGCCCTCTTCCAAAAGCAAAAATTTTCCGAAGGGGAGGGGTACACCTTATACCCCTACCCCAGGACAGCGATCAATGAAACCTGGCGCCCCTCTATTGAAAATTGATGGATACGCCTCTGCACATGTTTTAGGCGGAGTTTACTACCTTTTCTTGGGAAATGGATTACCCAAGAAGACTGCTGATTCGATACGATAGCAGGGGTAGCACCAAGTGGGGAGCAGAGGGCCATGGCCCCCGTCAGGAAAGGCTTCCCCCTATCAGGGATTTTTTTGCAATTTCATCGGGGCAGTCTTATTCTGTATGACAAAGCAGGCCTATGTAGTTCTCCACCGGCGGCAACCAGTGGCCCGATGTTTACCTGTTTGAGGCTTTCATTGATAAGATAGCAGTTTCATCAATACGAAGTAGTGCCCTTGGGCCCAGTTGGGCCATCATCCACTCCCCCCTTAACCTACATTTTGTGAAAATAAAAAAAGAAAGAAAACGGATGATCTCTAATTAGTAGGCCGACTGGCCGAAGGCCATGTTCCTTCACGGGGGATACTTCATCTTTTCGCCTGCAATGGGATCAGTGGGGTAGCCAGGACTTGTCTCACGGTGGCCACGCAGTATGTTATGTTATCGCCGGCATGGGGGGAGGTCTTAGGTGTCCTTGCATGCAGTCTGGTGCTACATATTGCTATCAGTTTTGAAGCAAAATTTGCATTCAAAAATTTACTTTTTTTTTATTTAGTTAAATAAAAAAAAAAGTTGGCATAGCCTATGCGAAGCAGTGGCGGATCCAGGGGGGGGGGGTCGCCGGCGTCCGGACCCCCCCTCAAATTTCCCAATGTGCCCTTTTTCAAAAAATGTTTTTTTTTTCACACTAGCAAAAAAAAAAAAAAAACGAGACAGTTTCACAGGTAATGACAGTGTTGTCCAATTCCGAGGAGATTTTGGTTACCCCCATCCAGTATCGATCAATCCACTCGTAAAAGTCTAGCCATGTATCGCAGAAACTTTCGGCAATATATTTGACTACGGTAACCTATATTGGCCGCCCCGAAACCCAAACAGTGTAATCGTTTTACAGAGAATGTGACTACGGTATGTCTGCGTGACAATCAGGCATTCTAATCACTTTTCGCTTGGAACCACGTGTGGCGTGCTTGGGCATTCAGAGTAATAACAAACACGCAGATATTACGTCATACTCACTAGTGATATGCAACGTATTACTATTGAGTTTCAATATTGATTCCAAAAGGTCACTGCTAGTCTTTTGGAATTACAAAATAATGATCTGTTCACACTCCATAAACGCTACATCTGCGAAACCTTCCCTCCACCCTCTGGTATCCATCCTCTCGTGAACAAGAGAGAGTAAGTAAATATATTTCGCTATGATATTTATAGTCTGGAATTACTCTCCTTTTATAGTGTTGCCCTAGTGATGGGAATAAAAAGCCAGTCTTAGGTAAAGTCCACAGCCAAGAGTTGACCAGAAGATACAATAGACAAATCGGTGTTTGTTTCATTTTAAAATTACTATATAAAATCACCACCAGGTCAAATAACGCAGTGTCAGTCGGTTCAATTTTTTGACGTTTTTGGACCGATGACCGGTCTGCTGTCGCAAATGAAAAGCAAACATTCGACTTCAGTCATCTATTCTGACAGAGTGTTTTTGACAGTCGCGACGCAACTATGTAGGGAACACAACATACAGTATTTTAACCTCCTCCCCCAGTCGAGATAGCGGTAGCGCCAGGTGGGGGATGGGTTCATGCCCCCGTCGGGGAAGGCTGGCCCCCTATCGGAGAAGTTTTACAGTTTCGTAGGGGGGTCTTAGTCGAAAGTACGCAGTCCCTGACGACAACTAATCGACGGTTTACCTGTTTTTTGCTCTCAAGAGGATAATTTCTGTAATAAGAACCCAAAATTTTCGGCGCGCTACGCGCGCTGTAGAGTCACTCTAGTTTTTCAATAGTTCCATTCCACATAGCAGGATAGCACAATTCCTGTCCACCTTAACAGATAACATATGGGCAGAATACGTAGTTTATGTAAAGGTCGTAACTTTCATCCCATATCGCAAAGCCTAGTTAGTGTTCTCTTGTGTGTGTCATGCAGTACAGTCAGTTGGTGAGCGACTTACGGAGCAAAGTTTGGCTATTTCATCGTGTAGTCCAGGTGGTTTCGATACAATGTCTGTTACACCCGATACGGTCTACAAACCCTACAGTTCTTTTTCCGTTTCATCATATGTTTTATGTGTAAGCCTATCAAAAAATTTCGCCCGCTTCGCGCGCTTTTCAATTTCACGATCCAGATTCAGAGAACACTAACAGTGCGCAACTCGGATCATGAAGTATTAAGTGATATAATGCAAAATATGCCTGCAATTGCATGGGGATAATGAGGCTCCCACATTTGCCCTTCTCATCATACCCTCGAAATAGGGAATGTCGGAACTTGGGGTAGCTGACATGGTCCGGCCCCCTGTTGGAAAAAATTCTGCCGTCACCCATGGTCAGTTTACTTATTTTGGCTTTCCTAAGGGTAATTTCTGGGATAAACCCCAAAATTTTCGGTACGCTTTGTCCACTCTTCCTCAGTTCAGTTATACTTATAGCTAACTATAGTACAAACCCTTTCCACCTTTTCAAGTTAATAAGTAGAATACATGGATTTATGTAAATGTCGGGGATGGGATCTCATTTCGCTAAACCTGGTTAACGTTCACTTGTGTCTGTCGTACGGTACGTCTAGTGACTCGAGGAGGGAAGTACAATAAAGTTATGCCCGATAGGGCCCAACTGTCCGCTCAATTGTTCTATATAAGCTTTAAATTAGTACAAATTCTTATAAGTGTATGCTTACCCAAAAAGTTTTCGCGCGCTTCGCGCGCGTTGCAATTTCACCGTTTAGATTCCAGGTTTTGATTCCAGTTTTTGCATGTCTCTTGGTTTGTCCTTTCTTTGTCCATATGCGGTAAGTTGTGTAATCGCTGACGTTTATGGGAACCAAAATTTAAAAAAAAAATGAATGTGCCCTTTTTATGTTGGACCCCCCTCAGAAAAGACCCTAGATCCGCCCCTGCGAAGTGGGCCATGGCCAAATGCCCACCCTCTTAAAAGCAGCGGGAATTTCCCCACCTCAATGGATGGTAGCAATATTGATTCTCTCCCTTTCAGATGCAACCTCTTTTCATGAAAAGAATTAACAAATCAAACATTCAAACAGAGCAACGCATTGGAGTATATGCCTTGTACCAGGTGTGCATCCTACAGCTCCCGGCTCCCTCTGCGACCCGCGAAACAATTATGTGAAATTTGCCGTATCTGAGGGCTTGTTAATTTACCACAATTTGCATCTGACGTTTGTCAACATGGCCATAATACAACAATCGAGGCCAGGCGTGCTGTAGAGCTTGATATTGCAGTATAAGGTCTTCGGTGAGCCCCACTTAAAACTTCCTGGCTCTAAATTCATTAATCTGTATCTTTAGGCCTAAAGTTCACGCAGCATAGGTGTTCTTGACAGTGAACAGAACTGAACAAGGACCTGGAAGAACCGAATAGTCTAAGGTGATCGTAAAGCCCAAAAACTTTTCAGAAGGGGATCCACGAGGGTGGATCCTCAGGCTAGTCCGATTCCCCTAAATTTGAAAAACAAATCAGGACATATGACATTTCCGAAATCACTTTGAAGTCGTTATTTTTCGCGTTTATTGTGATGACACTGCCGGAGTTTTCATTGTCCTGGTTATGATTTTATGGCCATCAGAACCAGGGAAATCGGATATAAGGGTCCATGCTTTCAAACTTTCCCGGAGAACTCCAGGACCCCCATGCATCGTAGACGCATCTTCGAAGTTCTTACGTTGGGGGGCTCTAATCCACGAATTATTTCGCTTCTTCTAGGAACCCTGCGTCCACATTTACCTATGCTGGTTCTTATAAAATATTTTTAAAATTACAGAACCAATTTGCATATAAGCGGTCTAAACTCCGAGTAAAATCGGAATCTGCTTCTCCCCTGAGACCCCTACCCATGTTTCCACCCGAAGCGCCCCTCAGCATACGACAGAAAACGCAAATGTGGTCTATTGGTCCAAAAGGTTACACACGCCTGCCTTACATAGCGTTAAAAAGTGTCAAGTATGACGATGTCGGCGTGACTATTCCAGTTCCGAAAGTACGCTGGATCACAACATAGTGCTTCTAGTTGGTTTAAACCTTATTAAGAACATAGCCTTCATGGAACCCCCCCCCCCCCCCAATGCTCCTTCACCCTACATCACCCTCTTATATGCCGGTAATCAGGTACGGTAATTTAAATAGCGCGGCTGTATAGGCCCTAAATTCAGTAGCCTATAACTTGCTCACATATCTTCGTCATTAACAGAACTCATTTTCGTATTGCAAGTTCATGGATGTTTTATTGCAAGTCTTTACTTCAAAAAGTCTTTACTTCTTTTTTGGTTTGCCGAAAAGAAATTTCCTGCTAGAGTAAAGACATTTTATTTTTGAAACTGTTTGAACTGTTTAGCATTTTCTCTGCACTGCAAGCAAGATTGCAGTTTGTTTTCCTACAAGATAGATCTGTGTTATCCGACTACTTACCCTTTCGAAAAATTTGCTTTATGTACCATATTGAAGAACAGTTTGATATGTGTCAATATGTCCATATTTGGCCACACTTGCCTCTTGCCCTCCCTCTCCGCACTCTCCCCTTTTCGAAATTACTTTATTCGTCGCCGTGACTATATACACTGCATTGGCGGCGATTTACACTCAATCGGGAGGGGGAGACATGACCACATCTCAAATAATTTACTGCGTGAAAATTGAAAGTCAATGGGCGATTTCTGAAATATTGGGGGACATGTCCCCCCTGCCCCCGATCGCCGTCCATGATATACAGTACACCTTACATGCGTTTTAGCCATACTGTGTTGTTCTTAGGGGTAGCTGTTAAATACATGGGTCAGTGCGCTTGGTGCCTTGAATGGTTGGTTGCGATCGTTCCTTGGGATTTCTGATTTATTACCTCATGGGGAGAATAAAATGGAAATTTCAAGTTTTAGTTACACCTCTGAATCATATAGGCTAATGGGTAGTTCATATTTAATGTTCTGTCTGTACAGCAGCCCCGGAGAAAGAATATTTACTAATAGAGGGCGCCAATCCTAAATCGCAACTGACCTATTGAAAGCTTAGCAAAATGCATCTTTATTACATTTTTTATTTGACGAGTATAATGTGTATCCCTGGAGTGTCGTTGCCATGGTTTTCGATGTGGCGGGTAGCCATACTGAGGATACATTTCACAAGAGGGGCACCCATATATGTAGGAATAAAAGGCGCCGTAAGCGATCCCTTGTGGGCAGGAGTCAAAAGTGATGCCCCAAGAATAGAAGTTCTGGGTATATTGTCCATCTTATAGTGGGCATTTAAATGAAGTTTGTTACTGTCCTTTAGTGGCACTGGGAACACACGCAATAGGCCACCAAATACACAACTATGTAGGCCCAGACAAGGCACTGAATGGGGAAAGACAACTTGCAGGGAGCGAAGTAATTTTACAGGGGGTGATATATGTTAACATATCAAAGGCAATATTATTTCTTTTTTTTTTTTGTTTTCAAAGACTTTCTGGGGAGAATATATTATTAGGGCGCTGCTCCACTGGCCCTCTAGACTACGGGGTCTAAACTTTGTCATGATTAAACATATTTGAATTACATTTGGTGGATGTGGCGCTATAAGGGTGGGGGGGGGGGAGGTTAAGTGGCAGGAATATCATGGGAGTTTAACAAAACTAGTTGTTAGAGCAGTAGTACCAAGAAAGATTTTATTGTTAGTTGTGACATGTATGCAATCTGTACTATCTGTAGCGTACGACGTGGACAGGAAATCTGCATTCAGTAGGCCTTTTAAACAATTTTTTTGTGTTCATAGTACTTCTTTATGGAGGTATCACGACATTTATAGTGCTTCTGTTGTTATGATTGGCCACATCTGGGTGAAGATTCAGACAAGAGTGCAAAACTACTCTTTGAAAACCCCTAAGGTTACTAAAATCACAGGCATTTTGAGATGAAGCTAAGAGTCATTGAATGTCATTAAATGGGTTTAAAAAAAAAACTGGCATCATAACACTTTTAAAGTACAATAGTACTGACAGATAAGCAATTTTTTAAGGGATCCGTGTATAGACTCTTTTCCAAACAGCAATTGCAAAGGACTATGACAGTTTTGGTACGCGTCATGTTTGTCAATGACATTTTACTGTGGCCAAAAACGACGCTTATCAAAATTCGATCCCATTATCCTTTGTAATTGCTATTTGGAAAAAGGTCATTTTAATGGGGGGTGGGGGTGAATGGCGGGAGTGAATCCTGAACTCTTCAAAATAAATGTTGAAAGAAATTAATGACTAAACCTCGTTTTATCAAAACATTCTTGTGAAACGTTTATGCAACTAAAATGTTCCGTTTGCAAAATATTAGCATTTGAAGTTTTCATATTTTCAATCAAAAGTGAACCTGAAGAAAGCGTGTGTGACGTCATGGATTCACTTTGATGACCAGTGGTTTGCCCTTTCTTCACAATTTATCTTTCATTGTTCTTTACAAAACTGTAATTGTTCATACTTCATAGCAATGATATGTTAAAACTTTCTATACCAGTAGGAAAAACTAAAACCCTATCAAATGCAACGTTAAAACAGTAGGTCAATTAGAAATGCTTAACATCGGTCACTAATGTGAATCTGTGCGACATCACGCGTGTTCTCCTTTGGTACCGTAGTAATTGTGATAACTTTACATGCTTTTATCTCGAGAACAGAAAATATTAACTGTATGAAAATTTCACCAGTATGCTAAAAATAAACTCCTCTTAAACATATCAAAATAAATTGGGATCTGAAGTATTCTTTCAAATCCACATTAAATGTCCTAGTAACGGTATTAGGTAGGACAGAAATGAGCCAAGCGCCATCGCAAACATAAACATTATTGAGAACGGTTGTGCAATTTTAGACCTTTCTGAATGATGAATCGGCATTACGTGTTCATGTGCACAATACATTCTTGCGAACGCCCAAAGTTTAGGGGCACTTGCCAAACTCGTAGACAAGGAGCAGGGGGAAACCCCCAGAAAAATTTTCGCACCCTAGAAAGTTTTTGATCATCATTTTCTTAATTAATGTTTTAATACATCTCGCCCCCTGAATAATATCCCCCCTGGAAGCTACCCCTCAGTACTTTGGCTGGCTACGGGCCTGGCACGTACTCCAGCCTCTTGGCGATGCCATACATCCATGTGCACATGACTGTTGTTTATTGTTTGAGCAAAGAATTGTTTATGGCAACTCTACCTTTTGAAATGAGGTATACAAACCAGCGTAGCAAAGAGACGATCGGCCATTCTCCAGGGGGAAAAAAGACTCAAAAGTTGTAGGTGTACGTGACTCAAATATTGTTGGAGCCGAGTTGCGTACTCGCAGCATAGGAGTGGCGTACTGGCGGCATAGGAGTCGCGACTCAAACTAACTTTCTTTATAAGTACGCATCAAAATATTATATATATATATATAGGCCTATATATATATATATATAAATATAAATATATATATATATATATATATATATATATATATATATATATATAGGCCTATATATATATATATATATATATATATATATAAGTACGTCACAGGCCTACACAATAGGCTCGTATACAATAAAAGTAAGAATACAAAAATAGCATATATTTTCCCCGAAAACCGCAAATATTTTGCCCCCGAAATGGAGGTTGCAGCCCCCATCCCCATCCATCGCCCGTATGTCTATGATTTTGTTTCAAAACTTTGGAAAATAACACAAACCCAAGCCTTTTAAAAATGAAAATATTTTTTGGAAATGTGTTTGACGGTACTGATAATCCCACAAAAGTTGAGAATCCATGAAAACTCCAGTCGCCTCTCTTTTCCCGGCCAGGAGAGGTTACTCTGAAGAAGAGTCGGGTAAACCTCCGAATTCTTAGACATGGACCAGTCTCCTAACTTTTTTCCACTTTTTTTTTTACCCATATTGGTCAGCAAACTCACAGGCTGCTTTGGCAGTCACCCTGCAAACTCCAGCTTCGCTCTTTTCCTGGTATTCTTTAGGGTGACCAGACGTGTCCGATTTTTGGGGACAGTCCTTGATTCCAAAGTTTCCCAACAAATGTCCCAGCTTAAAAGCCTTCAAATTTTAAAATATGATATTTTACTCACAACAAATGTAAAATTCTTGCAAAAACAAAGCTACACCCGTGTCTGTTGTCTTTAGATTACACCATTGATTTACAAGAAAACTTTCCACGGACGATCAAACAAAACGAACAAACTACTGTAAATCTTGTAATGTAGTCCATTAGTCCAGGGTTATATTAATTGTCATACAGTAACCTACTTCTCACATAGAATATTTGATTAATAAACCGCGTAACGTCGTTTGAATTTTGTACTCTAATCACTCCTTTCATGACCTCTGACCTCTCAAGGCCTACTCTTCATGACTTCATGTTTCTGCTCCACAATCAGGTCTACACAATTGCTCACCAATACTGTAATTAAAGGAAACATTTTTCCGAAGAACTATTGCAGTCTTGTAAATGTGAAAAAGAGAAACGAGCTAATGAAAGAACAACTTTGTATAGTGTTTTCTTCATTTTATAACCCTCAAATGACACTTTTTTGTAAATAACATTTGCCTTAGTACTGACAATTAAGATACAACAGTTTAGCACTTGAGCTTAACCTCAAGAAACATACTGAAATTTCCAACGGGGAAGGGGTGTCCCCTATCCCAGACATTCCTTTCAACGTTTCACTATTTATTCCAGAGCTTTACTTAAAAACTCGGGACAGCTTAGTTTACTTTGTAGTAAATGAATTGTGAATGTATTTGCTCAATTGTTGATGATTAGCCCATCTTAGCAAGAGAGAGTTCAGGATTTTTAGCTTGTCCTGTTTTTTGTGGAAACAGTTTTCTAACTCACTCCCAAATGACGTTCTAGTGTACAACATATGTTTCCTAGGAGGCAATTAGCGGTAGATTCCACGGTGTACCCTTTCGCAAAAGCAAGGAAATTTGCCAGAGATCAGCAGTGACGTAGCCCTATAAGTTTTCATGGGGGCACAAGGCGCTCCTCCAGATTCATGATGGGGGCTTCAAATACGGAAGCAGTATGTCTTTTAAGTTAAAATTTTCCATTGGGGCGAGCGAAAGTTGCTGGGCTTGCAAGTCCAAGCCATCTCAGCTACGCCACTGCAGATGAGTATGATCTCGCTCTGTTTTCATTAACTTTTTATGTAGTCTGGTTACCTTGTGGTACCTAAGATCACCTCATTTGTCTCGAGTTTTGATATATGTACACAAAATCACGTTATCAACAGACATTAAACCCAGTAAATATACGTTTCCCTATGATATCATTCCTTGACAAACTTTAGAGGGCGCCCGTATCTCTTTTTGAAAACCCATCTTCACTCTCGTTCGAAAATCTCCCTCTCTATCAATGACTTTACATCGAGGGGTCGTCTGCTTTATGAAACGGTCAACGGCTGCAAATGTTTTTTCAGTCATCTGTTTTCATGTCCATTTTGAACTTGACCTAGTCATTTAGAGGGTAATGTACTTGTTGCCTTTACCCCATCGAACTCGCTACCTCCCTTCACCCTCCACCGCCCCAGGCATTTGGCACAATAGAGAGCAGTAACCATCAAACTTACTCCTCGTATACCCGGGATAATGGATGACCATTTTTTACCTTTTCGACACTAAAACAACTAACCAACGAGACATCTCTAAATCTCCACTTGCCAATCACTGATCTGCTATGGACTCTCTGCTTATCTAACGGAGCGCGTGCGTCAGCAGGCGAACAAAGGCCGACAACGCGTCACGCCCGTAGGCGCTCCTCGTTTATTCAATGCTCTCATTTTTTGTAGCGCTATTTTACGGTATTGTAACGTGGCGCTACGGGATCGCCTCAGCATACGATTCAAGCACATGCCTGCATGGCCCGATATATTGTGTATATGTGATTTCTTTTATTGTTGGGAAATAGAATATATTGGCACGGCGGCAGAGATCTGTCAGCAGGACATAAGAATGTTGTAGTGTACTGTATGTCGGAGTAAACTTTGGGATTGGCATAAGTACGTATGTAATGGAGTGTGTGTACCTCGTTACAGTATGTGGTTCTTTGTCACTCGTCGACTGGTTCTAAAGACACGGAATATGGAACAAACATCACTCCTCACCGGTGGACGTTGAATTTGCACATCAAGTGTGACAACATTTGCGTCTAAGTGTGGAATTGGAAAGATCGATTGAAAAAATCGAAGGAACACTAAGGCACCATGAATATGTGACTTTCGTGGTTAAGTTTTCATTGAGGCTATTATAGGTGAGATGGAAACTTGCTGCAGCACTGAAGGAAAATTAGTGCAAGCCTCTCAATCTTTTTACCTGGCTAGGTTTTTCCATATTTAGAATATTCGGAAAATTGAAAATCGACGTTTGTCGAAGCAAAGGGATGTTTGATCATTTTAGAATCCCTTTTTTGCATCTATTTTATAAAAGAAGAGAACAGTAAAACAACTAACAATTGTGACCATTTTGGAAAGAATTAAACTCTTCGAAATTTTCAGTCTTACAAAACTGCCCCACGTTACCCTTCCCCGTTACCCTACTTTTTGACCTAGATTTATGGTTTTGTTTTAAACAAACGTGTTACTCTCTCTGTCTCAGTTCCCCTCTCTCTGTCATAAACGGGTAGAGTACTACACGCCAACCTACTTACCAATAATGAGTTACAACTCCCTGTGGAGTAGTAAATTCGTTATGAGTGGAGCCAGGGGATGGGGGTTCCAATGTTTCTCGCAGTTTCGACTACGGAAGCAGTTAAGTTTTTTACCTCTGAGTTTCCGGTGACAGGCTTGTACTATAAACAGTCCAAGCCCCCCCCCCCCCTCCCTCCCCCTTAGCTACGCTACTGGCAAATGCAATTTAATAGTAGTAGTTTTTAAGTCGAGAGATAAGCTGTATGTTTTAGCAATATTTTCAAATTTTTCGGTACTGCATGATTTGTTTATTTGATAGAACTTTAAATTTTACTGTTTATGACTATATGAACAGAGTGAGACCCTATATACTCTAAAAATAAATTAATCTAAATTGTTAATTTGACCAACATTATTTGAAATGATTTTTCGTGTGATTTATTTTGTTTTAATAGTGTAAAATAATTCGATACATAAAAGGAGAGACGTACATTTTCACATTTTCATAAGTTCTTCGCGGAAATTTACCCAATTAATAGATTAGTTTGGTCAGGTCTGGCATGAACGCCTGCTAGCCAGATAATTGATAACAATTTACTAAAAGTTACAGGAAAATTGCGATTACTTGATAAAGTTCAATGTAGCTCACTTTTCCCTTATCTCACAACTGATAAGTGAATTCGACTTCAAAAAAAAAAAAAAAACCTCTTGGTCTGACAAAAAAATTAGCGTTTTCAGGTATAGCTGTGAAGCTCATACAAAAGATAGTAAAATAATAAGTGTTGCATCTCCGGTACAGCCAAGGAAAGGGAAACCATTGTGTCTAACAAAAAGAAGTATCTATAAATATACGTGTCTTCAGCACCAAGAACTAAAGATGTATTGTGAAGGTAACCATAATAAAAATGGGAAACAAAGCGTAGAATCTACCTTTCCAGTGAAATTTGCGAATTTTTTTTTGGAGAGACAGTAAAATATTTGTTCCAGTGTAACTGTCTCAAGAAGTTCTGCAGATTCACTTCCACTACAAGGTAGATAATGTCTTATTTACACGATGCGTCCTAGACATGGGCCCAGCATTTATGCGTTTCTTGCATGAGTTTTGCACATTTGGACCAATCGGTCACGGCGTTACCCTCTGTCAATGAATCTGACGCTGTCTGGCGTGATGTGAAGTCTAACCATGGGCGTAGATCATGGGGGGATGGGGACGTGGAAGGGGGACATCTCCAAAAAGTGCCCCCACTTTTTCAATAATATAACATAGATTACGAATTGACACTACATTTAAAAGCTAAATTGTTCCCAAATATGGCACCATTTGCCATAAAGGCACCTTCCAATTTCATTTTTTTTTTCAAAGGGGAGGGGGACGCCCTCCCTCCTTTTAGACCCCTCCTCCAAGACGGCGATTCGAAATGGTGAAGAGTCCCCCCCCCCCACCTTTGGCACGCCCTTGAGTCTAACCTAAGCACGTGACTTATCTTTCCCTACCTCATTGGTTGTTTTGTTGAGTCGTTTTCAGTATGTGGCGTAAAATTAGAACACGAGTGTCTTGGTGCGTGCGAAATGGCAAGGATAATAAATTTTCTGTCGCAAGTATACTTAACGAAGGATGTTTAACCCCACAGAAGCAAAATCGCATCGTGTAAATAGATCTTAAAACATTAAGCGACAATCATGAATTGGGTTTCATTATGAATCACGAATCAGCGATAGCTCATAAATCACAATTTCACACCGGGTGGCTAACCAATGGCCAACATTTTACTTAACCTCACCTTCATACCATTCCTTAACTTAAATCACTGGAACATAAGCATCCATTTACGTAAGTTTTACGCATGCAATAGGCATCAACAGGCACCACAAACAGGGATGAAATACTTGATGAAGGCATCTTGGCTGTACAAATGGAAGGATGTTAAAATACCTTGTTAATTGCTTAACTGAAACTTAGATGTAGTAATGTCTAAAGATCATATAGGAAGGACATATCCTTCTACTGGATAAGTTTTTAAGATTGTCATAAATTTATTATATAATTCGAGAGAAAATTGTCCCGATTAATTTATTTCACCGCGGTTAACACCAAATTTAAGCTAGCCAGTGTAGAAGATCAGGTATAACTGGCTGGAAAATTGTGACCAGTCGTCACACCCCACCTGCCCCACCCCGTGGGCTGGGGGTTATACAATACGCCCACGGTATTTCTCGCCTGTCGTAAAAGGCGACTAAAGGGAAGGACTTTGCACCGTTTTTGGACTTTTTGAAACCGAACTTGAACTTGAACCCTATTTGAAACCGTATTTAAACTTTACATTTTTTATCTGGTTGACACTATGTAACACACTCGTGTTGGTGTGTCGTTAAATCTCATCTAACTAACCCACCTCCCCCCCCCCCATCAGAGACGGGCTGAAAAATTTTCTTAGGATGAGCTGTTTTCCCTATAAGAAAAACTTTTGTTGCCTTAGTAAGTTGTCCGATTCTTTTCCAAAATTTGCCCAAGAAATAGGTTTTGCCAGAAGTCCTGGGGGGGGGGGAGGCTCTGGTCCATGGCTTGTGCAACTATTCCCCCTTCTCTCTTAATTTCGTGGCTTCTTCTTGCATGGAAAAAGACTACCACTTTTTAAGTCAATGTCACTTACAAAGTAGAGGTACCTGGTAGCCTATACTGTAATACGACAGGGTTGTATTCGAGTTCACCTAACCCGATTCTGGGTCAATTCTGATTCCAGTGGCCATCATCCCGGCCAATTCCGAGTCAAATACCCTCCGATTCCGAGCCAATTTCGATTTCAGGTCCCCCAATTCCGGACCAAATCCGTCCATTTGGCAATGTTGCATCTCCATGGCCGTACGGGACTGTTTTTTTTTTCAGGGATTGCGGTGATTTTTACCTGACTGCATGGCTGTCATCTTGGATTACATACTTTATTTTACCTCCCCGACGAGACTGAATTTTTTTCTGTAGAAAATGTTTGCTACGAAGGCGAGTCTGAAAAAAGAACCTTCCAACAGATAGGGAGAAGAGGATAAAACTTCTCATCGATGCATTTTCGTGTTTTACACCTACACGGAAGAACAATATTTGTGGAACCTCTTCCATTGAATAAATCCGATATGTTTGAAACGACGGGCGTTGTCGCAAGATAAAAATAAGAATGAAACCACACGTAGAGCGCGAAAACATTTTGAAGTAAAAGAAAGAATTATTACAGAAAACAAAATAAGTTCATCTCTTAAACGCCTTCAGTAGCACAAATACTGTCACGTGATGAAAAGAGCCATACGTGAAGTAGGATGCCAGGGTATACTGATTAAAATTGGGATGACAGCATTTTCCCTTTAATGATCAAATGCGGTCAATTGGCACGTTAGTATATAGAATTCATTCAAATTGGGGACTGCAGCACCTTTGCTGGAGATTTCAATACATGTTTGAAACACAATAACAAATATTTTGACATAAAACATACCACATTTTCTGTCCAAATGGTCGTGGAGCTGCAATCCCCTACCTCTGCCTCGTACGCTTTTGAATTTGCATACTCTGGTATACTAAATGTTGAGTGGGTATTTTAACTCACGTGACAACGTTATGTATTTGCTGTGAAAATCATAGGCGTAGGAAGCGGGGCGTGGGAGGCTTTAGCCCCAATCAAATATGTTGTGGGCGGAAGTATGCTCCCCCAGTCCAAGGACGAAACCCCCTTATTTGCTTCCTCCGTTAAATATGTAAAAAAAAAATGCTGTAATTTTCCTTAAAATTTGCCCAATATGTTGCACCAAATTACACCTAAGCACCCTCAAATATTCAAAAATTTTCCAAAGGGGAGGGGGACACCCTTATCCCTTAGACCCCTCCCCCAGGAAGGCAGTCCGAAACCAAGTTCAGTCCCTCCCCCCAATCTCGAACAGCTTCCTACTCCTACGGTGAAACAACTTGATTTATAGATGACAACTTGTTGGTTCATCTTTGATAATTCTTTACATAGGCGGAATTACTTGGGGGTGAGCGATGGGGGGATACCCCCCACAATTCAGACACCAGATCCCGCCCCTGATACTTTGTGAATATATAAGGTCTTAAACATCATGAAGACTCTCTGCGGTTGTGCGGAAATGTGGGAACATTGATAGAGTAATCACATTCGAGGAAGTAACGGAAATCATTTGGAGCCTAATTTTAAAATGGAGGGGTGTAGAAGGGTAGAACTAAATTGATTTCATGCACCCCCTAGTCTCATGCAGTCTCCTCAAATTTATGCTGTATTGTGTCTTCCATTTTGAGAAAGAAGGATATGAAGCCTCTTTCAGGTACTTGGTCTTCGCATGACCTGCCTACTAGGTAAATGACCACCATTCCCTAAGACCCTTCAGCTCACATATACCCTTCTTGGTCGTTACTTATAATTTCCTCCTTCCTCATAATTTCCAAAGCATGAAATCTAATCAGAAGTTAGCTTCATGAAGCAACAGGAAACTCATCATGACGGCGAAAGTTTCTCATAATTCGAAAACAAATACCGCATCATACGTGCATCAATATCATTTAGCAATCGATTTCTCCTTATAGTTAGAGTTATATTTCAAACCAATTTCAGGGATAAGACAGAGAAATATAACAAGATTCCAATAACCCTCCCTTTCTATGCGGTTGAATGAACATTCGAATATTTAACATTTTATGTTATCAAATTGACATTCTTTTTCGTCTGAATGTTAACAGCGGAACTGAAAGCGACTGTCCCTCCAAGGCTAAACCACCTCGCTTTCTTTGGACCAGATCATCTTTTTTTCCGTTGATCAAACTGTTTTCTGATACGCAATTGAGCATCGCCAGAGGACGAAAGGAGAACTTCTGTTTTGAGCACGTGTGAGAAACTTCTTAATTAAGTCTTAAATAAAAACAATATTATGCCAATTATAAATCGCGAAGGTGTCAACATTTGAAGCGCCAATGGCAACTGAGGCTTCTTACAGCGGACATTTGACGTTTGACGGTATGCTGAAGTACTCAGTGAAGAAGACGAGCGATTCCCTAAGATGCCAAAATAAAAGTACTGTCAGATAGTATTGTTGTATTTTCTTATATCGCGGAAATGGGTCAGGGCGATTGGCTATCGTTGGGCAGAGGAGGGGTGTTTGAACTTTGATATCTCCCAACCATACTGAGTTTTACTTAGGGATATGAACTTCAGTGCGAAAGGACCATCTGTTTTCCTGCCTATTGTTGATGACGTGCGCCGCCCCAAAGACGGAGGAAGATACCGTAAAAAGGTGAAATAAATAATCAAAACAAGAAAAGTAAGTTCTCCTAATGAGGTTTAAATAAGCAGGAGACGAAGGTATAATTTTGCGGTTAGAAAGCACAACGTAAAAGGGATGAAAATTGACTCTTTTCACCGATAAATGAAACATACAGGTGTTTGTCATGGTTTGTGCGACGGCCATCAAAATGGACGTTGCATTGGATTCGGCACTTATTCTGTATCCGTTCATCTTATTCAAAACTTTCGTATGGGGCATATTAAAGGCATGACTAGGGTGTGACGCCTACAGGCAAAGGCAGTAGGGAGATTACCGAGAAATTTTATTTTGTATCATGCAGATGGGTAAGGTGGGCATTCCAAGCAAACATAAACCATAGAAATGAATTTAAATTAACTGGCGTCTCCATCTATAGAGCTTATGCACGTGACGTCAGTGAGTTTTGCTGGATGGAACTGATCATGCGCAGTAAGTGTGTTACCGATACGCGCGCACGATAGCACCAAGTAACAATTGTTGCACAATGTACGCCTGGATGGAAAAACAGAGAAACGCGCGACACAGTGACGTCGGTGCATAACCTCTATACGGTAATGGCTCTTATGAATATTCTCTAAAAATGACATAACGGCATGCACGGACATGAATCTTTTCAAATATTTACCTAAATTTGATTAAAAAATTAACCAATTCGGTTCACTTTAAACTTGAGATCTAGTCGAATGTTTGACCAGATTCCAGTTTGTGCCCCAAATGATTAGATTCGTTTCAAATTTAAACAAGATGTTCAATTTTCTGCCCTTAATCGTACTGTTATTTTATATTGGGCTTTTCTCGAACGGATTTTCAAACATCACGCCTCAAAAGTAATTGACGATTTGCTTTCACTCAAACAAACATTTTAACTCAGGCACAATTATTTCCCACGATGGTTTTGTACATTGTTGACAGTTTAGAAGTTTCCAAATTTGTCTTTATGTTTGTTTGAAAGTATTTCCATTTTCTTACAAAAAGAGTGAGAGGATCAAAGTTAAGAAAACAATGACGTAATCGTAACCGGTCATCATAACTTATACGTCACTAATTGAATAAAAGAGACAGGGTCATGCCACTTACCAAGGGGGAGTGGCGGTGCCCCAGATATTTTTCACCCCCCTAGAAAATTCAAATTACCATTGCCTCAACGCATTTTAATAAGTCTCACCCCCTAAAAATATTTCGCCCCCTGGGGCCTATTTTTCCCCTCTTGAGTATTTTGTCTAGCTACGGGACTTGACAGGCTCTGAAATGTCTGTAATATCAGCACATAAATTCACACTACGGGCGATTTTTCCTTCATCTCTCAGCGATATCGCAACAGCCGATTATTCATGTGACCTAACAAAATAGCAATTCTGTCTCATTACTGGTCACACGAAATATCGCTCTGCGACAAGAGGGTGAAAGTTGAAATGAAATTACCTAAAGTCACTTTTATTGCATCGCATCGGGTCTAATGTGAAAGTGCTTAAAGTGTTTTCTTCTTTTTTATCTTATCGTACCCCAATCAAATCACGTCGCTTCGCGTTAAGCTGAGTGTGAAAAAGCCTTAAAGCCTCTCAGTCACACTGCACGCGATACTATACGACACGGTGCAGTAAGGCGGAATAAAAAAAATGTCGCTCGGCTTTTACACTGCAGATAGTTTTTCTTCATCACACAGCGATATTCTAAGTCATGTGATTTAACAAAATGACAATATTATCTTATGATCGGTCACACGAAAATTTCACTTGGCAGCAGAGCGATAAAAGTTGGAATTTTTTTCAGCACGATTTTATCCCGTTGTGTCACATGGCTTCGTAACGCGCCTAATGGGTCTTAGTAATAACATTTTCAACTTTTTCATCGCATCGCCTTGCGTTCTGTTGCGCCTTGTGTGAAAGGGCGTATTAAACCACTGTTTCCTTTTCGTCAATTCCTTGCAATGAGGCATGTCGGGTGTTGTTTCGACAGATGTACATAAAAGACAATGCGGCAAACTAGGTACAAGAATAGATCCCCACTCGTCTGCATCAATATTGGTCTTCTAAAATTACGATTTTACAGCTTTCCTTTCATAACAAAACAATTTTTTCGGAAGAACGTTGTAAGCGGTGGCTCTCACTCACCCCCGCCCCACCCGTATGTCACTCAGTCCATATATTCGGAGAGCTTGTTAAATATATTTTAATCGCTTTAGACATTTGCAGAAATGAAAATGACTGGAACAATAAGAGGATGTTTGAAGAAAGAGTAACCGGTGAGAGATGCTGGTAAAAATCTCTTTGATGAATGAAACATGAGAATTAATCAAACAAAATTCGGATCGGATTAATGTTATTGGTAGTTTGTCCTATTACTAGGCCTAATGCTTCTAAAGTTGCCAAGACACAAAGACGTGGTCCAATCAAAATGGCCAATAAACCAGATTTACTTGCTTCATGCAAGATTTGCGCGAAAACATCAAAAGTATGGAAAGGTAAGCCGAACGCACACGGACGACAGAAAACGCGAAACAAGAAACAGAAAACACCTTTCGTGTTTTCTCACGCTGACTTCCGTGTGCGTTGGAAGAAAACAAAAAATAGTGAAACACTTGTTTAGCTAAAAGTTTTTTTCGCGAAACAAGCAGTGTTTGTTTCGCGAAACGCTGTTTCGTGAAACGCTGTTTTCTGTTTTTGTCCAGCGCACACGGACGTCAGAAAACACGAAAGGTGTTTTCTGTTTCGTGCTTCTCGTTTTCTGTCGTCCGAGTGCGTTCGGATTCAGAAGACAAATGATTGCCAAACTTAAGTGCAATGACCCGGCCTACATTTAAACATGTCCGCATGAACCTGTTGAATTCGTCAGTTACACACACACTCGTTTCATTTTCACATTCCCTGCTTTCAAATTTAACCCTTTTCACTTCATTTCTGTTCAAATGATAAATGAAGTTAAGTTCTGATTTTATTTGTTACTATTTTTCCTACTCATAGCAAACAAAGAAACCGCCATATAAGTACACAGAGGTCATTCTTATCAATCCCACATTTGTTTAACAGTGAATTAATTACTTTTCATATTTAATTCATGGTAGTATTTTTATTAGGCGACAGGGTGTCTTAACTTTCACATTATCTGCTCATTTTTATGACTTTTGGCTCAAACGGATATTAAATCAGGGTCTGGACTGGCAAACGAGTCTCATTCATTCGGACTGCTTATAGCCTTTAGATATGTTAAACATAGCGCATTATAAAAACAAGTTTGACAACTAACTTCTCAACTACCTTAGGAGCAGCTCCTGCGGTTGGCGTATGTGGCTTCGTAGCCGGAAGTGCGGGACGGTTTCGAATGACTTTTATTACCAAACAATATAAATCGAGTCATCAACTATGAAACAATTGAAAATAAATTGTGCTATTTATATTGAAGTATTATACCTGTGTGTAAATTTAATCTCGATTCTAGTTTGAGACTTTGTGCTGTACTAGTAGGAAGGGATTTAAAAAATGACATATGGGATAATTTGCATATGACTGTATGAAACGTCCTTGTACGAAAATACTTTAAGGTTAAGGTAACGGTGATGGAGTGAGGATGGGAGGGGGGCTATGTCCCTAGAAGCAGGGGGCTAAACAGTCATTCAAGGTGAGCAATGGGCAAGGTTTGAAAAGTTTTCCCCAAAGTGGCAAAAATTTCCCGATGGAAAAACAAACTGAATTGTGTGCTTCCGAATTATATCCATGCAAGTCTCACTTTTTCCCATGGTGGACAATTCCCCTACCTTGTCCATCGCTAGCTACGTCCTAACCTAGAAGTTTGCCCAGTTACAACAAGGGCAAGCAGTTGATCAACTGAAACCCATGTGTTAATAAAGAATCGTCATGGGGGGTGCATGTAAATTCCACCGTGACCATGAAACTATGGTAAGGCCATAAAACGGTGACCAAGCGAAACGACACCAACATAACTTGGTGAAATGACAACAAAATCGTATTCGGCAAAATCACTCATTATATTTCAGTATTGAATCATATTACGCTCTCTATCACATGACGTCATCTATACGACTTTCTCTGGCTTTTTTAAAATAAGGTTACCCGATCGACACAGTTTTCTGTTTTACTTTGATGTTAGGCGACCCTTTCTTATGAAAAAGTGGGGCAACTTTCTGAGTGTGCCAAATGTTAGACATAAAAGGAAATGTTCGAGCAACGCACGTGGGTCCCTTACTATTGAGTTCTTTTCCTTTGTTTTGCTAAAGCGACACTTTTACTTCAAAGGGACACTATGTTTCTTATCAAAATTCTGTCAACAAAAGCAATGAAAGAAGGCATCATCGTCCTGAAGGATGATTAAGTGTTTCCACTTTTCAAAATACAGTGCGCCCGTCTGCTCACAGCCACACGGGATTTTTTATCGGTTACACTTGATGTGTAAACAGGCGTTTTGTAATTATTTAATTCCGTTTTGCGAGCAATAAAAAAAGAAACGTCGGGATATTAGATGGAAACTGAGCAGCGGTTTCTGTCAGCTTTTACGTGTCTGACAAGAAATCTTCGAGTATAAAAATTGAATCCGTCCAAAGAGTCTCACGACGTATCGAATTATAAGCCACATTATTCGACAATTTATTACCGCCGTTCGAAATAATAGTCGAAGGACTAACGGTTTAAGTTCGAAAGCAAACAAATTTAAAGGACCAATCAACTGCCATTTATAGTCGAGGGAGGCATTATATTATCATTAGGGATATGTTATTTATGGGGTAGGATGGCTTCTTAGTCAATACAATGAAGATTATTTCATTATTTTTGAAAGTTATGGATACAAAGGAAGTAATTACGGGCTTTATATTTCCGTCAAGGACGGCATCTTTAGTTTGACACGATCCACGTATTGATGAAAAATAAAAGTGTTTATATATATACAAAAACATGACGTACGGTACCAAGAATAGTTAAACTATTAACTTTATGAAATTTTAATTACAGGAGTGTTTTTAACATTGCCCCTCTTTCATAGTGAAGAGAGACTATTTTAGCGCGATTTCGATCCGCCCTAGTAAAAACATGTTTTATGTAAGCCTATATGCTGAAGATCGGCATACCGTCAGCGCATAAAAAGGAATATTATTTTAAGTCAGTCAACTTCGAACGACAAATTTAAGACCATGTCATTTTTCATTAATTCGTTTGTTTTGTATATACTTAGGACCGGTGTCGAAGTCGAGTTCAGCAAATCCATGTCTTGGTCCAGAGCAAGACGGGGCCATCTGAGTCCAAGTTCAAGACCGAGTTATGAGTTTTTCCATGTTGATTCCCCAAACATAATTAACCAAATTTTGTTCGTTCCATTTTTCAAGGCAGTTCATTTTAATATCCTGTATAAAAACACACACACAACACACACAACCTCCAACATTAACATATGCTTATCTACACTTTACACGCTTATGGAGTAATGAAGCCTAATTATCAACAACAACAACAACAACAACAACAACAACAAAAAAAAACATAAGCAAGTGGGTTATTTATCTGTATCAGGCCGAGGTAAAGAGATCAAGCAGTCACCCCATTTTTTATTCTAAAAATTCAGTAAATTCTTGCTATTCTCCTCTTATTTTCCTGGTAAGTGCATACCTCGGAAGATGTTTTTGGACATAAATATTTCAAACACTGTTTTACTTTCATCTGAAAGGTGAGATACAAAGATACAAAGAGATACAAATAGAAGTAGATAACATAATTTGACAATAAATGACGTAGAACATGACCTATTTAAATCACGGAAAAACATCC